>JBBKCR010000002.1:15066627-15076851 GCA_037577295.1 Ladigesia roloffi | reverse complement strand
TACAAAAATCTTTTACCAACTGAAAAAGGCGATACATTAGGGCTAACTGTGGGGCCCAATTTATATTTTTGTGTCTAAAAATGTACCTCTAAACATTTTAGAGATTTGTGGATACTTTGTTGGTTAAACACTGGGAACCTGCTCAATTAACAACTACATCTTTAAAAATGTCAAAAGATTTATTTCATAACATATAACAGTACTTGTCTGACATAATATTAACTGGTGCTGTAGTGATGGCAGAGTCAAATTCTACACTGTCCTTTAACAAGCTAATGACAGCCAATGGGATCAAACAGTTCACTAGTGACTATTCAATATCTAAGACTTGTATACTGATTCACATAATATTTATAATTATATTAGCTAGCTTTTTATATGTCAGTAGTGAAGAATAAACTGACATTTTCTGAATAATAAAGGTACTAAATGTAAATTCATCTGCTAATAAAGAATGCTGAGTGTATTTGTAGTAAATCAGTAAGTAACATGAAAATGTCGGCTTCTGAATAAACTTTTGACAAGTTTTATACATGTAGTGTAGTTTGGCCTTAATGTGATTTCACTAAAGTGATTGAAACACTGACCCTGTTACTGGGAGGAGAATAATTAACTTGTAAGTGAAGATGGAATGAACACACACTAACACACGCACTAACACACACACTAACACACGCACTAACACACGCACTAACACACGCACTAACACACGCACTAACGCACGCACTAACGCGCGCACACGCGCGCACACACGCGCACACACGCGCACACACGCACACACACGCACACACACTAACACACACTAACACACACTAGTGAAACTGCACACATTCAGTATGGTTAAGGACCCAGGGCAGACATTCCGCAGGTCAAATCTAAAGTAAATTAATGATCCTCCATGCTTGTGGATATTGCAGGTGGAAGTTCACCCCTCCCCCCTCTGCATGGGGGTATTGTTTTCTAGACTGATCGTGCCAGATTTGTTAATATTAGCATGCTGTTGTGTGCTCCTTATATTTTATTTGGCCAAATATGTTCATTTTAATTCTCAGCTACCTCACCCATGCACAGGTATTTGTTTCTCTCTATATATATTTATTTCATTACATATAGTACATTTAATTTCCCTTATTTGTAGTCTATGTTTCAATCTTTAACCAATCTAGTTGATCTATTTAAGTGTGATTTGGGGTACCTTTCACTGCACACTGTACTTGTAGAACTGTGTATGTGACAAAGAATCTTGAATCTACAAATAAATCTGGTTGACACTTCATTAGTGCACCATTCACATCATTACTTTAGTAGGAATCATGATAGATAATCTCAAACTTCAATAGCTGCTAAGTAAAATGACTAATGCAATTTAGCAATTTTGTGATTAAGTTTAATCGACCGTAACAGACCAAGCGCCAAACACCGTCTGCTGGTTAGTGTGTTGCAATGTTTGAGAATTATGATGTGAATTTAACACAGTCGGCCATTCTGGTGGTATGAAAAGATTTGCCACTTTAGTCCCAAAGTGCACCTTGATTAGTCTACTGCATCGTCCTTCTTTTGTGCAGTACTCGATTACTGCAGACTAACAAACTGCATGTTAGTGCAAGCTGATTTACTTTTATAATAATATATAAATTTAATAAATACATTTCCATATAATTATGTCTATATAGTGCTACTGATTATCCAACACTTTTGAACCTAGCATTCATCTAAAATGCTTAAAAGGACAGGAAAATGAAATGCTGAATGAACAGTTTAAAAGACTTCCTATGTGTGACGGGATGATCATTGAACACAGACACACATGAAGATGGGGGTTATAATGCGAGGTGACATTGGGATGGCTGTGGAAACTCCCAGTTTTCTAATAGTGAAACAAGGCCTCCCCCCAGCATACTGCCCTGAGTGAGGACCCCCAAGGTTGGAGCCTGGGCTCAGACTAGAGGGAGGATAAAGAGAATGGGGGGAAGGAGAGCAGCGTCCTGACCTCTTTAAGCTGGTCAGTGCTGCCCCAGGATGCTGAGCGCTGGTGACAGCTCCGCCTCTTCTCCTCGCTTTCATCCAGCCACGCACTGGGGGTCTGAGAGAGAGAGAAAGAGAGAGAGAGCAAGAGAGAGGGAGGGGGGAGAGAGAGAGAGAGAGAGAGAGAGAGAGGGAGAGAGAGGGAGAGAGATAGCAAGATAATGAGTGAAGGAGCGGAGGAGTTAGAGACTGGGATGGAGTTAAACAGAAGGAATAAGGAGCATAGATCTGCAATTCAATCACTAATGTCTGCCAGAATGAAAATCAGCATCCTGACAGTTTTACATAAACCACTGCACTAAGGGTCAGTTACATTACATTTGTGATAATTTAGAATGAACAGAAACATTATAATATACTATTAAAAATTACAAATACAAATGTTTTCATTCATGTTTTACATATTTATTAAACATAATTATTGCACCTGTAATGAAATAAGTTCTTGGTTGCTGTTTGACGAAGTTTATTGCCCACTTCTCTGCTCTGCTTAATCAATCAGTATGGGCTCAAGCAACAGCAAGTGAGCAAAAACTTTTGCAGTTTTAACATCGTATAAATGTGCTGCCCAGCTTAACTTCCCCACTCATTCACGCAGAACTCTCACAAAGACACACACTACACACTAGCTTTGGGGGGATGGGACATCTACATACACTCCAGTGACTCATATATAGCTTAGCCGTATGCATTTGTTTTCTAAATCTAAAATGGCAGGAACCATGTCTCCAACCTTAGACCGTGAAACCAGAGGGGTGGGGGGGGTTTAGGAAGGGCACCCGGGTCATGACCCTTTCTATTTATTTAACATGAACTAAAGAACTTTCACTTAACCCATAACTAAAATGTATGTAAGTTAAAGAAGATTTCTACCAGTCAGGTGGCTGAAACGGAGACAAAGGGAGAAAGACAGTGTGTAAAATGTTTCGTGATGATACTATCCAGTGATGATACTATCCATGGCCTGTTATATTCATTTCAGTTTTCATTTGTAATGTTGATATGGTTAAACCATATTTACACCAAAAATATATTTTCTTTGGGTACTAACACTGTGTGTATTCTTTATATGTTCTTAAAAGAGATTATATGAAAACAGTTTAGGCCTTAGGCAGTGTATTCATAACCATTTGCATGTTTTATTTAGGCATCAACTGCTCTGGAAGCCTGGTCAAGTCCCCACGGTTGTGAACAATTTGAGCCTTTCTATGGTTTTTATTGAAAGACACATTTTACATAATTCCACTTTAATTGATTTTTCCTTTTCCAACTATTTTAGTTATACAGAGGACTTCCCTAAACATAAATTGAAGAGTTTCAAAGTCTAGGTAAACCACAATAAACATAATAAACCTTATACCATGGAATATGTCAATAACTTTGGCACCTACCCCACATGAGTTGATCACACAATATGTTTTAACGTACAAACCTCAACCCAAATATCTTGCTCACTGCTATGTAAACATTTGATTGCAAAACTGCTGTGGAAAACAATTGTTGTCCTTTTAAATAACTGCGATCAGACAATTATGTAATTGTGACAGGCCTCTACAAATACCAGCACACACACCTTAGCTTACTGCTAAGTTTATTGTCTAAAATCTCAGGGCAGAGCAGAACCGAAGGAGGGCGGTGTGACTTTCACCCCTAAACAATAAAGCAGAGAAATCTGACAACCAGCCTGGGCCTGTTTAACCAGCCACACGCACACAAACAATATATCAGCTTAACATCTTACATACTCTGGTCTTACAGTGTGAAGCCAGAAGATAATGGCTAGTGAAGCTCATGTGAAGGAACATGCACACACACACACACACACACACACACACACACACACACAGATAAGAGAGCCACTCAGCTATGTTTAGCTTTTATCGTTTCCATAGAAAAGCACAGCCAACAGAACAAGACACTCTGGAGCAGGAGCACATTGGTCACAATGTCCAGTGAAGCACTGCACTCCGGAGCAGCGTGTTTTCAGAAGTGATGGATAACTTCAGTAGTGCTGTACATGCTCCAGAACTAATCATCAAGCATCAGTACTGGGGCTCGGTAGTAAAATGATAAATATATATATATATTGTTACACTTAAAATGTTAAAAATGTATTTTATTATTTAATAAACTGTAACACATACTTGCTCATTTATGTCTTAGCTGGGCTCTCTGACCCCAAAACCACATGGCAGTGACTCATCAGGACCTAACAGCTACATGCACAACACAACAGGCTCCATTTCACCAGTCACTCTAAAAGATGAGTCTCCCAGTAAGCCTGTGGTGGTGTGTGGCCTTCTTGACCTGTTAATGAAGATAACAGGTATTTTTACCAGCCCACTATTGATCCAGTCAACTGTAAGTGTAAGTCAACTGTAAGTTTAGCACAGTGAATAATCAAACCCACACAGTGTCTTCATCGTAACATTCACTAGTACACAGGCAACAGACCAATCACAACATTGGCTTAATTTCCCCTTTCACCAGCCACTTGCTCAACTTCACATCCTCCGATTTGAATCACTGTAATCTCATCTTGTGTTTGTGTTCCGCATTGAAAACATTCTGTAGCAAGCGAAGCTGTTCTCATGCTAGCTATGGTAAAGCAATCCAGCTCCCCTCTCCTGGCTATATGCTCCATTAGACTTTTAATCTGATATACAACAGATAGTTTGACATATATTGAGTGATGGCTTGAAAATTGTGTACTGCACTAATTTACTTGGAGATTAGGAAAGCAAACTGATTTTGTTTTTTAAAAGTTATGCAGCATGAGATGATTTTATGCCTTGACCTCAATGCAGTAAGACCAATGCAATGCAACATCTAGTGTAAAGTAGCAGAGTGTGAGCCATTACTGCAGCAAAGAGGGAACAAGTTCCCTATTAATATTTGTGATTTCAGAATAAATGCAGGATGAGCATGTGCAAGTTTGTGGGCATCAGTTCACATCGATAAATAAAAAAGTGAGTTGTCTAAAACACTATTTTGACACTGTTGTGCTCAAAGTCATTACAGTCAGTGTCCACACAAGGCTATGGAGCCCCCAGCCCGATAAACGATAAACAGTGTAGGCCTGACTCAAGTTAGGAATTTATAATTATGTAGGCCATCCTCATCAAATGTATATTTCTCTCCTCTCAATAAGACAACATTACTGCTGCCTCTCTCACACAGACATACACACACACACACACACACCTACATCTCTTGGAAAGTTTCTAAGTTCTGCTCTCCCCCCTCCCTAAGCTACAGCTGTGAGTTTGGCAGAAGACCCAGTGGAGCAGTTAACGGTAGAAATCACCTGAGCTGCAGCCCTGTGGGCTTACACAGCAAAGCATCCACAATCTACCCAGGATCACATACACCCCACTGAACCCAGTGCACCCTGCTGCAGCACACACAATCTGATAAGCGCCAAGCCAGGCGTGCCCATACAGCCGTGCTCACCGGACATTCCACTCATATCTGAGACAAAATATGAAGCACATTAAAAGATGCAGAGAGGGCAACTGCTAGAGGCAGCCAGCTGTTGCTCTGGGTTGTGACTTAGAAACTAGATATTCAGCTAAACAATAATGTACAACACAGATAGGTTTAAAAAGAATAACACCACAAATTAATATTAGAGCTACGGCATCAAAACAGCTGTGGTTAGAAGTAATGAGCTTTTTGCGGTGGTCATGGTGCAAAATACCCTGTGGCAAGTGGGAGTCCCTATACTGTGCATGCTCACTGCCAACACCCTGGCCTAAGCACTGCAGTTAACTTCAGTCAGGCCGTAAATCAAAACTGTTGGGTAAATAATTCTTTATTTGAAACATGTCAATGTTCTGTATGATTAAAAAATGAACATTGAATATTTCTTTATTATTTCACCACATAGATCCTTATTCCCAGTTATTCCAACTGTTAATTCGCTTTTCAGTCAAATATGCGCTTTTAATGGCAAGGGCAAAACACTGTTAAATTCATAGTTATCAAGGGAAATACTTTGCACATATTTTCAAAAAGAGCCATAAAAAAGTTTGAAACAGTATCTGCAAGCACATTTCTGCAGCACAATAGCAGAAAAGGAGAAAGATCTAAAGGCCTGAGAAGTCTTAGGAAACTGTGTTCCATGTAAGTTGAAGAACCACTGATCCTGTACTGGGCCAATTTGCATAAAATCGCCCCGCATCTGTCGAGACATCACTAGCCTGTTGCTTGTCACCCCTTTCAGCGGCCATCTTGCAGGTCTTTAAAAGCTCAGCCTAACTGGCCAATAGCCCACAAAACTTGTCCAATAACACAATCCAATAAAACAATCTGTGCTATTGATTGATGGGTGGGCATGGCCAGCAATTGTTTATTTGCATAAAAGCAAGTAGGTAATGAGGTATATTTCACTGTTTACTCCAGAAATATTGCAGTGTGGCAGGGCGCATTATCCTGCTGCAAGAGGCCAATGCCATTGGGGAATATGGTTGCCATGAAGGGTTGTACTTGTACTGCAATAACTTTTAGGTGTGTGGTATTTGTAACTTCCGCATGGATGTCAGGATCAAAAGATCCAAGCAGAACACTGCACTGAGAATTACACTGCCTCTACTAGCTTGCCTTCTTCCCAAAGGTAAGCAATGCACACAAACAGCCCTCCATATTCTTAAAAAGGAAAAGTAACTCATCCGACTAGCCACCTTTTTTCTTTTGGTCCATAGTCCAGTTCTGATGCCCATTGTAGGCGCTGATGGGGGCAGCATTGGTGTTCTGACCAGCCTTTACTTCTTCAGCAATCAATTGCACCCATGCATCAGTGAGATTTGGGAGCACCACTTTAAGTAAGTACTAACAACTGCATACCTGGAACCCCTAACAAGATCTGCTGCTATTTTCCTGCTTGTAACACATTATCTTAAGGAGATGACTGTTGATTTGTTTCCTAACATGTCCCTTGACAGGTACTATTTTAATGAAATCATCACACGGACATGTGAATGTGAACGCACCCACACACATACACACATTTCCCCTCCCACACAAACACACAGAGCTTTCTTGGAGGTGAGAATGAGTGCCTGTGGTGTAGTAGTAAAAGTAGAGTGAGTGGAGCAGGCTCAGACACAGCAGCAGAACAGGGCTCTATTGGAGAAACACATCCAATCAAAGGCCCTTTTACTAGAGGAACAGAAACCACTCCAAGTTCAGCAGACCTTGAGGAAAGAGCTGCCACTAAAAGTCTCCCACACCCATAGTTTCCAGCACACATGTGATACATTAATAGATTTCCTCAAAAACCAATGCAAAGTCTTTACTTATTCAAAGTGAGCCACAACATATTTTCCCACACACTGTTTCACACACACATTATCTATGTCTTGAACACACCCACACCTATGCAACCCTAAACCATCAGCAAACTCATTCATCAGTGAGACATGTTGACACACTTTTCCCTTTGGCCTTGGCTGTTACAAATCAGGACAAACATGCAGTGAGTCTCGTCCTATCCCCAGAGTCGTCAGCTCTGTTTCTCAACTAAATGCCTTGGGGCAAGCCCAGATGTGTCTCTACACTCTCCTTACTCAAGTATGTTCACAACATCAGCCACCACGTTGTGCAGATACACTTCTCAAGGACTTTCCCCCTAATGACCATGACAAGAAACACAACAGTCTTGTTTTCTCATCAGGCCCTGAGTGATTTTAGAGCTTGACCAATATATCGATATAAAAAATTGGTTGAAATTCTTGAACAGTGGGTAAAGGGCTGAAAATGTTTCATTAAATGTTACATAAGTAAAGCACACCCAGGAATATAATACTAAACAAATAGGCCACAGTGTGCTAAGGAAACTCTTGTTTGACAGCTGTCAGAGGTTTTATATTTATATGATTTAAGACTTACTCAACTGTTAAGGCTTACTCAGCTGTCAGAGGTTTTATATTTATATGAATTAAGGCTTTTTTCAGGTGAAATGACATGAAAATGGCAAACATCCTCTGTACCTATAGAGAATGCACTTACTTACATTTTAAGGCACAAATACTGCCATTTGTTTTGTATTACTGAGTTATAGCACTCAGTAAACTAAACAAATTGGACACCATTATGTGCACTGAATTTACTATTGCAATAACTGTATTTAATTCATTAACATTCTGATCCTTGTAAAAAATATTTAGATTAATTTAGAGAATCAACAAAACGTGTATTTTTACAGCTGTTTGAATTTCTTTGCCTCCAATTATCAACAACAAAATTATCACACTGTTTGGGCCCCATTTCTATTACATTCATAATGTGAACGTACCATTGTCTCCTCCCGTTTGGTATCACCTCTCCCATGCATCTTTCTTTCCATTTATGTTTCATGACCCTACTGCTTTCATTCACTTTTCCGTCCCAGACCTCGCCTGATACAAACCTTCTTTTCACTCAAAACCAACCCAAATCTCACTTCTCCATCCTTAACTTTTTTCCCCACTCCAGAGCTGTTTTTAAATGCTCTCCTCCCCACCACTCGGTCTCACTCCCCGTGGACTTCCTCTGACTGCAAGAGCTATTTCACCCTCTTCCTGTGCACACGTCAATGTGTTCTCTGTTTAGCTCCTCTTGTGCAGACAAACAAGATGGGAAACGATCAAAATCAAAAATGTTTTGAGGACATTTCATTAGCATGTATGAGAAAATTGAATCACAAATAGAAATAAAAGATTTGGTAACTGAGGATTAGACTCAATGGAGGATTAGACAAGTAATAAAAGTGTGTGTGTGTGTGTGTGTTTGTGTGTGTTTGTGTCTGTTTTGGGAGAGTTGTGACCTAGTGCGGTGACCTGGAAATGTTGGCCCAGTTCCAATCCAAAGAAACTGAATGTCTAACTCACTTCCCCTATTTGCCCACACTACACAAATCCATGATGCTCAACTAAACAAACTCTGCTTTCAAACAGTAGAGGTTTTGAGGGTCAGGCTGTTTCCTCCTACAAGTGGTACTTCTTAAGATTTATGGATGAGCCTCAATATAAATCAGGTGTTGACTATGCCAAACAGCAACATATACAACGCTCAAGTGAAATCACTATATGAAATGGGACTTTTTTACCACCTGGCAATGGCTTAACCCCATATCTGTCTATCACATGCAGTGGGTCTCATCACTCAGTATAGCATTGAATGCCTTCTTTTTAGCATTAGTTGCCATATATATGCGAAATTAGCAACCACAGACCATTGTTTTCATGGGCAAATTCAAGACACCAGATCTGGTCGCCTTTGTTCCAATGTAAATTTCCTGGTCAAATGAAGCTGATGCTCCACTCACACATACACATAATTGCAGAAATTTGACTAGGAGTCTAAAGGCAGCAGAATAAGGACAATTTGTTTTTAATGATGACAAGTAATGAGATACAATGCATAGCATCTGTTTTTTTAACCGTTGATTGTTATATGAATGTGTTCCATATAAATGAAAATGTTCCAGGTCACTTAGCCTGCTAAATGTCACTAGGAAAGCTGGGGAACTACAGATAGATGAACTGCATAGAGAGTAAAACAAACAATAAACTGACTCCAAACAAAACAACCAACAGCTGCTTCATCAATTTTGCTGCTGGTAACCAGACACTGTCACAGAATAAGGAGATGTGTCATTCTTATCTAACCAGCTAATCTAATTCAAAACTGAAATTTATGTTGTCTTAGCAGTCACACGTTTATTGTAAATTATCCCCTACTGAACATGAAAAGAAATGTAGGCCTTACTTCACAATCAGGAAATTGCGAACAGAAACAAAGGCGAGTCAATTCTATGTATTATCATTACATAGAATACTTCAGTACTGTATCCAAGCACAAATTGACAGCTTTCTTATAGGTTTGGCAGAATTAAGAAATGTCAAACTATTACAGGTTTTTCCATAGTCCTTGCTATACTATAACTCAGTCACTTCTTCTGGATACAAGAACAATGGGTCAAAACTGAATTAGCTGTCAAGGTTTTAAAACAATAAATAAGATGCTAACTACGTTACAGCATGGGAGTTTGGCGTGAAATTTTCATGTTTGAGATCTGGCAACCCTGTTGAAGATATGCTGCTGTGAACCTCTTATAATCCAGTAATACTGAGCTCAAAAATTAATTATAGATAGAGAGAAGCAGAGAGAGAGAGAGAGAGAGAGAGAGAGAGAGAGAGAGAGAGAGAGAGAGAGAGA
>JBBKCR010000002.1:15026189-15061125 GCA_037577295.1 Ladigesia roloffi | reverse complement strand
CAGACAGACAGACAGACGAGAAAG
Organism: Ladigesia roloffi; assembly: GCA_037577295.1. Taxonomy (NCBI): domain Eukaryota; kingdom Metazoa; phylum Chordata; class Actinopteri; order Characiformes; family Alestidae; genus Ladigesia; species Ladigesia roloffi. The sequence goes on along the minus strand of JBBKCR010000002.1, from coordinate 15,061,101 downwards.
AGAGTGAGAGAGACAGACAAACAGACAGAGTGAGAGAGACAGACAAACAGACAGAGTGAGAGAGAGAGAGAGAGAGAGAGACATAGAGAGAGGGAGGGAGAGAGAGAGAGACCTAAAGGTCTATCCAAATTCCACTTTCTTTTCCTTTTCACTTGCCCAATTCCTGTGTTTTCTGCACTTACTTTGAGTCAGCCTGCTAAGAGAGAGAGAGATCTGGGTGGAGGCCTGGGATCTCCAGAGGAAGCAAAGTGTGCATGCATGTACACACAAACACACACACACATACACACACACACTTTGAACAATAACAGAGGGCCCTTGAGACCCAGAGCCCATAATCAGTAGTGCTGCGACAGGCGTGCAACTCTTTGTGGTTAAAGTGATTAGGCTTGTTTCATCAAAAACATGGCACTAATATCACATCCTGTCCAAATCTCTGGGCCTTGTTTTTGACAACAAACAATGTGCAATGAGGTAGAAGGAAGCCATTCATGCACACAAATATACTTGTCATGAAATCAATACCAAACCCCCCATTTGTTTATAACCCCTTATTATACAGGTATTCATCCCAATATATTATTAGGTAACTACTATAAATCACTGACAATCTGATATCTAACAATTATACATAATAATACATGGTCACACTAATATTAAAGTTATAAAAAGTGAGGCAATTCAATATAATAATAATAATAAAAACTAACACATAATGGAGCCAAGTAGTGCAAGCTCAGGTGTAGTCAGGAGTTAGGAAGCTGCTGGAAAAAGAGAAGGATTTAGGAAAGAATGAGGCTGCAGTGCAGGCCAGAGTCTGCCTTCACCAAAAATATGCCTCAGTTTCCGCTCATCTTTCAGTGAGACAGGGAGAGGCTTCCTCCCTCCTTTCTCCAAACACACACACACACACACACCATGTTTATCTGTCCAGCTGGTCAACGCTCTTCCTATTTACTGCACAATTTAGAAATTAAAAGATATTTACAACTATCAAAACAACCGGTAAATAGTACTTGTTAAGACATAAAAATGAAATGAAATTAAAAGAAACTACGTCAAACTCTAGACTACTGATTATCTGCTCCTTTTCACATCACTATGATCTCTGTTCTAAAGACTGGGTGCTACAGTGCTACCACACAGAGACCAAAACGGGCACGAAAACCACATTAAAAGCTCACAGTAAATCACTGGTAGGAGTTGCTCAGGGAGGAAATGAGCACATGTTTACATCTGCTCACCTGTGTGGTCCGGGGGAGAGAACTGAGATTAGTTTGAGAGGCATGTGCTTTGTATTAATAGTTACATGGGATAGTGGCTTAATTATTGGCCAGGGATTGTGGGTCAGCAGCATCAAAGGTAATTACAGGCCATTTTCCATTTAGTATAGTTAGCAAAAGTGTAAGCAAAAGAGTGTGCACAGGATGTTTCTGAGATACACATTTTAAAGTTAATCAAGAATAGGATCAGGCGGGTTTTTGGCATGTATGTGAACACTAGCCAAATTTTTCATGTGGGACATTTATGTTCCTTGATGCAAGACCAGTCATGTAACTGGCTTTCAATTCACTTGCTCGCTTTCTCGCTCACTCACTCGCTCACATTCAGCAGGCTGGAAATTCTCCACAAGGTGGGAAGGAATAGTAAAGGTAATTTTTGTCTACAATAGTCAAGGTACATTAGCAGCAGTAAGATGGGCTATAACACCATTATTAAATGTCCAAATTTTAAATATCAGTATATTCTGTAAATTTGCACACAGAGAGAGAGAGAGAGAGAGAGAGAGAGAGAGAGAGAGAGAGCAAGAGAGAGAGCGAGAGAAAGAGCGAGAGAGAGAGCAAGAGAGAGAGCGAGAGAGAGAGAGAGACACCGATTGATTTAGAGCTCACTTGGGTGGCTTTGTCTCTCATGCAGGGTGCACAGGGGGCGTGGGTGGCATCCCGAGGCCAGTGTCCCAACAGGTAGGGGCCAGTCAGGGCGTCCAGTGAGGAGGTACGGCGGATGTTGCCACTGCTGCACACTGGGCCAGCCAGCGGAAGCTTGGGCCTCTCTGTGGAGAAGACAGTCAGAGAGAAGGGAAGAGACAGAGACAGCAGGAAAGATCGGGGGAGGAGGGGAGCAATTTAGGGTGAAAGACGGGTGAAATGCAACGGCGGCAAACAGCATGGGAGAAAAAAAAGGAACAGATGGAAAGGGGAAGAGAGAAGAAAAAAAGGAAAAAGAAGACAACAAAGTAAGTATAAGGACATTAGCATGTGCACGGAGGCCAGTTCATTAAATTTGACTGTTTGATTAGTAAGAATACACTGCTAAAGTGTGTGCGTGTGTGTTTGTGTGCGTGTGTCTGTGTGTATACATGTGCCCATACAGCTGGAGTGTAAATAGCTGGCAGTAATGCTGGTGATAAGCAGTAAAGCCGAGGAGATTGAGACTGCATTAGTCTAGTGGCCAGCAGTGCTTTTAATGAAGAAAAAGCTGATTAAGCACTGATTGGCTGTGGCAGACTGGCGTGGAGGAAGCAGCCCTCGTGACCTACATTCACTCAGACTCCACAATTAATTGCACTCCTCTCTCCTCTCATTCTTTCTGCCTCACAATCAACTTGTTCTTTCTCGCTCTCTCTCACACACACACAATCTCCCCCTATCCCTCTCTTTCACAGCCTTCTTTCATTTAAATGTGCCCCACTGAATTACGATTGAGGGGGTGAGGTGTACAGTAAGAGAGAAAAGCCAGCACCTGCTGTTTTTGTGCTGGTCTGTTGCCAGGCGTTTACTAGAAATACAGCATATGGGCTTTTCAGAGCGGCTCTATGGCACATTCTTCACAATCTATTGACAAAGTTTTCACTGCTAAACTTTTACTCCAAAGATTACACATGTGCTGTGTGTGTGTGTGTGTGTGTGTGTGCTCTCCTTTCTCCACCATTCCCAGCAAACAAATCAGTGGGGAATCATTAAACTTGTTTGCGTCCATAATTCTAATGAGAATACACAGGCTTCTTACAGACAAAGCAAGGTGCTAAACAACTCTTCTCCATCTGCAGGGACACTTACTTCACTCTAAGGTGACATCAGACATTCGACTCATCAAAAAAAGGAAACAGCAGAAGTGGGTGTTTGCCACACATTTCGAAACAGAGCAAAGTTTGGTGGTGGTGGTGGTTGCGTGGGGGCTATGAGAAAGCTTCTGAAGAGGAGGAACCTGTTAGGAATTCAGAGGAAGTCTTGCCAGCAGTGTGTGTGTGTGTGTGTGTCTGTAAAGGGAGAAGCTATCGGCTCAAGCTGCACCCTCAGCTGTGTTTGTGTGTGCACATTTGCGTTTGTTAATGAGTTGACATGGGAATTGCAGTATGACTGCAAGGTTCTTGGTGTGTTGCAATGGTGGCCTAGCCTATTTGTCACCTAGAAGTGCTTTGATAATGTTAATATATCAGCCAGAACATTAAAACCACAGTTAATAACATTGATTATGATGGCACTATTGAAGGGGTAGGTCATATTTGCAGCAAGCAAACACTCAGTTCTTGAAATTGATGTAATTGAAGCAGGAAAATTGGTAAGCATGAATCTGAGCAACTCTAAGAAAACTGTAATGCCTAGACAGCTGGGTCACACAGGCAGGTCTTGTGGGGTGTTCCTGGTATGCAGGGGTCAGTACCTACCCAAAATGGAAGCACAACTGGTAAACCAGCAACAGTGTCATGCATGGCCAAGACTCATTAATGCAGAAAGGGAGCAGAGGTTAGCCCCTCTGGTGTAACTGCAAACAAGAGCTGCTATGGAACAAATGTAAAACAGAAAATTGGAAATGTGAATACCAGAACTGGACCATGGTGGAATGGAATAAAGTGGTTGGTCTGATGAAACATCTTTACTTTTACACTATATGGAAGAAATGGCACCAGGATACATTATGTGAAGAAGACAAGCCAACAGAGGCAGAGGGATATTACCAGTGTTGGGCATGTACCTTTAAAAAATTCATTAGATATAGTTACTAGTTACTTCTCACAAATAGTAACCGAGTTAGTAACTGAATTACATCATTATAAAGGTAACTAATTACTAGGCAAAATAATTATTGCGTTACTTATCAAATTTAATAAAAATAAATATAAAACATTGCGGCGGGGTGGGGGGTTGTGTGCGGGTATCAGCGCGCGCTTATAGCGCTTTAAGTAGTAGAACACACGTAGCGTTCGTTTCGTTTTTCGAGCCAGCACATGTCGAGATTATAAAAATAATATTTAAATATTTGGCTGTTCAGAGTAGAAGGCCATAAAGGAGCCTGGCCCCCATGTAGAACCGCCTTCCCTGCCTGATTGGCTTAGATGTAGTACATTTCAATGGTTTGCCAATCATGCATTCTCAGTTACACCACGTGCACAGACACCAATTATCATCACTGGTTATGTGTCCCGCCCCGGCCCCGAACACACACAAACACACACACCCCAGAGAAAGAGAGGTCTTATGGCTGAGAGAAGCTGCTCGCATGAAAACCGCTTCAGTGTTCTCAGTTATAGTTACGCGCATTTAATTGCCAGTAACGGTAACGACGTTGTAACAGGGAAAACAAAATTTGGTTTGATAACTTGTTACTGAAAAAAGTATCGCTGTTAGTAACGCCGTTTATTTATAGCGCCGTTATTCCCATCACTGCATATTACATACATATTCTAGAAAAAAAAAGAATGTTGACTTTCACCAAGCATGCATGCTTAAATATATACCCCTGTGTGGGTTGACTGTGAAAGTGCAAGTACAGATTCGGCATTCAATCAGCCCTTTTAACAAAGAGAACCAGATTCTAAACGTTACACAGCAGTTTTTAAGACCATAGCCTGGGCTGAGGGAAAAGATGAATGCAAATGGCTACATTGAGACGTGTATAACGCTTCCAAGTGGTCCATTGAAAATTTCTTTCAGCATCTAAATAAATAAAATAAAAGGAAGAAAGCACTAAGGTAGCAGCACTGCTCTGAGTGGCGGGGCTGAACATTTGTGGTAGAGATGGTCCCGTGTAAGAGATGCTCTCATCAGCACTAAAAGCTCTTCTCAGCTTTAGTATACACTCAGCATCTGTTTATGTTGTGTCCTTCTTACATCCATTAAATTCTTTATACTCACTAGCAGACAAGAACAAACCCGAAGCTCTGCACAGAGCCTGTACTCCAACTTCCTCGGGCCGGTCTAGTTATTACGCCGAAATAAAATAATTTCTCCAAAACTATGCACATAGCATGACTACTGACTCACCCTACAGATTAGTGGTGCAACAGATCACTGTTGATCCGTGATCCAAACCGAACTCTCTCCTCGGTTCGAACATGATCCAAAGATACAGTGTACATAGTGTCAAGAGACAGCAGTCCAAGTGAACATGCAGAGGAGATAGAGAAACTTCCAGCATCACGTAGAACTCATGTATGGGAGAATTTTGGCTTTCCCTTAAAATATATGAATGGGACAACAGTGGTGAATAAAACTACCACAATTTGTGGACAGTGTGGCACGAGGAGGCCGTATGAGACTGGACATCATTCTGGTGTTTAAAGTAGCTAAAGGGGCTTTCAGACTGAACATGGTGCTCAGCGCAAAAGTGCCCGTGGTTTTCTGAACTCTGTTTTGTTGTCCTGGTGGTGGGTCACTAGAATAAGCTCTGTTAGCACGAAGAAAGACCAGCCTGTGAATGCATGAGATTTTCAAAAGCCACTTATTTAATCATATAAAGGGATGGTCAAGAAGATTTTTACATTTGTAGTTAAACGAATGACCTCCAGGGCAACGGAAAGCTACGTGACCGGGCCCGCTCATTACATCACAGTGAACTGGGAGATACGAAGTCCTGTACTGCAGACATGACCCCTTTGTGAGAGTCTCCCCAAAAATTTAGACATCCTCGACTGTTTGACAAAAAAAAAGTGAAGTTATAAGCGCACGTCTGCTTTGCTTTTTTTTCTTCATTTTTGATGGTGTGGATATAATGGGTTTGTATTTAATTCTCCATGTTCAGAGTAAGAAGCATTGAGAGCTTAAATTACAATTTGTTTTTGACTGTGTCCACATCAAAGTAAATAATCACCATGGCAACCAAATTAGTTTTGATTTAATTGCATGTAATGAGGCTTGAGTTGAATGTTTTTAAACGGGCAATAAACCCTCAATAAATGACTGGAGAGTTTAATTTGACTTTTGTCTTTTTTCTTTTTTGCCGATCCGAAAATTGATCCAATCCGTAACTTAAAACCGTGATACGATTCGAACTTTTTTTTTTATCAGTTGGACCACTACAACAGATAAACTCTTATTGAGCGTACAGGGATGAAAAAAAAACCTCCCAAATCTCTCAGGAATTATGATTCAGTTCTAAAAGGCACTATACAGTTACCACATCAGCAGATGATAAAACATTAACCCACTTCACTACTGTGAAAAACCACTGCCTGCTTGACTCTGGTAGCAAAAATCTCCCACCAGACTCAACACATTCTTTGCCCATGGTCAAACAAACTGAAGCCATAGGAGAGCCCGGCAGAGGACAGTGAACTGGGTATAATGGTTGAATTCTGAATTGGGTTCTTTTGTTGGGGATCCTGTGCAATCTCGTCCCAGCCTGCCTTTACAGTTCCAGTGTGCAGTGAGAGCAGGGAGTGCCCTTCTTTGCCCAATCCAAGCCATTTTTCTGTCTTTAACCACTGAGAGATCAAGCACTGGCCTCTTTCACGATGTCCTGAACAGCTGAACAATTAACACAGGCATTTCTGCTGACAGGGTCTTAAAACTTAGATTTTAATTTTGAGTTGTATTGACTGATAGGGAGTTTATTATATAGTCATTATATAACTGATAAGATTATATTCTCCAAATAAGAAGATCAGATCAAAAGTCGAATCAAATCAAGCAAGCTCAGGTATTGAATGTATTAGTTTTATATAGCAGTTCTAGTGAATGTAAATAAGGCATATAGCAAACTGGCTACTGAAGCTCTAAGAGTTTCAGTTACTGGTCAAATCTGCAGATGATGTTTAGATTATATTTCATACTTTAGCTTTAATTAAGCAACTCCCCCCCCCAAAGATGTCTACTTATAACACTACAGTGAGTTTGTTCACCAAACACATAAATCATTCCTCTCTTAGACCCTCACACAGGTTGTTTTTATACTTTTCCTTTAAGACATCTACCAAAAATGACCTCAGTTCTAATTAGCAAATGAGGACTACATGGACTGAGGAATAAAATTTAGGACTTTAACTTTGTGTTCACGAATCTTATCAACCTCTTCATATCTTCAAGTCAGTTTTGTTTTTACATGATATGGGCATGTTAAGCAGTACTGTTCCTACATTCCTCTGACCTGACTTGTTTCTCTTCATCTCCTTTCTCCATCCTTCACTCACTTTCCAACTTTTGTCTCCTAAATACTAGTGCTTTCAAAGGGTTTTGGGCAAGCCTGTTGATCTGGAAAATTACTAGAACTTCCAAGCACAAGAGCGGATTGTTCGGAGGAGTACAATGGAAAAGGTGAGACGAGGTGGAAGGCAGCCGGAGGGAGTGCAAACAGAAATCAGCAGGCATTTCAATGAGACGAGGCTATGTGCCCTAATCAAAGGCTTGAGAAGACAGTATGAGGGGTTCCTTGATAAGCAAATACGATAAAAAGTGGGAGAGATATTCTTACTTTCCTCTAGTTGAGGCCTTAGGGAACCAAGTACCAGGCAGCATCGCATTGCAGTTGAAACAACCCTAATGATCGGCCATGTTTGCTTACATTACAGGACCCAATTACCAGTATATCTAATATTAAATGATATTAAAATAATCCCCTGCATGTTCTGCTTCCATGTTTACATTTGGGCCTTCAGATGCTGAACCCTTGGGGTTTTTAGATGCTGACTCTTATTTTCATTTCACTGCTTGGAAAAACGTAATGGCTGTTTAATTGGCAGTGAGAGATTTGGCAGTGTGTAGATAAGATGGTACAAAGATGCTGTTCTAAAGGAGGCAGGAAATTGTCAGTAACAGGCATCACTAAAGGTTAACATCCTTGGCCTTAACTCTTCAAATTAATGTTCCAAAATATTTCCCGGCTAGAACTGGTGCAGACCATGTGGAGATGCTTTTAAAAACATGGTTGTGTCAACTGAATAACAATGTCCTTCAGGACATTAATGCTTCTCTATGCCATTATGAAGACATTTTGCTGCACTTTTAAATGTTTTTACTCTCTTTCTCACTAGTGTATGGCAGGGACAACTCCACTTATATGATACACATGTTATGTATTATTGTTCCTAGAATATTCTGGCCTGACTTCTGAGTCTTTATTCCCTTTCTCCATCTTTCACTCACATTCTTCCTCTTTCTCCAGAATACTAGTGCTTCCAAACAAACTTTGTGAACATTATAAAATGCTTCCCCCCAAATCATGTCAATCTTTATTAATTGTTGTTGAAGCAACATCATCGGGCAGCTTGACATGCTTAGAGGAGAAGACAGATCTGTTATTTCAGACTAAAAGACTCCTGTGCTGGTTAGCATTGCTTTAAGCCTCAACAGAAAGGAACGACAATCCTACCCACCCATAGAAAGGGCAAAGCCAACCATGCTCTCCTAAACTCCTAGCCACAGACCGCAATGGCATCAGCACAAATCGAACATGGACTGGATCACACACCTCTAGTTGTAATAAAAGTTAGAGTGTAATACATCGGGAATATAATGAACATCTATGAGAAAAGGAGCACTTGAACATTCCTAGAACGTATATTAATGATCTGTCTGTCATTCACATATAGAGGGCCACCAGTGATTCAGTGTGATCTAAAGGCAGCAAGGCCATGCTGGTCTCTTGCCATGTGGTGAGCCCAGTCATCCTCATGATTCTTCACTAACAGCCCCCGTAACAGTTGCATGGAAAAGCCGTCTGTCTGAGAAACCTCCGCGCCAGATGAACGTCAAGTATCATTTGCAGATAAATTATGGAGCCGTGGAGCGCACTATTAGCGGGTTCATGCTTCTGATGCCCCCGTTTCTGGAGTTTCTCCTCCACCCCTCCCCCTATTGCAGACCATAAGACCAGATGGGAGATTTCAGGCCTAATCGCTTTGTGCCCGCTCCAGCCCCAGTAAAGAGAATATAGGTTATAAACGTGACATGGGGCACAGTGGCAGGACAGCAGGGGAGGATGATAATCCTCAGGGCCCTAGGAGGGGGGTTGAGGAGCATCTCCAGACAGAATGAATGGAAATGACAATGGCACTGTCCGTTAAACTGAAGCCTTGATGACCGTGTTAATGCCCTCTCCTTGCATGATAATCAAGAGGCCCAAATTTCCCTTGTCAAGTAGCTTGAATGGCTGAAGGTTAGGCCAAAGCAACACTGAGAAATTACAGTGTGGCTTCCCAACACCTCAGTCATATCATTATGACCGAGTTAACGGTCAAGTCCTTTGGAACTGAATGAGGTATGTTCAAGCAGGAAAACACAAAAGTGCCAAAGACACACACGCAGAAACCCTGCTGTGCAAAACCTCCAGTTTGAAACTAATTATAAAGTTAGCATCATCTCCTACTAGACCACATCTATTGCTCTACACATAAAAGTCATTTTAATTTGAATGAGTAAACCAGAGTTTTCAACATAATCTCCATCTGCTGCATCTGTAGCATATGGTCTCTTACCTTGGTCAATAATTAGCTTGCTCTTAAAAAGAACTGAAAACCTGTTGACTCAAAACACCCTTATAATAAGAGCCACCAGGGCATCACCTGCCCATAGGCTTCCATTATACGTTCATTTTGAATCAAGATCGATGTACTGCTTTAACCACATAACCTGAATCCTGAGTGCGAGTTTATCCCTTACAAAGAAAACAATATGAATGGCTGAATGAACGAACTTCACAACATCAGTCTGGAGGCAGACAGAATGTTACCTTTGCAGACAGGAGAGCTGGGACTTATTCTTTCTGGGGACAGTCTGTCATTATCCAGTCTGTCAGGGGCTTTAACCCTGTGACCACAAGATGAGGAGGAGGAAGATGAAGACGAGGGGGTTGATGAAGAGGCCGGTGGATGCGCTGTGTCTGTGAAGTAGCTGACCTGGTGCTGGGAGGAGGAGTTGGCCAGGGGGCTAGAAGGTCCGAGAGAAGAGCTGGCAGGGCTGATAAGGCTGGTCAGAGGTGAGCCTGGGCTGACCTGAGACTGGGAGGACCTAACTTGGGGATTGGATGCAGCCACGTAGGGAGAAAGAGTGGGGCTATTTCTGAGGGTGGATGAGGAAGAGGAGGAAAAAGAGGAGGAAGAAGAGGAGGACGGACTCAGGGTTCCTGAGGCTGCAACCCTGGTTGGGCTCCGGCTTCTGGTTGCAGAAGAGCGGGGTCCTGTAGAGTCACAGCCGGCGCTGAGGCACTTAAGGCTGGCTCCGCTTCCTGAAGCAGCCGCTGACAGCACGGTCCTTGACGCCAGGGGGAGCTGCTGGGGCTGTAACTGCTGCTGGGGCTTGAGCTGGAACGGTACGGTGGCTTTCATGGGCAGCAGGCGAGACAGAAGACTGACCCCAGCGCTCAGCCCGGAGGCTCCGGCAGCGGAACCCCCGGTCACCCCGCAGCCGGAGGTTGGAGAGCCGGTTTTACGGAGCCGCTGGGACATGACGACGACGGAGCTTGCTCAAACCACCGTAACACAGGAGCCCAAAGGATAAAACAGGGAGTAAAACCATACAGGGAAGTATGTCAAGTCTGTTTTTGTGGAGGTCCTGGTCTATTCATTCCATGTGTACCCGGTAGGACCTCTGTGCCCCTCCGCTCCGTGCAGACTCTAAACAAACGGGAGAAAAATTCAGGGCCACGCACCGAGAAGTGCTGCCAGAGCTCCGCCCCTGGTCTCTGATTGGCTTCTGAAAGAGCCACGGCAACTTTTCATTGGCTGCCGTTTGGACCCTTTTAATCCCTTCAAGTTAATAGATCTTTTTTGTGCAGACGCACATAGTAGCATTAGTCGACTGCACAACGTGGACAAAAGTATTGGGACACACCCGTTTTGCTTTCAGCGAAGGCCAGTCGTAATGCGTTAGCATACCAAGACATTTTGGGCAACGCCTTGTTTACGACGTTGCGCACACAATTTTAGGGAAAGCCCTTTTCTATTCCAGCATAACTGTGTCCCCGTGCACAAAGAAAGCTCCATAAATACATGGCTGAATGGTTTCAGTGTGGACGATCTTGACTGCCCCAAACAAAGCCCTGACCTCAGCCCCATCCAACACCTTTAGAAAGAAACTGGAACGGAGATTGCGACATCAGTGCCTGAACTAATTAAAGTTCAACAGAATGAAGTGGTACGATATCTCACAGAAACTCCAACATTAAGTGGAAAGCCTTCCAAGTAGAGTGGAAGAACTTATAGCTGCAAAGGGGGAACCAGCTCCACATATTCTATGTATCAAAAGCAGTGTCAGAAAGATGGGAAAAAAATAAAAATGTTTCTTAAAGATGGGTTCGTTAGCAGTCTGACCATTTTGTGAACTTTTTGTAAAGTATTTTAAGCTAGTAGATTATTTTAGTTCTGGAAATTTGGAAATGGACAAATGGCTTTGTTGTGGTCAACACGTGCTTTTCACATGAACACCATGGCTCGAACACCACCGTGTGGTCAAGTTCATAAACGGAACACTTCACCTCCGTGCGTGTTATATAGGTATACTTTAGAGACACCTGCTGCTCTAACAGTATAAGAAAAGTATTTTCTTCTTTCCTCAGGGAAGACTTTACATTTACGGCATTTGGCAGACGCCTTTATCCAAAGCGACTTTCATTCCTAACTACAGGGGACAGTCCCCTTGGAGCAACTTGGAGTTAAGGGTCTTGCTCAGAGACCCAGTGGTGGTGCTGGAGGTAGGATTCGAACACAGGACCTCATGGTACTCATGATCCAGAGGCAAGTATCCTACCCACTGAGCTACCTCCACCCCTTTACATAGTTGCAGTGAATATTTGAATGCCTTTAGCTACTTGAACATTAGTAACTCATAAATTTTGGATCACTGACTACATGCAACAAATTATTCTGACACACCTTTTCATTATTGAAGTCAGAGGGCTCCTTAAAGCCAGCGAAGGGCAATCTATATGCTTTAGCAGATCAAGACAATTTGAACACCATGCTTCCAAATTTGTAGACATTTTAAAAAAGGCCTGACCTCAACCACATCTAGCACCTTTGGGATGAACAGAGATTCAGAGTCAGGCCTTCTGGTCCAACGTCAGTGTCTGGCCACATAAATGCTCTACAAAAAGAATGAGCACAAATTCCCACAGAAACTCCAAAATCTTGTTGAAAGCCTTACAAGTGTGGGAGCTTTTATAGTTGCAAAGGAAGAACCAACTCCACATTCAAGTCTATGCATTTGAATGCAATATCATTAAAGTTCCTGATGGTGTTATGGTCAAGTGCCCCAATACTTTTGTCCATCTTGTGTATAGGTTGAAGCCCAACAACCCAAATGAAATGGCTTTTGTACCCCCAACCAGCACTTGTTTGGACATGATGACCATAGACTCATAAGCAGCTGTTGCTAAGTTTACCATTCTATTGGTTTAGCATTCCTTAGGGCCTTAAATAAGCTTTGTGCACAACAAAACACCTCTGTTGGTACTGGATGCACCTTAAAAAAAGAATCAACATGAGCCATTGCTTCATTAATATAATCTTTAATCAACTGAGTAATGCATGGTTGTACAGCAAGCTTTATTTCTAAATGGCATTTAAACGTATATCTTTCTGAGTAGACTAAACCGAGTAGAGTTATCATTTGTTCTTTTCTCAAAGCGCTTACTTTACAAGCTGTGATAGAAAACATTTCAGTGGCTTTTTTTTTTCCGGAGCAAGACAATGCAGGGGCCACAGATCTGAAAGGAGCCTTCAGCATCAGTATGAATTAAATTGATCAAAAGAAAATGGAAAAAAAAAAAAAAAACAGCAGCCCATCATGAACAAATACCTTTCATTCACATTCACACACATACAAAAGAAAACCAACTATTATTGTAGTCTGTTGAGGATTTTAAGATGACATACCACTTGCTCAGATACAGGATTTGTGCACATGCCTGGATTTAAAAAGAGGTGCAGTGGTTTTGGGATTAATGAGCGAAGTTGCATTCCTTTTGCTTCCAGTGAAACTGGCAGTTTTGGGGCCATCTGAAATGCATATTTTGATTTATAGTTCTAAATTGCATATTAAGCTTTATATTTATATGATATGATTGGGTACAGTTCAAGAGAGAACAGGATTTTGTTAGAAAACTAGCAACGTGGCCTACTTTCACCTCGATCAGTCTTTATGACCGAGTTTGGGTTCAAGCCGCGTGACAGCCTCTAAACCAAAGGCTCTAGAGGCATGTTTACTCTAGAGTTCAGTTCACAACTTGATGGCTGACAAGCACTAAAGAATTAAAGGGAAAGAAGGAAAGTGTTCCACACACAAAGTCATGGGCTGATTCAATCTGGCAATTGTGATTTTTCAGTTAAAATCCAACAAAAGCACTTATGCAGAGCTGCTGCCCATAGTTTCAGTCTAATCAGTTTAGCAGAGGGTTTTGTTGCAGGAACTGGTCACTTTATACAGCCTAGCAGGGAGCTTCGCTGATCATAATTTAACTTCTGTAGCATATACTCCAATATTCTTCTTCCTTTCACACAATGGCCAAAAAGTCTATTGGAAAGGTTTGAATCGCTAAACAACAAGAGATGGGAACATTGGGGAACTTCAACACAATTATTTCATGTTATACAAGGTAATCGTTATCATTTTTTACATTTTTAACTTCGGTTTGCCTCTAGAGATGAACAATATGTTTATAACATGTTATTCCCCTCTGGCTTGCATTACTGTGCTATTTTATCTCGAGATATAATATCACAGTGTTGTAGCATTGTTCTTGGTCCCACAGCAACAGTTGAGCCTTCTGTATACGCGCAGAAAACTGCACTCTATACAGACATATTTACACCATATCGGAGAGAATATCTTACACACATAAAAAAAAAAAATCCACATCAATTAAATGCAAGAAAAATGCAACAAACTTCTCAACTTCAGTCTTTGAGTGTTGTTTCCCCGAATGCAAGGCCTAGTCTGAAGAAGACATTGCATCTGATCAGTGGCATTATGTTTCCTCGTTACTAGGAGCATAACTATAATTCATGTTGAAAACTGTATGCGTTTTAAATGAATTTGTTAAAGGAAAATCTTGCTTTGCAGTATCAGTTTCCCATCATGGAAAACTGCAGCTATTTGAAAGGCTAGCGTCTGGAGCACTCCGCCGTTCGGCAGCTTTCAGAGCGTCTGCAGAATGCATTCAACTCCAAAGGCAGTAATTGTGGCATGGGAAGAAATTTAGCTGGTAGACACATCAACTGCCCTCTAATGACAAAATCCATTTAGAATGACGATGATTAAAGCGTTACGATGCAACAATTAAAATACACTAATGTTTGATTAGGATTCTAGTGGCACTGATCAAATTTGGTTGGTTTTACAGGCATGACAGCAACTTTTCTTCAAACTGCTCTCACACACCAGTGAAGGACTGAGTTGCATCATGATGAGGGAAACCAACATAATGATGGATGACACCTAGAAAGCCTTAAACTGCCAATAAACATAAAAGGGACATTGTAGCGTAAAATAAAAAAACAAGACAAACCAAGTTTTACACGGTTATAAAACATCTCACAGACTGATTTCATTGTAATAATAATAAAAACAAAACAGCATTGCTTTAGACATGATCTGGACATACAGATTTGAGGTTTGGCCCTTGGCACTACATAATAAAAGAAAGGAAGATGGCAGAAGTACTAGCAATTGTGTAACAGCTAAAAAGGGAACCTTAGGACATGTGTATCAGCTTAAGAGACGAAGAGTCAGCTTCACTTTTATGATTGTACTCATAAGGACATTAATGATAAGCGCTACTGCTCAGTACTCCATGTCTGATACATATGAGCCCAATTACAGCTTCTCATTTACAAGACTGTCATTAATTACAGAGAGTTTTAAAAGAAATAAAAAGAAAAAGAGAAAAAAAGAACTGAAGTAGTTGTAATATGCACAATAATGTATACGTTTACTTCCAGGTCTATGTAGTGTAACATTACATATAAATTACATTAAGTAGGTATGTGGTGCTGATGGTGACGTTGGAATGCAGAGAGACTTGACTTTAGCCATTTGACTTGTCCGCTCTCTTACATACCTGAGCTCCAGAGAGCTGAGTAAGACACACAACTGTTCAAGCACTCTTACACAAAACCCTTATGCAGACAAATAGAGCGATGCATTAGACAGCTAATGTAGACAAACACACTCGCTCCCCACACAGACACTGTCATTCCAAATAGAGAGGGCCAGGCCAGTCCACCCCTCGGTAAAATGGACCATGTGAACAAGTAAGGAACCTGTTTATACTTTTGTGTCCGCTGAGACGGGAGAAGGGAGAGCGAACTGGAGCTTTATTTAGACTGTAACAAAATCGAAAGCTCTCTGTCCTTCAGGCTTGCATGCTTTCAAGCGTATTCTGGTATTCTGTGCACTTCCAACACTCAAAGAAAAGGTTAGAACAAACAGAAAAAAATAAGGACCCCATAATTTTCTGTTGATTGTTTGCTTCTCCTTCAAATGTTTGATGGGATTGATAAGAAGGTAAGGGATTGTCATCCACAAGATGCCAAAATGCAAACTGGGGTGCTTGTATAAACAACAAAGCTGCTGGTAAGTGCACCATTTAGTTACCAATAATATTAAAAAGAACGAAAATGCTGCAAAAAATACATAATTAAAAGTCTTAAAGAGCACCTCAAAGCTAAAGCCTATTGCACATTTCAAAATGTAATACAAAAACGAGGGATACACAGATATAACATACAACAAAAACATAACGTATTAATGTACTACATAGAAAAATGACTAACAGATGGAACTGCAGTCAACTGTGTCTTAGAGACCACTGCTTTTCTATTGACGTTTTTATATGGACTAGATTTCATTTATGTCCATAAGAGCGGCCTAGCATGATTGTTAATCAACACATTGTCATTTCCTTTTTTTTTTTTTTTTTAAGACCAGCCTTGATCATGGTCAGAGAAAAAACATTTAACCGTGTGATTAAGATTTATAAAAAAAGTGCAACAAATAAAAGAAAGTAATTATCAAACAACCATACATACAATCATACTTTGATTTAAAATGGAACAACAAAAATAATGGAAGCATTTTAAGCCAATGTTGCTGCATAGCTGGGTACAGTTTAAAGCGATTTCTTCAAAGAGAGTGGGAGAAGTTCCACATTACGATGTTAAGTGCTTGCAAATTATGTCTGAGAGTTTGTGTTCAAAGAATTTTCCCCTCTCTCTCTTTTTCTCACTCCCTCATACTTTCTCTTACTGAATTTCAAATAGGATCTTGGGAAACAAATAGCATGCTGCCAAACCCTCCAGTATCAACAAGCTGATCTTGACCCTTTCTCAGAAGGGTTCAGCGGTCAGTAGTTCACAGGCAGGTCATGCCAGGTGGGTCAGAGGAGAGGGTGGCAGTGGCAGTTCCTCCTCCCACCAGGAACACAGCAGTGCTGGATTTGGACCGGGTGGCACCCGATGCTCCCTGCCGCCCTGCCGCCCCGTTGTTGTTCACCTCTCCATCCAGTGTATCGGTGGAGATGACCCATGTAGAGGGGCGCCATCGCTTCAAGGAGTAAGGTGTCTTCACACGCCTCTTTATCTTCTCACCCGATCCAGCTTTTCCCTCCTGAGACGAACCTTCACCTTAAGGGGAGCGCAGACAGGGAAGAAAGTGAGTGAGCAGGTGCTTGCATAAACCACAAAGTTGCTGGTGACTGCATCATTTCGTGACCAATAATATTGAATGCAGAACATAAAAAGTATTTAAAAAGAAATCCTTAAAGCTAAAGACTATCACAGATTTCACCACAGATCATCTGTCTTAAGACACTACTGGTTTTCTATTGACTTTTTATATGAACTACCACCTAGCAACCCTGTCCTCAGGATATGTGGATATGAGGATTCTGATAAATGATGCCTTCCTGATTGAAAAACACAGCTCCATATTATCCAGCAGAAGAAAAATGTCAGAACTGACATTTGTGTATTCTGACCTTAGCCTTAGATGTGTGACATTTTCTCCTTTGTACACATTAAAATCCTATCCAACTTGAAAAAGCTGTATAATTAGTTGATAATTTATTATTATTATTTATTATTATTTTATATTGTCCAAAATTGTATTCTGTATTTTTGTATGCACTACATTTATTGGCATTGGGCAGATTTTTTAAACAAATAGCTAAGGGCATGTTTATTGCGCAGGGAGAGGGCAAAGTGCAGTCAATGTGGAGCTACTCTGCCAATATAAATGCTTTTTATTTGTGTCACTAGAATTGTGATAAGGCTGGACAACACCATATTTATTGTTACTTTGACAAACTTTAGCACACAAGTGTTGTGGTGATAGCACTGACAGAACATAATGTTGTTTTGCCATGTTTCATTACAAAGAGAGAAAAAGTAATCCTGTTTATTTTCAGTTATATGTAAATGTTAAATAAAAAAATCGTGGTTGCATTCATAGAGTACGTCTGGAACTTCTGTGTGACCTTTCCCCACAAACATCCACACCAGCCTGAATCACTAGTGCTCACTGCTCTTCAGCACACGACTGGGCGCACAATACCACCATCCAATGTGTTATTTTCTCATATTGCTGTGTTGTTTTCATACCACAACCAAAGGCAGCCCATCGTGGCACTCCCGTCTCCTTACATGCATGATCCTTTATCACTGTCTCCAACTGAGGTGGAACGTTTTGCGGATCATTATCAGCTTACAGGAATTTCCTTCCCTTTCCACAACCAACTCAAAGCAAACGAGGGAAAGAACAGAGGGCCGGCCTGTCCTGCTCTCGCTGCGTGAAGTGGCAGTTTTAATTGGCAGGAGCGAGCAGGACACAGCACACAAACACACAGTCTGCCATCCATTTGGATAAGGTTTTGTTTGTGGGGATGCTGACATGCACTCTAGGCTCTCCGCCCTGCTCCAGGGGATTGGAATAGCCTGGGTGCGCCTGAGCCTGTCTCCACACAGATAAAGGCCCAAGCATGACTCAGCCATAGGGGAACGCTCAGAGACCATTATCAGCCAAGAGGAACACACAACTGCACAAGGGCGAGAGACAGAAAAGTGAGAAGAGAGGAGAGCAGAAAGATATAGGAGACAGAGAGTAAGAGAAATGAAGATCCATCCTTGCAAATATTTCTAAAGGGGGTTGTGCATTCAAAATGACAAACATAACTACACCAATCCCTTTAGCTGCAAAGCAGTGAGGATCTAAACCCTTTGAGATTTTTCTAGTTAAAGAATAAGACCTGCTCATCAGCTGAAGAGCAGGAGCAATGGCAACTTCAAACCACAAACTAATTCAGGATTTATAAGTGGTTTAAATTTGTATATTCATTTGAACCACTTTTATAGATATAGCACTTCTACAGAGAAACAGTTATACACTCAAATTTAGAAGCACAAAACATGCAAGTACTAAGTCAGTGTCATTATCATAACCTTTTTATTTGTTGTATCAATTTATTGGAAGTCATTTTCATGGAAGAGAGACTATAGAACTAATTTGCATTTGTGTGTAGCTAGGTGTATACTAGTATGACAGAGATAAATATTTCGGGACATCTACACGTTTAACTTGTGTGAACCACTTGTAAATTCTGAAATCACAGGAAGGCAGTAGCAAGGTAAAGGAGACAAAGTATAACAGACGTGATCTTACCGGAAAGAGAGGAGTCCTGCGAGGTGGAGGACAGGTCCAGTGAGTTAGGTCGCTCAGGTCTCCTGGGCTTGGGCTGTCTCAAAGGAGCTTCCTCCTTTCCCTGTGGCACTGAGGATGGGTCTGGGGTCTCTGAAGGTAGGGCAGCAGCAACAAGAGGAGCAGCAGGTGCAGCAAGGGCAGTAGGGACAGAAGAAACAGCAGCACGGATGTTGCTGTTGTTGTTGTTGGAGTTGGTGCGGCCTGTGTGGTCGCGAGCAGCAGGCTGCTCTCTCCTCAGCAGTGGTTCGTGCTCATCGGGGCTGGAGTTAATGTTGATGTTGAGGCGGCTGTCCTCTCCACTAAGCTGGCTTTGGAGAAGCGGGGCCCCTCCCTCACCCTGAGGGCCAGCTGGGTTTGAGGTCCCGAAAGTGCCAGAGGAGCTGCTACCATAGCCGTTAACCACCACCACCCCGACTCCACTTCGCACCATAGGCCCGTTGTTGGTAAGAGTGACCAAATGAGGCTCCATGGCCGCCACCGTGTTCATCTTGGCCACTCCGGTCTCCACCTGCTTTAGGTTGGACTTGTGCTTGCCAAACTTCAGTCGAGATGAGGAAGAGGACTCTTTACTGGGGTTTTTGGTGTTAAGAGGCAGGCTGGTGGGGCGTTTAGGGAGGTTTTGTTGCTTAGGAAGAGGGAACATTGTTGGTGGGGTGTCGCCCATTCCACTGCTGCCTGCTCCAAACTCTGCCTGTGTCCCACCTCCGGCCCCTCCAGTGACCTCTGCAGCCAGCTTTATGAAGGGGTAAAGTAGGCTGGAGCTGCCTGAGCTGAGCGGATCAGGAGCACTGAACTGTTTCTGTGAATGCTCCATTAGATTTTCATCAGAACTCTCTTTTAGGTTCTTATCCACTTCCTTAGGGTCCAGCTTAGTGGTCTCCAGGTCTTCCTCTGTCAGCTGCAGGCACACAGGGACGCTGCCTCCCCCACTGGCCTCCTCAGAATGGCCTAGCTCAGAGATGGTGGTCATTACTGTGCTGGGAGTGAGGCCTGCTGTGGTGGTGGTTGTGGAGAGACTGGCCCCGCTGGTCTCTGGACTGGGGAGCCGGGCCTGGGCTTGGGCTTGTTGTCTCTCATAGTTTATCGAGTTCCTGTTCTTTTCTCCAGCGCCCCCTGTGCCTGTGCTGATGCCACTCACACCCATGCCGCTTACAGAGGATGTGCCTGAGGTGGAAACGTCTCCAGGAAGGTTCTTTACCATGCCCTCATGGTCCTCGATGTAAGAAGAGGAGGAGTAGTCAGGATAAGGCCCCATTTTTGGAACCCTGCGACTGTGTGTCAGATTCCTATAAAGGGACAAGGATTCATCCAGTTAAAACAGACATTTATTGAAATTCAATTAAACCAATATATAATAAACACATGACAACTATCCAAGCATTTATTTATCGACATATATTTCATACAATTAAACAGAGTTTGAGGTGTCTGGGTGAGGTAAAAAAAAGGAAGCTATATCACCGAGTGTGCATTTGTTAGCAAACCTCTCATTCTGAAGTGCTGTGCTCATAGGGTTTACTGTAGGGCTGACAGATTTGTTTCTATCCCAGATAAGGAGCAGCTCTGCCATGCGCTCCTCTGCACATTGAGCTGTCAGTCGAGCCTCTGCATCCTGATCCCAGCAGTCCTCCATCGTCTCCTTCAGAGATCGCACCGCCTGAGAGAGAGGGTGAGAGATTTAAACATGCATGAATACAAACCCCTTTATATAAATATCATGCTAACTTCATAAAACAGATATAGGACATTCCTATTGGTCTTCTGTGGTTAATTGCAACCCATGCCTCAGATTTTGAATCCTCAGCTGTAAGCATTTCTAACTGTGCCGATGAAAGAACTCAATTAGTAATCAATTCACGAACAGAAGTGCTGCAACACAGCAGGATAGCAGAAATTAGGTTGCTCATCCCTGTAACAGAAGCAGAACGTGATCACATATGTCCCGCTCACCAGGCTGTTCTCCTTCCAGGCCTCAGGGAACTTTGGTCTCTGTTTCTCTCGGGACACAAGCACCTGCATGTCCTCGAAGGATGGGTGGTTCCCTGCCTCTGCCTGGAAAGCCATCTGGTACTCTGGTACTGTCTCTCCTGCAAACACATTAGATTACAAACACATTGTACTAAAATACAAATTCAATCTGCCACGGTGGATTCATGAAAATTACTAACACACTAAATGCTTGATAATGATTTAAAAGTATGTGAGAAAGTAGGGTATATTAGTGCTACTTCCTCATTAAAAAAGAAAAGGAATAGAAAGCATCTAAAAGCTATACTAGAGCATCAAAACTGGGTCACATAATGCACTCTGCTTAGCCAGCAGATTTCTATCAGGTCATAGACATGTGTACACAGTCTATTTCTCACCAGGGAAAAGGTCTGTACAGCGCATGAATGTTTCCCAGTAGATCAGGCCAACAGCGTACATATCCACTTGCTTCAGGGCAGACTCACAGTCCCTCAGGTTCACTGCCCCCTCCAGCACCTCTGGAGCCATGTAGCGAATAGTCCCCACCTGAACAGGACCGGAGAACAAACTATGTGTGAGACTCTAGACTAGCAACCTGTAAAATGCAATAAAAACTTATTTTTTTTCTTTAATTTTTCAAAATGCTCTAATGTGATGTAAACACATTTGATCTGTCTTGACATATCCAACACACATCCCTTAAAATATGTTTTCATTGTTTGACATTCCTAGGATTAATGGTGCCGTTCACTAAAAATGATACAGCATCCTGTGATTGTGATACTGAACAGTGAATGTTCTCTTTAGAATACCTCACTGATGGCAGCATTCTCCTCCTCTCCAGGGCGGACAAGTCGATTTCCTGTCAGCTTCATAGACAGGCCGAAATCACTGATTACACACGTGCCGTCATTCTTCACCAGAACGTTTCTGCTATTCAGGTCCCGGTGTGAGACTGCAGGTTTGTACAAATCTGAGACAAGCAGGGAACAAAGTATTTACTAGTCTGTTCTACGATACAGCACTGAAGTTTAGATGAAAATGTTTTCAGTGTACTATTCAGCTTTTGCACATCTAAAAAAAAAAGATGATGCAATGAAGAGAAATAAATTTCATTCTTTACTTTCCAGGGAAAGATATAACCTACAGTGAAAAGAAAGTTTTGTTAACTAAGTATCTCCAGGCCTTTCTTGCATTTGAACTTGTATTAAGCATAGACATTATCAGTAACATTTACATAAAATTACAGAACAATGATTTACAAAAGTCTAATTTATTTTTCATTATTACTTAGGTGTAGATACAGCAGAAAATCTCAAAATGCCTTTTTGGTCACAACTATTTCTATGAAGCTTAGTTGTTTTTTTTTTTAATCTAAGTGTGACTGTGGCTTCAGACAGAAAATTGAAACACACTGTTTTTCAAAGGAGGCAGAAAATGCTCTAATATACAAAATAAGGCTGCTGAAATCAATGCTATCACCTGTCACTAACACTATACTGAATGGCTGGCAAGCATTTTCACAAATAAGGCTTGCGCTACATAACCCTGCAATATACTCTAACAGTGCCAATGCGTGCACAACACAAAGTTAGCCACCAGGTGGCAGTGCAGCAGCCCTAAATCATAAGAGTGCTATGGGATAAATGCCCTTTCCGTCACTCCTCCCCCACCTTAGCTCTGAGTGTCTGGCGCTGAACTACCGGCTCTAATAAAGCTAGGCTGAGAGTGAGAGAGTGTGTGAGAGAGAGAGGGGGAGATAGTGAGAGAACCAGAGCTTTGCTGAGGCCTGATTCTGCTGCAGCTCTCTGGCACCAAGCCATCACCAGAGAAACAAGAGGAGCACACAAACACACACAAATTAGCCCAATCTTATCTGCATGGCTCCTGCTGCTGGCACTCAATTAGTCCAAATACCTGCTCCTAAAATTCAGGTTCTTGAAATATATTATAAACTGTGATATATAAATAAAAAAAACGCATGCCTTGCCTCTTCTGCCATTTGCTCTTTCTCGCTCTTCTCCATGGGCTAAACTCTTTATAAGCCTTTACATGCACTGGCCACCTGAATAAAATATTTATCTGTCTTAAATCTACACAGAATCCCATATTCCAGCATTCCTACAGCATACACATGCTAACTGAGCTACGCTGCCCAGTGTTACTACGGGGACCAGACAGAAATGTGCCACTGCTCTGTCTTACACAGCGACAGAGCATTAAAAATGAATCAGTGTCTGATTCATATTTTAGAAAATGTGCTGTCTGACCCAGATGTGCATATCAGAGTGAGCCCTGGAGGTGACTGGGGCAGTCTGCCATCACACGGTGCAAACTGGCTGCCCAGTGACGGCCGACCCATGGGTGGATTCGCACCGCTTTTTTTATCCGTGCGGTTAGGAGAGCAGAGCAGCTGGCCCACAGACATGGCCTTATAGCAGGGTGGACTCCTCTTAATATGCTGTGTTATTTGCAACTGAGACTTGGTTAGACACTCCTGGGAGGGCAGTAAACATGCACATATGGCCAATAGAAACAAAAATGTACATAATGGAATAGTCCCGTGTTTCAGTTTTTATCTGATGTATTGTATAAGATGTATTTTCTTTTCTAAGAATAAAGAAGAAAGACAAATCTGAGATTCCTGACTCTGATTGAGGATTTCTCTATTGCACTTCATGAACAACTACCAACTGAATATTTCATTGAAAGAGAGAGCATAATTAGTCTGTTTAAAGAGAATTTGGTGCAGTACACAGAAAGAAAATCAATGTATAACGTGGGTCTTATCATATCAAACCTCAAGTACGATGTGGTAGTTATTAATGTCTACCGAAACAAAATGACAGTCTATGTAGGCTGGGTTTCTCTGCATTTTCAGGCTTCACTGTGAGTGTATGTGCTAAGAGAGTCTAAGTGTAGGTCTGTGTGTGTATGTGGCACATGAAGGTGACCCTCACCTCCTCTCAGCAGCTCCGTGTGCAGGTAGGCTAGTCCTCTGGTGACCGAGTGGGCGAGACGGCAACAGCTCACCCAGTCCAGCACATTCAGACCCAGGTAACGACAAAGAGAGCCCTAAACACACAAACGTACACACATACACACACACACAGTTAAACTGAGACAAAACAATGCCCAACTTCCTGATTTGGTAACCCACAAGGTTGGGCTATTGTACTGCATCTTAATGGACTTTAAAATTGACAACTAAAAAGCATTTTAATGTAAAGGTTTCTTTAAAATGCTCTTAACTAATTAATTTATTCAGTCACACTGAAGGCATTCACACTAGCACATAACACACCGTTGTACATACAGCTGGATTAATCGACCTAGGGAAGCAAATGATCTTTTAAAGATATAGTGGCTTTGACAAATCGGACAAAGCAATGTCACTTTTGTTCAGACCTTAATTTATAAC
The DNA here is from genome assembly GCA_037577295.1 of Ladigesia roloffi. Taxonomy (NCBI): domain Eukaryota; kingdom Metazoa; phylum Chordata; class Actinopteri; order Characiformes; family Alestidae; genus Ladigesia; species Ladigesia roloffi. The sequence goes on along the minus strand of JBBKCR010000002.1, from coordinate 15,036,807 downwards.
CTCTAACCTTAGGTCCTCACAATACCGCAACTGATGTAGTAATCAGATATTTCTTTTACATTGTGGTCCAACCGAATCATTCGAAAAAAATCAAACTAATGAAACAGGCCTGGACAAAACTGACGCTACCTCAAACTTAATATTTTGTTGCACAACCTTTTGAGGCAATCACTGTAATCAAGTAACTCTCAATTTTTGGGCCATGGGGTGACTGCTAGGGGTCACCTTTTGCTTTATTTTGAGTTTGTTAAGCCCTCTGGTCACACCAGGAGCTGATTTGAGTGAATAACGAGAAGCAGCTGCTGGTGTGATCAGCGGTATTGGGTCTTTGTTTGGATTGGGTGGTTTGAGTTGGGATTTAGTATTTATAGAGATTTAGGACCAACATTAGATGTCGATCAACCATTGTGTTAGGTACATTGTGCTGGGTTGGGAACAAATGGAGAAGTATCATAGGTTTTTGAACTCTTTGTTCCGGCCCTCAAACTACTATTATTAGTTTCTGCAATTAAAGCAAAATCAAATATCAACATGCCTGGTTTTCTGAAGGAGAACCTCCTGCGATACAACATCAATGTTACTTTTTTGGCCCACTCTTCGTGAGCACAGTGCTCCAGCTGTCTCATGTTTCAAGGGTGCATGACTATTTATACTGCCTAATTATACTACCAAAATGCATCACAAATGATGTCTATGATGCTTTTAAATATATAAATGAACTATTTAACATGAGTGCTGTGGAAAAAAACATTAATCAGATCTTTTAAAAAGACACAAATCACCTCATACAACTACTAAGAAAAAATGACCCATAACTCCATTGCAGGAAATGTTTTTCCAATTGATGTTCAAAAGTTCCAGTCCCAGCCTTGTCAGAAACTCCCATACCACCACAATTACTGGCATGAAAATTACCTGACCTAGCAGAACGGCACATCAAGGAGAGGACAGAACATAACAACACATTAGTCTTCAGAATCGTCTCAATCAACCTAAGGGCCCTTGTTATTGTGTCAAAAAGGAAAATCAAATATTTGCCTTAAAATCCCTCCACCCTACTTCCCTATGCTTCCAACAGCTAACGCATTTCCATCCAGGGTAAATAATTAGCAGTGGAGTGGAACAAGAACAAACTAAGCAGTGTATGAGCACAGTAATGGTTGCCTGTAACGAGACACGAGAAAAGTTGCTCTGTCTCACAAACATGCTAGACAGGTGTGTCTGTTGTAACATGTGAAAGAATGTGGTGTGTCCTACAGAGATGTCAGGCAGTAAACACTATTGTCTGTGTGCAGGCACCGCAATACATTCATCTAATCTGTTGTGGCAGTATATATATATATATATATTCATACACTGCCACAACAGATTACATGAATGTATTGCGGTATATACACACATATATATACACACATTACTAGGATCAACTAACTAAGAGAATGAGAATTGGGTAGAATTCACTCAGAATTCATGCAGCTGCCCTTCATTAAATAAAACAAAGAGAAAGAGAGTGAAGACAATAGTCTGACATTCAACACACCCTTCTCATACTGGCTGCTGGAAACCCATCTGAATCATCGATAAAAATATCTACCCAGATAGTTCTGTAACCTGACTCCACTCTCCACAAAAATAGTACGAGAGGCCAATAAAAAGGAAAGCGGAGAGATAAGGGCAGTTGAAGGTAAGCTAGGGAATTCTACACTGGTCCACAGGGTCCAGTTAGAACAGAACAAGTGCTCGCTATCATGGGGGGAAATGGTCCTTGATGCTGGCCAGAAACCAGTTCTATTAGACTAAAGTGAATATTAAGAGTCATTGAAGCTGCTGCTGAATCAACACTCACATGTGGGTAATACTCCATCACCAGCAGGTACTCCATCCGCCCGTCTGATGTCAGTCGCTCATCTCCAACAATGAAATGTGCTATGTTGTCATGCTCCAGCAGGGGAATTCGATAAATAGCACGCTCGTTAATAAAGTTTTGACGGTTTGCATAGGTGAACACTTTCACTGCAACTGGACGTTCATCTAGTGAACCTTTGTAGACTGAGCCATAGCGTCCTCGGCCAATCAGCTGCAAGGAAACAAAAGAAGACTTTGTCAGGCCCCACTAATGTTCCATCCACAATACCTACCAAAAAGTATTCATGTTTATTGGACAGCAAAATTACACACACTGTGCAACTAAAACTCTTCATACATCTGAGTGTAGAGCATCACAATCTTGTATTTTGTTAGAACACTGAAGGTTTACTTGTTTCCCCTCTCATAATGTAAAAACATCCACACAGTCAATTGAGCTCATCCAGCTTCTGAATGCCATTTGAAACTCTGTACATTGTTGGAAGGATGTGAATCAGTGGTTCAGTCAGGTTCAAACTGTGTAGTATATGTCCAGATAGCACCTCAATGCTAAATTTTAAAAGCCAATACAAGTTATAACCAAGAAAATTTTACATTCAAGTGCGGTGAATACTATTGCAAAACACAGTTCTTTCAGTTTCACATGATAAAAGCTCCTGAAAACATACTGGCACACTGTTTGATACCAGGATTCTGACAGTGTGGAGTGCAGGTTGAGAGCTAAAAAGAGGTCACCTCCAGTAGCTTCAGACTATCCAAATCTAGCGAGGGCTCAGATGCTGCCGCCTCCATCATGTCCATGTTGTGCAGACCCTGCTTACGGTCTCCTGTAACAAAACACACAAAGAAATCAGAACAACATTTCAATATGATTAAGGTCCACTTTCATCTTGTTGTTAATCTGTCTCACCTGTCAGCATGCGGTAGCCGAAAAAGAGTGCAACGATGAGAACGGCTACTATGGAGACGGACGCCAGGGCGATGAAGATGGCCTCCTCACGGTATGAAGGGTGCGGGTCTACTAAAACAAAGAGAAAGACAGACAGAGAGAGAGAGAGAGAGAGAGAGAGAGAGAGAGAGAGAGAGAGACACATACATTTATAATCAATGGTGCTTGAAATGGTGGCATGTCATAAAATAACCACTTTTGGTCAATGTGCGATGTTTGAGGAACATTGTTAAACATTTAAAGGACATTTAAAGCCTTTTTAATATCTTTAAAAGGTTCTTCAATCTTAAAAATCTAATTTACATAAAATGTTCTTTGTGAAACTAAGGCAATGCTATGGCAATGCTCAAAGAACCTTTTATGGCGCCTTTTGTTCAAAGTGTGGCTGGAGGCCTTTATAGGCACTGGGCACAAAGTGGTTATTAATAATGTCCAAAATAGTATATTATTGATGCCCTTGATATTTTTACTAGCCTAGACCTAATTGCTGACATGCATATATCTCAATTTGGCTAATAGCTAAATGACATGCTGGTAGATTTTTTATGCCTCTGCCATCACAGCTTAACACACTCATCTCTTTCTTAGTTTTTGAAAACTCACAGATAATTTCCCAGAGACAAAAACACTTAACAAATCAAAGATGGCATTCCCATCCTTGCTGCACCATGGAAATATGACACATGGATTAAAAAAGCTCAGAGCCCTATTTTTTGTTACTCCTCATTAAAAAGGTATCATCCTTTTTTGAAATGGCACAGAACAAGCAGTATAAGATGTGAGAAGAATGTGATGACAGGCCAAATGTGTGTCGCCAAAAAGTTTGTAGCCTGGATTCTTAACACAATCTGGAGCTGCTGAGCCATTGTATCATTCATGTACAGATCTAAATTTCCTATTGAAGATACATAAGTGAATTCCATCACATGAAATATGCATGCTGGTGTTAAGGAATCCTGCATATCATATATTCATCTATCATTTATATGCTGTCTCTCATGAACACCAACTCACAACACACATATACCGATCAGCCATAACACTAAAACCTCCCTAATATTGTTTAGGTCCACCTCCTGAAATCAAACTAGTGGCATCTGGAACCAAGAACTGAGCTGCAGCTCCCCCGAGTCCCGTAAGGTGGGAAGAGAAACCTCCATGGATCAGATTAATTTGCTGATTGGTAAACAGTCATATAAACACACACGCACATACAGACATGCACGTAATGTTTATATGTCCTGGAGCCAGTGGTGTTTGGCCTGGAGGCCGAAAGTCTGCCTCCCCTTCCTTGTCTCCAGCCTATATGTTGACTCCCCTTCCACTTCCTGTACTTCATCACTCCATCCATTATGAGCTCTCTCTCCTCTTTCCCTTTTCTCTGCTTACTTAAGCTCACTCCATCAGTCCTCCCCACCCCTCTCATTTCGCATGCCTCTCTCTATTACTGCTCAAGAGCCGTGCTCTACAGCCCACAAAGACATTTTACACATTTATACGCTTTGTGGCAATAGTCAGGGAGGCCCTGTCCTGTTTCAGCATGACTGTGCCCCTGTGCACAAAGCAAGGTTCATAAAGACACAGTTTGATGAGTTTGTGATGGCACTAAAGTATTTTGTATTGGAACGGGATGTCTTATCATGCCTACAAGTGTCATAGTGATGTGTCCACATCATTTTGGCCATATATTACATAGCGCAGACTTAATTCAGACAAGTGGATCATAGTTCAGCAAGAAAACCACAAGTGACCTCATAAAAAATGAGAAAAGACTAATGATTTGAATAAATCATATTTATACTAGATGTGTGTACATCGCAGTACCATGAAATCGGGGTTCAGCGTTATAACAAACTGGATGGCCACACTGCAATACTGCAATAACCTAATTTCTATACCACTGCATCACAGCATCATACAGTCCTGTAGTCTGTAAGTTTTTCCATGTCTGCATTTATTGGTTGGGGACCAAATATCTATGAAATTATATTCTCTGTTTACTGCTGAAGATGCACCAATATGAAATTCTGGGTCAATCCAGCTAATCAATATTTTACTGTATCTGACAGCACTGATACTTTAGATGTATTTTTTGCCTCAGTTTTGCCTAAACACAGAAAGCCATGCACTGACTCATCCCGAACTCAGGTTAATTACTGCACTGTACCAGTACTAAAATGATGCTGTAGGCAGGTTAGTTAAAGCACTCTGCATATGCGTACACAGTATCATTACCCCCTGCATCCTTATCCTCCTCTTTGTTTTCTGTCTAATGTGCTTTCCTCCACTCTCCTGTTTGTGGCAATGGAGGGCAGCAGCAGTCTTGGTCTCCCTGGGTTACCAGCACTCCTCTCAGATCCAGCACACACTCCCACTCAGTCTGCATAGCAACCACAGGTGTGCCCCCCATAGTCTGACTACAACACTGTCAATCATGTTCCTTGCTCATGCTCTCAAAAAAAAAAAAAAAAAAAAAAACCCAAAGAGCTTCAGGTTTTAATGGAAACCATCTCTATGTGAACTGCCTCAGCATAAAACCCTTGAAGCCCTTATGGGCCAGTGAACTGAGAGACAAAGACAGACAAACATGCCCCAGTGTCTGGCCTAGGGAAAAAAAATGTTGAGTACTGTGTGCTACTTATTAAAGGGTCCATTTAATAGATATCTGTGGTTGAAATGTGTCATTTTCAAATGGTATTATGTAGAACAAACACAGCTAGTTATAGCAGTGTCTCTTTTATGCTGTACAATATGCATCTTTTTAATTCACTTGTTTGTGATGACACAAAAACCAAAACATTAACATAAACCCACATATTTATTTACAGACATTCTTACCTGTCATTTCTATACATCAGTCTGAAAGACAGAAAAACAAAACAGCTTGTGTCGTTCTCAGTGATGAGGAAACAATGGTCACAATTCTGATCATTTGTGTTACAGAACGTGGAGTTCGGTGGAAAATACTGGAGTCCATTTGACCTTTTTAAATACTATTATTAAATAAAATCTTTCTAGCGCATCTTCTGGTGAGCTGCTCAGGAATTATAGCAAAGCGGAGTGTCTCATCTGAAAACATCCAGAAGGTGGGAAATGGTTCCTGGCACAGCCAGTAAAAAGCTACTAATGGGGGTAATTCAGCTGGCTGCTTCAGCCTTTCATCCAGCCAACAGTGCAGCATTACCCTCAAAACTCAAAGGCACCACTACCTGCCTGTGAATCCTCTACGATGAACTAAACAAAATCCCACTCAGTGGGAATTCCTTGGCCTACATTCTGCTTCTTGAGTCAGAAGCGGAGGGTGTGGAGTAGAAAAATCGTTAGCTAGAGTAGTCTCTCAAAAGGCAAAGCATATGTCTATTATTAGAGCTTAACCATAGCTGGTCATGACGGATATCTGGTAAATAAAATTGTACTTGTCTTGCAAGTTTACATATATGTTACTTGTCACTGCGTTTACCATCTAGGAAACTGCCTGATTCTGCATTACATGAAGCAAGGGACCTGTCCTCCAACTAGAAACATGCCAACTCAGCCAAACTTTATCGTCATCTCCACCCTGTAAACATAGACATGTCTGCTGGACTGGACTGTGTAAAATAGCAATGTCACGCATTGCAAGCGGTAGGTTTCTGGGTTAAGGACTAATTCAGTCTTATTTCTTGTTAAAAGGCTTTCTGTGAGGTCATTGGACCTTATTTTCGGATCACTAAAGTATGTTGGGCATTTAGCTAAACTAACAGTCTCCAATATTATTAAACTTTTCCACTGCAGTCAATACAAAAGCTCATTTCAAAGTGAATTAAGTTTCTGCATTAAAGACGCTGTGCAATGACCTACTGGCCGGCCCATTCTCATGATTGTCAAATGCGCTCTGTACACTGGGCTGCTGTGAATGTAAAGGGCTCAGAGTGGTGATACTAATGAATAAATATAAAAGCTGCAAGTTTGTCTCTTCCCCCTCTGAGCCTGGCCAGTATGGAAGCACAATCATATAATAAAGTAATAACATGGCAGGCAGAAACCGCAGAAATATAATAACAGTCTTTGACCCAGATTACTGTGCCATCTCACGCACACATATGACTCCCATTACAAAAGGAGTTTTAGATAAACACATGGACATGTAACGATAGACAGATGGAAAGAGAGGGAGAGAGTTATGAATTGAAAAGTGGGAAACAGAAATTAGACTATCAGCAGCAGCACACAAAGGGCAGCACAGAGGAGCTGAACGAATCAGATTCCACAAATCTCCAGAAGACACACACACAAAGTGCAGAGATGGAAAAGGCAAACTAGTTAATAAAAAAGTCTAGGCCACATGGAACCGAAGCGCAAGTGGAAACGCACGATAGAGCTATAAGTCCAAGTCAGCCTTTGACTATGTTTTATTTGTGGTTTCCACCTACACCTACCAACCCATAGAGATGAACTACACAGGAAAACACAGGCAGTAAGTAACAGCCTTGCAAATGTCCAAACCTAACATTCACTATCAGAGTCAGGCATTAAAATATGCAGCAGTGCTTCCTATCGGTAATGTGGTTTAGCAAACAAGATTGGCCTAATTGCTCCGGGAGAACAACACGCTTGTTTGCCTTACCGCTCGACAGTCAGATGAGAAATCGGGTTATTACCACTGTATTAATAATTCTTCTAAAGCACTTTTATTCCATTATCAGACCAACTCTGCAACCCGACTGCAGAGTCCCGGGATTAACCTGCACAAAGACTATTCAAGCTAGAGCATAAAACAATTTTTTCAGATAGACTTATCCATCAATATAGCGGAAGTTGAGTCAACAAATCGTTTGATGACATCATCGTACAGACAAAGCGGAGTAACTTTGATTGAAGTTCTCTTTAATTTTAGCCTTCGCCTTAAAAGGTGGAATTTAAAAAGTTGATAAATTATCTGCTGTTTTTTTTTCATATCAGGCACATTTAGACTTTTCTGTAAAGCTATGCCGGTCCTCTGGACTCGACGAATCTTGCAGTGCAAGCATCACACATGTTATCTAGAGGTAATTGGTTAGACCAAGGGACACATGTCAGCATAAGCCAATCAGAGGCAGAAATTGCAAGATAGAGGAAAAAAACACACTACTTTTCGTCTTCTCTCAGGGGTTGATCGGCTTTTCTGTTACGGCCCTAATAGAAGTAGAAACTAAATTGGAGAAACGCTTCGGAGTTCGCAGACCAGCCTGCAGAATTTAATTCAAGCTTGTCTCACTACATAATGAGATACGAGATATTGAGATTCAGCATGAAACACTATACTGGTAAAACTGCCGCAGACTGTAATGCATTGATGAATTACAGATAGAACAAGGCCATCAAGTCTGATAAAACTTTGTGACACTGGTTCTTTCCTTTCCAGTTCGTTGACACAGAGCCTTTTCCTCTTCCTGTGTATGTGACTGTCGCAGGAGATAATTAAGCTCTTTGATAGAGTCGGCTGCTCCTATCAGAGCGCTACAAGTTAGCGGCCCTGCAGCAATATAGCCGAAGAGGCACTTCCTCAACAGATAACACATCCCCTTCTTTCTCTTTACTGGCTGCTTCTCTACTGCTCACTACATCACAAACCCGAATCCTCACAGACCGGTAGCTATCTGTTTCTTCAGTTCATCTTGACAACTTAGACCAGGCTGTCTGGGCCCTCAGGCAACTGCGTCACTCTTTCAGACATCAAAGACATGCCAAATGCAAACTGCTGTAAACCTGACCTGAGGACAGTTCTATGCTTTCTCTTATGACCCCTACAGTTAAGGGAAAACTCAAACAAACAAACATTCTGTAATCATTACTGATATCCATAATTTTAAGGAGCTAGAAATTCTAGAAACAAATTAATTCAGACATATTTTTAGGAGACTAGCTTTAAGTGAATTGTGCTTTTCCAAGTAGTTTGCACATTGTTTATATAATGTGTTTTAAATGATAATTTGATCCAATGTTTAAGTCTTGTATTCATAGTGAAGTATTTATTAGTATTTTATAAAATATAGCTGAACTGGCTGTTTTGTCTCTAATCAATCCTCACAGAGTACCATAATGCATGTCAAGTATTGTGATGTTATTTTTTTGCCATTGTCGCCAAACTCCTAAACCCTGCTTACAAGACAGAGCTGCTCTCTGACCAGAGCAAAATGTCTCCTACCTGTACCTAGATCATGAAAAAAGGGAGGAGATCCAGACTATATGAATCTGACTAAAACAGTGTCTGCTTTCCACAGGTCGAGCCTCCCTGCCAGCACCATAAAGAGAAAAAAGAGGGATGAGAGACAGGAGGGGTGAAAGAAAGAGAATAGAGTGAGAAAAAGAAAACAGAAACTGAGTGACTGGAGTGGAACAAGTAAAAAGACACAAAGCAAAAAGAACACTAGCTTCTGAAGAGGGCAGGGAAAGCACGGGCATGGAAAGAAGGAGCCCTGAGCTGTCTAGGCTGAAGATGTGATGAGATGAGATAACAGGGTTGATAACAAAAGGAAAGGTACAATACAGATCATTCTATCGAAGCACGCCCCAATTACCCTTCGCTCTAAACACCGCTGAACAGGAAACAGCCCTTCAAACAGGAGCTTTGTTCAGAAAAAAATACAGAGATACATAAGCTGCTCCTGGATCAGTGCATGGCCACTGCTGAGCGTCTAGACATCTACAGACAGGTGGACAAGCTGAATATGCGAGTTCAGGTTTCACACGCTGGAATGGGTGACTGTGACCGTGACTCAGGTGACCCTAAAGCAGTTGACCTGTTTGACCCCCGCTGGAGAGAGTGCCGACACGGCCATGAATCAGAGTCACGGCTGATCTGGTTACTACCGAGCACCACGGCAACTGTCCCATTAATCACCAGCGGCCATCGTAGTGCAGGCTCAGTGTGAACCAGAGATATGAGCGTGTAGCTATACTCAGTAAATGAGTTTACAGGCATTTACTTGTCCTGACTATATATATATATATATGTACACACTAACAATAAGTATTTAGAAGCAGCACAGACCTCAGGGTTTACATGATTCTAAAGGCAAGTTCAGATGTTTTCAGTGAAAAGTATTCACCCATATTGCAGACCAGGACCTGCCCGCCTCTCCTTCCTGCTGTCTGCAGGCCGCCCACACGTCTGCACATGTTTACGCTTCAAACGCCATTATTAGCCACACACAGGAATGTCTGTGTTTTGACCCCACACTACTTCCTCATACGCTGCGCATACCGAGCACAAAACACGCATTAATTAACTACAGGCAAAAAAATACAACATACTTAAAGACTTTATGATACATGATAGGCATTATGATGTGCACAAGAGTCACAGAACAGACAAAACACAAAAAAAGGGATGGCCACGGTAGGGAGGCATTTAAAAGTATAATAAAAAGGCTAAAAGTGTGCTACATATATTGTTCACTTAAATTAAATGCAAATAGTAATCCAATATCCCATCTTTTAGTATCCCATCTTTGTTCTTTGTGTGGCACCATTATCCTATAGGAACATTTAATTATACTGTGTACTGTGAATTTGGTTGAAATGGTGATAAAAAATAAAAGTAATAAAACATGAATTTTAACATTTAACATGAAAGCACATCAGTGTGGCAATATGCAACAAAAGTAATATCATGAAACTAATGATGTTCTTATAAGGGAACCATAGGTCAATGAGGATATCTGATAGTGTTCATGTATGTATCTGTTGACATCAGTACTGGGTAGGGCTGAATGATATGGACAAATTTTCATATCTCGATTTTCATGCCAGATATCTCAATATCGGTACGGTACGATATGA
>JBBKCR010000002.1:15013260-15026089 GCA_037577295.1 Ladigesia roloffi | reverse complement strand
CGGTGAAAACCAAGCATTTCTCAGAAAAATAAAACATCATAATACAAAAGAATTCACTGCCAGTCATCAACATTAACCTTAATTCACTTTAACAATAAATCCGGATCTGTCAGCGCGGAGCGGGGAAATCTACAACGCGATATCGTTGCTTTTTTCAATATTAATTTCTTGGAAGTTCATATCTCGATATAGATACGATAAAGATATATCTTTCAGCCCTAGTACTGGGACTACTTGGATTTGAATGACAGAGCAACAAAATGTATTTGCCTATGGCTAGAATGCAGATAAATTTGCCATATCTTTGCATTCTGTTCCTCATTCATGGTACAATAAAAACATCAAATATTGGTTTAAAATATTTGCAAGGCTTAGACATATGTTGTCTATCTGAGGATTGATACGTAGGTGAAGGTTCTTTAAGTACTGACATTATCCATCATGTGCTAGAAAAGTACATTATAAATATAAATCATTTTATGGTTATTTGTAGTTATCATATTGCACTTATCTACCAAACTACTGGTTGTGCTCATAGCTTAGTGACCTTCATTTCACTTTTAAATGAGAAACTGCCCGGTGTTTGAGAAACTAGGGAAATATCCACAATTTCTCAAAGGTTATGAGGGCATCACATTGTCATATTGCCCACACATAATTACCACAGTTTTAACATTTCAGGAAGGAGGGGACTTATTTCCTGCCCTGAAGATTTAATCGATGGAAGGGAAGAAAGAAAAGGGTGATCATAAATAAGAGTGGCAGGCTTGTGCAAAAGTGGTTAACCCTGTCTATATTTATGACTCCATCAGAGAGAGAGAAGGAGGGAGGCAGAGAGGAGGAAAGATGAGGAAATGGAGGGAGAGGAAAATAAAAGAAAAGGTGAGAGAATATGAGAGAGTGTGAATAAAAGGGAAAGCATAAGAGGGTGGAGAGAGAAAGAGAGAAAGGAGTGATTAGTGAAGATGTAGTGTCATTAGGGAGCTCATATTTTCAACTCCTCCTCTGCAATTAAATCAGCTGCCAAGGTTAATCTATGGCTGATCGATCAACTTCTCATGGCCTTCACGCATGCTCGCACACTCACAGCCATACAGCACACAATTCAGCACATGAAACTCATCACATAATACAAAACATGCACTCCTGATGAAACAGAGCTGCGGCTTCTCCTGCACTGTAGGGCAGACTATCTTACTGACTTAACAATATACAATATTACTAACCTGCAAGGGAGGGTGAAAAATTATGCCTGCACATATGCGGTACTGATGATTCAAACCATGCTTGCACACAAACAATGACTGAATCATTTTTTACAGTAAGGTATAGGTTACTAAAGGCTGAACTAAATAAATTCACACACAAACCCACACACACACACACAGATGTGGAGAAACAGTGCCATCACCTGTAGACTATCAAACCTATCAAACAAAATACCAGAGAATACTATCTTACTATCTCACACTAGACACAGTCTCTCTCTCTCTCTCTCTCTCTCTCTCTCTCTCTCACAAACAAACGCAAACACATAGACAGGGAGAAACCTAATTTTATCCATCACCTCATCTCCGCTAGTGTTCACTATGACTGTAACAAAGCTTTGACGTAAGACAGTGCCTTGATGTAATGTGCATAAAATTTATATGCAAACATGCATTATATTATTGCACTGAAGCACTTCAACACTCGTCTGTTCTATTCCAAGCGCTCATGTTTTATATGAGCTGAGCTCTAGACGCTTTCATACAATAATAACAAATCCGGGTGAATGTGCCAGCTCACGAGGCATTGTTTGCGGAGACTGCATGGTTTATTTTGTCTGCAAGTATTATATGCATGACTGAAATAGCTAATCCGATTTTATCAGAAGGATCGTCCACATACCATTGGCCACAATAAGAGTTATCAAACTGAACTGAAATGGGAGGAGAGAGAGAGAGAGAGAGAGGATAGAGCGTGAAGCAGTAGGGTCGAGGACAGGTTATGAGAGATTTAATCTGGAGCATCTTTAACCAGAGTCCCTCCTTTCAAGTTGCTTCTGCTGAAGCTACAACAACTGGCCATCACAGTGACCCCATTTCTGAACTGACAGACAGGACTGGCACGCACATAAAGCCCACACAACAGTGATGCATGAATAGGCTAAAAGGCATGGCTGTTTGCAATTGACAATGTGTTTTTCAGCATATTGTGTGTTTATTTGGCCAAATTTAAAATGCATGGCATTTATATGCTTCTACACTTTAATTCCATAACTTTTCAGTAACTAAATAATAAATAAGAATACTAGCTGAGCAATACAGTATAAACTGTACAAGGTATACATACACTGTACAAGGTCAATGTTACCTAAAGACTGAATTTAATACAGTATTTAAAAAAAATGCTATGGATACACTATAAATAATCAAAAAGAGTGGGTTTATACTATTGAATATCATTTAATTACGTGATTATGTGACATATAAATTGTCATTCTAACAGTAAAACAGTAAATGAAGGTAACAAATAAATATAAATAATTGTACATTAACTGTAACGTGTAACTGTACTTCTCTCTTTAAATGTCAGGGAAAACCTGATGTCCTGACAAACGTGTTACAAAGTCATTTCCGGTAACTGTAAGCTTCTGTGATAAGCCATAGCTAAAATAAGAGATAATTAACGTAAACAATACAATTCCAAAAAAGTGGATTACAATTTTAGCTCTGCATCCAGAAGTATCATTTAGCTTTTTTTAAATTACATTTATACATTTATAAAATTTCATTTTAATTGCTCTTTATCTTTCATACAGAGTGGAAATCTATATATGATCACTTTTGGTGTCACTGCAAAATACTTCAAATTAACCGAAATGATAATTTCCCAAATTGGATTAAAACTGTGCCTCAATCTTATTTGTGCTACAACATAACTGAGCCTTTTTTCTGAAGTTACTGATCAGTTCTAGGAGCTACATTTTGGGGTTTTAATAAAATATGTATTGCACAATAACTGTTAGCCCCAACATTTCCCCCCAGGGATAAAACACTGCTCTCTCCATTCTCCTGAACATGGGCTTTTATTTAAAAGTGTATGTGATGCCTCCTAAGTAGCCGCATTATGCCTTTTAGGGAAAAAGGAGTGTTCGACCTAGTCCCATCCCATTGAGAGGCACTTAGCACCTCTCGCTGCTGTTCAACGGAACGCCCTGCTGTGGCCGCTGCTCACTGCCGTGTTGCTATCCTAATCACATTGCATCCGGTGTTGCTGCTGTTCGTATTTTTTCGAGTACTCCTGTTTTGCTGTTCACGTGGAAAGGTTCCTCGAACACATCAGCGTAATAAATCTGCTGCAAATTGAAGCAGAAAAACAAATGAGTCATGGTTCTACTCTCCGGCTAAATGGAAATGTACTGCTTCGCCAAGCAAGCAGAGGCAAAGCACAGATTCACAAACTGCTTCATTCACTACAAGAAGGAACAGGTTGAAATTACCTGCACATCTGCAAAAAATATACATGATACAGTTCCCTTTGTATGTATTTCACATACACACACACACACACACACACACACACACACACACACACACACACACACAACCTGTGATTGGAGTTAAAGGGTTATAAAATGTGATGGAGCATAGAGTGACAAGTTCTAATTGGAAAGCTTATCAGGTATTCAGGCCTTGTGTAAGCGAGAAAAACATCCACTGAGGGTGTGTGTGGACACACTGAGCTCACACTTCAGTAGCAATGTCTCCAGGAAACACAAGTGCTGGAGTTTGTGTGCGCATGTGCTGAGGAATGCTGATATTATAAGTCTTGTGCACTTGGCATGCTCTCTGAGAGAGCAGGGATGCCTGCAAGCTGCTGATGGCTGTGTGTGCCCACAGCACTTTCCTTCATTACACACTCTGCCACCTGTATCTATTTTATAAAGGGATATTGTGGATTAGAACTAAAGCTGTTGACCACAGTGCTGGACATGCAATGACTACAAACATTTGTTTTTTGCAACGTATTGGTAAAACACTTTTGCATGAGAACCGCTAAGTGAGAAAGTTGATTTAGTGCCTGCAGCGCATGGATGCATGGTTCAATATCCCAATTATTATCCTAAAATAATCTAAACAATTATAATGATCAAAATAATTGCGTAATCCATGTTTTTGCAAATACCTATTACACAGGCAAAGTGAGGAATCTTTTAGACGTGTGTGCAGTTTCTAGCTTACTAATTGCTTATTGATAAACTGGACGTATAAGCCTTCTCTCCAAGTTACAAACGGTCAGGTCAAGAAAACAAGCATTCTAAATACTAAAAATAAATCAATTTAACTGATCCCACACAAGATATGAACGTGTTCATATAAACATATATCATACTGTCTAACCTACAAATATGCAGATTAATAACCATTAAATGTTTATATAATGCCAACATCGTCATACATTTCCATGCAAAACAAAACAGGAATCTGGGCTGTACTAGCCATGTGACAGTTAAACAATTAAAACATGAGCTCATGTTAAAAGTCACTGCTTATATGGTGTGTCTGAGATATATGTTTGCTGACTTTTGTATTTTCTATTTCTATTTCTAGAAAATTCTATGCCAATTTTCTGCTTGTATGTCTCAATTTTGTTCAATTCACCCCAACAGCCGGGATTCCAATACAGAAATATTGGCCTCGCTTTGTGAAGAAACATGTAGTTGACAAGTGTTCACTGTGGCCAAAATCCATGACATACTCAGAAAAGTGTTTTTTTTTACTGTGATGTTATTTATGTCGATAACACTATTCTGTGGTGGCAGTGTGAGGCCACTAGCAGGGCAGTATTTAAGCATAAATAGAACAACAGCCTAGTAACACCTCCAACATAAATGAGCATTGGACAAATTTTTTCAGACTCCAAAGCCTGGTACAAGGCCAACATGGAGGCAACACTCACTCTTCAGCGTTTGTGAGTTTCTCTTTATGAGGATTAGACCTCGTTGTAATTCTTAACTGATATTCTTTAAAAAATGTTTTAGGGATCTATTTTGGTATCTTAAACTTCAATCCACTTTCAAACTCCACAAATGATTATTCCTCCTACAGGAAAACGTACGTTTAATCATATACACTTTTAATCCTACCACCCAGCTGTAGTCCAGCACGTTTTCAAAGCCGTTCCTCGTCAAATTAGAAGGAGCTGTAGTCCTGTTAAGTTGTGTGAAATGAAAGGTAAAAGGAGTCAACAAACTTCTCAGTTACTGGGCAAACCAAAGAAAGCCACGAACAAATAACTCACAGCTACAGAATCTGACAGCCATTGATTTTTTTCCTTCTATTTTTCACTGCATTGTTCAGCTGCATTTGGGCCGTGACTCAATCCTATTCCTTCGCCGGGGCTACTGCTTCTATAGAGCCGCTCTGAAAGCCAAAAGACAAAAAAGAAAAAAGCAAGCGGGAGAGGATGAAGGAGCGAGTGAGAGAGAGAGAGAGAGAGAGAGAAAAAAGCCTGAGAAGAGCAAAAAAGAGGAAGACAGAGAGAGAGAGAGCGAAGCTTGAGTAGAGGGAAGAAGTGAGAGTGAAAAGGAGGAAGACAGTGAGAGAGAGAAAAAGAGAGAGAGAGAAATATGATAGATTATGATGGAGATAGGAGAGAGTGCAGAGGGAGATGGCATGCGGGGGTTTTATGTCCTGAGGCGCGGGTGCACACAGATCCTGGGTAGTGAAAGGGAGAAATCTGAATGGGGGAACTCTGGGCGGACAGCCGCAGAACGCTGGGCAGACAGCTGCAGAACACAGCACTGTCTCATCCATGGAAAAGCTTCTCACCCAGCACTGCACAGTAATAAGTCCACTTGTTACCTACATGTCCTTATGTTTTGCACAGAGCTAAGCTACTCCCGAGAGTAGCAAGTGAGAAGGAAGCATGATATACATATTGAACTCCTGGGCGTGCATCATCCAGATTTACTCAGATTTAGTTCCATCATTAAATAAACATAGCTAACAATGACTGCTCAAAAGAACAGGGGTGCTGAATTCATTGCTAGATCTAAAAGTTATATGGTGGAAACACTGCAAAACACTCACTCAAATATACCGAAGGCCATATAGTGCCTTGCAAAATATGTTTTTATTGTTTTTATTGAAACATTCAAGAAATACGACAAAAAAGAAAATCTGAAAATGTGTAACTATTTACCCCCTCCCAGAATCAAAACTTTGTACATACAAGTCTTCACATACATCTTCACAAGCTTGGCACATCTAGACACTGGAATTATTTGCCCCTTCTGCATGGCAAAACTGCTCCAGCTCCTTCAATTTGGATATGTACACCAATCTTTAAACCATTCCTTAGATTCTCAATTAGATTGAGGTATGAACTTCCAGGACATTTATCTGTTTCTATTTAAACCACTGGAGTTTTCCTTTAGCCATGTGTTTAGGGTCGTTGTCTTTCTGGAAGGTGACTGTCCGTCCCAGCCTCAAATTCTTTGGAAGACTCAAACACATTTCCCTCAAGAATGTCTCTACTTTATTTCTCTATTTTGCCTGATCAATCTTTCATTTAGTTCTGATCAGGTTCCAAGCCCCTCCTGATGAAAAGCATCCTCACAGCATGAGGTTTGCTATGGTGCCATAATCATTCCTTCTTCTAATGATGGATTTAATGGTGCTCCTTGGGATTTTCAGGGTTTGTGATATTTGTTTTATAACCCATCCCTGATCTGTACTTCTAATAACTTTGTCTCTGTTTGGAGAGTTCCTCGGTCGTCATGCTGTCACTTGCTTGATGGTCACCCTTACTTGCCTCAGTGGTGACTCTGGGGGCCCTCACAATAAGGGTATAGATCCTTTGACACTTAGATTGCTCACAGGTGGATCTGATTTAACAAATCAAGTGGCTTTTGAAGGTAGTGGATGGGGCTTCAAAGCAGAATGGGTGAAAACATATGCACCACTTTTCAGTTTTACACTTTTTAGAACTATTTAAACAAGTTTTTTTTCCCATCTAACTTAATTAATCTAGTTTGTTTTCTAGGCCATCACTGAAATTCATACTGAAAATCTAATACAATTCCACATTTCGAGATAAAAAAACAGAAAGAATAGTTTTGAAAGGTGGTGAATACTGTTGCAAGGCACTATATTCTGAGCCAAGCACTTTGAAACAGGTTTGGTGACTATTGTATAGAGTGCATTGTTCTGGACGGCTGGAGACAGATGAAAACCATGAGGCCCTGTAACTTCAAAACTCTGAACTGAGAAGGCTAACACAACCATTACATTCACAAAACAACAATTCACACAGTGATATTTGTAACGCCAATCCAAAAAAATCAGAACACTGGCACTACAACGTATTAAACAATACCAAGGTTCAAGCTTAAAAGACTATTGAGAATTCTACAACAAGCCATGCTGATGTTAACAGCCCTATTAATGTTACCAGAAAAATAATATGAAATACTAACAAAGAAGAATAAATGCTGCCATGATAAAAGGCTAGGTAAAAATATTAGCCAACTGTTCCATAAATAAGTATACTAAATGATTAAATTTTTTGATCACTTGTACAAATAATAATGTGAAAGACAAATGGAACAAAATTGGGCCTTGCCAAATGCCTTCCTTTCTAGCTATCTTGTATGTTATACTGAATTAACACACTGCAATGTACAGAATCATCTGTAGAGTCAACCAAAATTATTCTCTATCAAATCAAGTCATATTAATTTACACGTTACTAAGCGGGTTTACAGAATCCATGTCCGATTCTCTAAAGCAAAGGGCAACAAAACCAAGCGAAAAACTCCCTGAAGCGTGAGAAAAAAGAAACATTCAGAGAAACCAAGATTCCATATATATCCTTTGTCCATCTGATAGCAAGAGAGTATAATGATATAATTCTTATGGAGCTGACTAACTGCATGTACCTGGCAGAGGAAAATAGACTTAACCACTGATGAGCAGTTAGAAGTGGTAGGATCAGTCAGTCTGTAATAATAAGAGTATCTTCTGTTGGAATTCGTGTCAGTAGTAGTAGCTTTGGTTAGGAGGTGAAAGGCAAATGCAGGTGTCCCATGGCAGTAACTTTGAGTAAAAACATTTGCTCTGCAAGCATATATGCTTGGCTAATATAAACATAAACAAACAAACATTCCCCTAAACATGTTATAGCACTTTTGCTCACCAAAAAACAAAATCCATTAGCTTTGTCTGATTTCTGGGTATGTGTATGCTCAATTTCCGAAAATTCACCTCTTAGGTGTATAATTCCATTAAAATACAGACTCGAAAGGAAAATAGGAGTCTGTGTGTATAGCAGGCTTTTCTTTCTAAGTGGATTTTTGGAGTTTAATATAAAACCAGCCAGTCTTTCATCTCTGATCCTGTAATCTGGGGAGATACTTGAATTAACATTTTGGTAATGACAGCATATGCTGCATTGCTGCAAAACCAGAATCACATCCCAAAGCAGAGGTTATCTTTGTGCTTTACATTTGCTTCTCCAGTATTTTTTAATAATAGTTAGTTAGTTTTGCGTGAAAGAGATAGTTGTTGTACAAACATGTCCATATCCACTAAGGAACAAGCTTCCTTTTATAGGTACTTGCTGAAGATGATCCATGTACTGTAAGTTATACACATCAACATAATTACAATGTGCATTTTTTTCATATGTTCCCTAAGATAGCAAGCTTATGAGAGCTGGTTTGAGAGGTCAGGCCGATATGAGGAAGCTAGAGCAACCTAAAGTGGACCCAAAATGGAAAACATGGATAGAAATCGGTATTTGGTGTAATTACGAAGGATAGGATAAGGAGGAACAAGTGAAACTGGTAAGATCAAACAAGCATATTAGAGATCCATTTGAGTTGTGTGTTTGAGGAGCATAGGAGTGCTGACTGCGGCGACTGATGTTAAAGATAAAGCCTCGTGAGGCAGTGTGTGATTAACTGTAATGACTCACGTATGGTGGCGCTGGTAGTGCTAGGAGCCCAATTCTCTGTAAAGTTGACATTGCACATGTTTGTGTTGCAGCAGCAGAAACGATAAGTGCCATTCTGGATCTGTGACGGTGTGGTGGTCACCACGCAACGGTCGTCATGGCAGTCATGCTGGTCTCCTATGGAAGTCCAGCAGCCTGAAATCAAATGTTGAAACCTGGATGGTTAGCGAGTCTTTGTGTACATATTTGCATGACATTATATTCTCCTGCATTGTACAAGTCTTAAGAGCGTCATTTTTGAATAAAGGCAAACACTGTGTGCACGTGTATATATGCGTATACACCGACCTTGTTTGACCAGGCGGATGTCTCCATCATGGGTTTTCTCCCAGAGGCCATAGCAGCGGCTGCTTTTGCTGCAGAGGATGGTGTTGTTCTCTCGCGTCACGTGCCAATCACTAGCCACACTCTGCTCGTCGAACTGCTGGTGCTGGTCATTAAACGCACACTCCCTCTCCTCACTCTGTGCAGCTGCAGATAGAAAGACAGAGAGATGAGTATGCTAAAGAAAAAACATCCTGAAAACCCAGTGGAGGTAAAGCAGTGTTAACGAGCCATGGCATTACAAACGCTAAAACGCCTGAAATAATTTGTTTGAACTCCTTCTTACATTAATGAGAGGCTGGGTGGAGGCAGCTAAGCAGCGGCTCATTATGTGCATCATACTGAAACAGACCTACTAAAACAGGGGTGCACAGGAGACTCCAGATCAACAGTATTAAATCTTAATTAATCCGATGCAGAAACGGGGGGAGGCTCAGTCTGTAGGTGGTCCCAACATACACTCTGGTAGCCAAACAATAGAACACCTGGGTCCTGCTCTGCACCTGCTAGTTCCCATTACACATACATACACACACCCATGAAGTGCACTTTTTCACAAAAACTTAATTACAAGACTTTCTGAACGTGCTTTGACAACAGCAGATGGGGAGAGAGCAGCTTAAGGAAATCAAACTTGTCCTCTGAACCGTTTATATTTTACAAAACCAATCTATAGATGTGCAGAATCAGAAAACGCCCTCATTTCAATCGAATGGTTCAAAGCATCTGATTAACACCAAAGTGTATATTAGCATACATAGCCCTCATCACGAGCCCTTTGTTACTAGGGAAATAAAAAAGGGGGCTTTTCGGACACAGTCATGTATTTAATGTCCTCTGAAACGTGCTGTGAGATAAAGGAGCAATGAAAAGGGCCGCCCTGATTTCCATAACCAGAGCCAGCGAGGCTGGGGATGGCTGTCTGTCCGCCGATAGCAATCTTTGCTGCAGCTGGCTTGCTCTCACCCCAACTGTACCCAGCAAATTAATCCTGCAACTCTTTTTTTAATGCTTTCCTCAGAGTCTCTCTTTCTCTCCCCCTCTCTTTTGCTCACACTCCTGGCTGCCCCTCTTCTCGCCGTGTCATGCAAATAGCCAGGCTGGCTCTGTGTGTCAGTGAGAGGGAAAAATCGTACTGGCAGTTGTTTATCAGACTGGGTGAAGTAATGGAGTTGCTCTATTGTATTGTAAGGATTCAGGCAGTGTGTGGCCAAAGTGGGGGGGGGAACCCCGCTAGAGCGTCTCTCAGCTTTGACCTATAATGCCAACACATGTGGAGGCAGATGCAAAGTGAGCAAACAAGAGAAAGAGAAACGACAGACACATCCATAAACAAATGCACACATTCCATTTTACTGTGGATCTGCAGTTTTATTGTCTAATAAATACAAATAATTGGTAAACCAAGGCGTTTCATAACATATTTATATGGGAGGCTTTGATTTGCTATAAATTTGATTGTCATTTTTCCATAAACATTTACAACACCATAATTTCTACTCAAAACACACACTAAGGGATATTAATGTTCATATGTAATATATAAACATGCAGGGGATTTTGAAAAATTGGAAACTTTAAAAAGTATTTTGATATCAGCTAGAATTATAACTGCTGCATGGCCCAGAAGAAGGGCTTTGAGTCCCAGTAGGATGAAATCTGCATTGCCATAATCAGGGTACGAAATACAGATTCTCCAATACCACCAACTGCCACTTTGGAACCACTGATGGGCAACAGCAAATTAAAAAAATTCCAGTAATGCAAAATGGTTTTAGATTAAAGAAGCCGTTTTTTTTCCACTCTGTTCTCAGGCACAAAATAAAATACCAGTGAGAGCCTAAAAGGAACACTCAGGGTGGATTGATGCACCTAGTTAGGAGAGTAAGACCAGATTACATGTCTCTAGTATGTCCTAATACGAGACAGAAACAGGAGGTAGACAGAGCCATCTCCCTCCTCTGAGGGTTCATTAGTTTTGCATAGCACTGAGATACCAATAAAACAAACACGCTACATAAACACAAACACCTAATTTGCCAAGACCGAGAGGCTGAGTCCCATTTCTCCTGAAAAGTTGATCTATTGCCCCTCTGTAGTCTGGCAGATTCTTGCTGGAGATTCCTTGAGGTTCTCATGCTAGGACAATTCAAAATTTACAACTGTCTGACCAACAGGCAAGATTTTCTGGTTTGTGCTAAAAAGTATTTATTGTGTCAATTTAATGTGTCATTGAGATATACTGAGCCACTACAGATAAGAAAATTGTAATTTTGCTGATGCAGTTTAACCTGCACACACTTTTGAGAAGAATAGCATGGCTTACGTAACCGATTGTTCATCAGAATATGCAGAAGTGAGTTCTCTGTATATATTGTCCTGTAGAAAACCAACAGACTAGAGGCTACAACTGTACAACTCAGGCGCTACTTCTTCAACAGAACAGTGAGAAATTTTATCTGTTTAATCATATACATTTTCCAACTAATCTTAATCAATTAAAAAATCCTAAAAGATCTAACTGCATTATCTCAGTGACAGAATAGTAATTGTCCATTTAACAAATCTTTGTTATTCAGAAAACTGCTGTTAGGAAATCGGCGATGTACCATAAACAATATCTAAAAACGTCCAGCTCAAACTAGTGTGAGTATATTTGCGTGTGTTGACGGTGATCTGCGGCCAGTGTCTTTGTGGTGGAAGCAGAGAGGGAGGTCATTAGACGCGACAGTTTCCTGTAATTTAGGTGAAAAGCTGTCTGCCTGCTCGAGCGCTAAGGGGTGGAGAGAAACAGGCCAGCCTACGCACAGATCCTGCTCTCCAGTCTTTTGCTCACACACACTCACCACACACACCCACACACACTGCCTCTGCTAGGCCTCCGAGAAAACAGGCTCTGCAAAGCTGAGAACGAAAGACACAAAGAGAGAGCGAGAAAGAGAACAAGCGCTAAAGCGAGAGAGCAAAAGGGAGTGAGACAGTGAGAGAAAGAGATATACCCATAGAGCAGGAGAAAACTGAAAGAAGACAGGAAGTTGTTCAGAGAGAACTGCTAACACGATCAAAAGAGTCTATAGTGACACCTGCACACGCAGCCTTGATGAGTCATCAGACAAAAAACTTGCTGCATCCTCACTGCAAAACCCAGCACCAGAAGTCTGCTAAGGAATATCTAAACAAAAGCTTGATGCCTTTTTGAGTTTCTGTGGTCTGATATTGAAAACACTTTTTGATTTTGTATAGCTGATACTGTGAGTTGTGAGGTGTGATCTTTATAGATCAGAAAAGGACATCCAGCATTTCAAACAGATGTTAAAACGACAGTTCACCCAAAAATGAAAATTTGATGTTTATTTGCTTACCCCCAGGGCATCCAAGCCGAAGGTGACTTTATTTTCTGAGTAGAACACAAACGCAGATTATTGGCTTTAGCCGTAGCAGTCTGGTAGTCATTTAATGGAAGTGGATGGGCATCAAGCCTTTCAAGGTAAAAAAAGCATGC
>JBBKCR010000002.1:14985858-15000538 GCA_037577295.1 Ladigesia roloffi | reverse complement strand
ACAAATGTAACATTTTACTGCAGCTCTGCTTTAACAATAAATCCAGATCTGTCACAGACCCAGGGCGGGGCGAGCGCAGAGAGGGGAAATCTACATCGCGATATCGTTGCTTTTAGCGATAGTAATATCTTGAAAGTTCATATCTAGATATAGATACGATAAAGATATATCTTTCAGCCCTAGTTCATTTTAAATGTGACTGTTCCCTGAAACTGAGTTTGCACTCTGATGCGCCCAGACTGCTCACTACCTTATTTTTAAAATGCAGCACAGGAGCAATTTCCACCTGTGTAATATTTTCCCAACAAACCTCAAACCCACATTCGTATACTTAAGTACAAAACGTCCTTCAAGACAAACCTTGAAGTGTTCCATCTTGAAGGACGGAACGCTGCCCCAACATTACTTAAGCAAGATGGTGGGCATTTTTTAAAGAAGTCTACAGGTTTGACTGTTCGTCAGTTGTTCCACTGGTTTTTGGTCAGTCAGGCCGGTGTGTGATTGCAACTGGCAGACCAAAGCGCAGCTTGAAAAGCTTCAGCGCTGAGCCTCTGACCACAGAGAGCAGTGCCAGGGTTTTGAAATACCCTTTTACAAATACGCCCCCTTCCAGCTCTCTTCTCTGCACTTGCCTCTCTCGCACCACCCAGACATGTAGGCGCTGCTGGCAGAAGAATGGCTCACCTCCCCCTGCATGATCTGTGTGGGTCTGGGAGCCTCTGCCAAGCTTTCCTAATGCAACTTCAGCTCAAGTCCACGTGGCCAACTCTTCTTGATGGGGCTAAAGACAGCTTAATCTCTATCGCTGGTCTACAGGAGGGCTATTATAAATATCAACTTCCCCCACGATATTGCAGAGATGAGGAGGCTTGAGTGTCTACTTCTGCAGATTTGGAGATGGACTGATCAAAATAATGTCAGAGGCCTGTCCTAACCTTTAAGGCACCTTTCCTAACGAACGGGAAATGCAGCATAATCTCGAGCAAAACAAAATCAATTTATCAAATATTTCAAAACACAGAGGCTCAGCACTTCCTGTTTCCAGTGATGAGCCTTTAAAGTAACTCAGCAAATCAACCTGGCATTTGTTTCCTCGTGAGGCGGCGAATGTAAAGTGATCGGAGCCTCCAAAACACAGCACAAAAGCAGACAGGGGCAGCTGGGAAAGAGGAGAGGAGCAATGGCATTATTGTGGCTGACAGCCAAAAAGCACACAGACACCATTTCACAGTGGGCAGCATGTGAGTGATTTGGAAAGCGAGAGAATGAACGTATGTATGTAGAAATGTGTGTTTTGTAAGAGTCACCTTAAAGCAGCAGTCATTACAGCTTTATTAGGTTAACATAAACAGAAAGTAACTGTGGAAAAAAACACTAAAAAATTGTTGCATTGCGCCAAAGTGCGACATATATTTTAAAAAAAGTTCTTATGAAGGTCAATGTCCTTAAGGTTATGGATGACCCATTAATTTTTATGGTTTAATCAGTCATAAATATGGATTAAACAATTAAATAAGTAAAAACGTCAACTTTTCCATCACTACACTGAAATATTTTATAGTGTACTGTCCCAATCTGATCCAAAGGATATTTTACAGGACTAGACACTTTAAGATCAATGAATATATGCTTTTATTATTTTACAGTACTCTGTTTACGTCACTGTTGTTTATTTGCCATTAAAGTGGTAATTTTCTGTTATTTAACCGGCAGGTATGCCAGCAAAAACTGTCAAAAACATTGCCTTTTTTTGTCCAGAATCCAGACTAGTTAAAAACAAATGTTTTGGTTAGTATTTGGTTAGTAAACAACACAATTAAAGTAAAGGAAAACAGAAAGAGGGACTTAGGAAGACAGGAATACAGAAGCCCTCCAAAGCTCAGTAAAAGAAGGTACAGTAGAATGCATTGGAAGAAGGTCATGGGGCATTCCCCCAGTGAAATGATTTTTCAATTAGTGTGTGAAATGTGAATGGGAGGAGGGATGAGGGGTGTTTATCACTCAATAAATGAAAAAAAAGAGGGGAGTCTTGGATTCAATCTGTTCAGCTGCGCCTGAAATGGTGTGTGTATGTGTATGTCTGCGCGTGAGCATGTTGGGGGGGTAGTCGGCGTCACCACAAGGGAATGTGTCTCCCCTCCCCCTTCTCTCAAACACACACACAGACATACACACTATTCCCCCTCTCACCCCCCCGGCTGCCCGTGGAGCCACGGAGAGACACATTGTTTAGTCTAAATCCTGCTGCTACAGAGCACTACACTGTACACAGCAGACCCCCACCCAGCACAAAGACACACACATACACACACACACACACGCACAGCTGATTATATTATCTCTTGAGCTCTAACTCACAAATGCTCCTCAGAGGAGAGGTGCCCAGCAGGCATGAAATAACATGAGTGTGAGCCACCATAATTTTAGAGTGTCTCACAATACTTGCAATGAGTATTTCTGTGTGTCTGCGCACTACAGCGTCCCACGCCAACCTCACAGCAGACATCAGCACAACCCACGGTGACGGGCACAAAATGTGTTGACTTCTGAACACCCCTTTAGTCCCCCCACCCAAACACACACACACACATACACTCACGCTGAGCTTAAAATGAGAAGGATTGTGAGTTCAGTGAACCGGCAACCCACACATTCTTCTGCACAATCGGAGTACAAATCAAAAACATGGCATAACTTGACGCAGTGAGAGTCTGCAGCCAATGCTCAGCTTCCACTTCCTGCCCTGCCCCACAGACAGGCAAATTCCTTCAGGCTGCTTAAACACACACACAGTAGGAGCCAGAGCCGAACACAGAGGAAAACAGAGGACAACAATAAAGCAGCAGTCGCTCAGAAACTTTAAAAAAAATCGTTTTTTTCCAATTTCCAAAAAGAAAAACCCCAAACAAACCCAAAGAACAATTCTGATTCAAGTCTAATTTGAATTCACATTAATATTCCGCTGAGTTAATTATCTTCCCTGTCATCAAAGACGACGGAGAGAGAAAGAAAATCTCAAAAGGAAATAATAAGAATTCTTCCCGGATGAAATTTTGTAGCTCATTATGGTAATTACAAAGCAGAGGAAAAATCCAAGGCAAAAGTTTCTAATGCGGAATTTCCATTTAACCACTTACATACAAGTGACATGGAAAAAGGACAAGTGAATCTGCTGTAGACGGGAGTGGTGAAGTTTCTTCAAGTCAACACTGATTCATTATAATAACCTACAGCGGGTTACAGCTTCAATGAGCTTTCTTACCCAATACTAATTAAACTACATGAGGTCAAATTCTGGAGGCTTCAACTGTGGGATATAGTCTTATTACTCACCGCATATTGTTCCATGGGCAAGAAAGGGATTGAGCTGAACAATAAAGATGCTTACTTTCTGTAAATTTAGCATCGGTCCTTTTGTGGAGAGGAGGAGGACCAATAAAATTTTTTCAGACCTTACCACTGAATGTAGTCCGCCATGCTAGCGTGTATGAGCTCTGTGTTTTTTCCCTATTTTCCCAAATTAAACCATAAAACAGTGTTGAATAATGCAGGCAATTATTCAAATTGCAGCTAATTAAGATTTAAAAATTGCACTTTTTAAAATGACATTCGATACAGAAGCGACAGGAGAACACATGTATTTGTAAAACACCACTTATTACAGGCCGCACAGATTCTAGCTTTAACTACATGCGTTCATGAATAACATTATGCTCTAATGGACAGCCGATGGAAACATAAGCCAACAAAGAGACACTTGACAAGATACAGTGTGCCCACTCCTCTGCGTTTCTGTGTGTGGAACTAAAATTACAAACTCAGCTTCTTCTCTAATTCTACAACAGCGTTGTAACTTAGCAACTGAATTTGCTCACATTCATTGATTCAGTCTCGTTAGTACAGCAACTGCAAAGCTAGAGCCTGAAGATCCTCCCATTTACTTCAGATCTTCTGATTAAGGACATTTCAGTTTTCCATTGAACCACAGGAAGTGCACTTGAGACGGCATAATCTGAAAATAATCAATACAAGAGTGAGTGGAGAGGGAAATGAGCACATATATCCTTATATTTCCATACTGGGTAAGCCCCTGTTGTAACTGCTACCACTGTCCCAAGCAACAGGGTGTGTTTTTACCACAGGAGACATCATTAGTCCCAACAGATCTGATAATATAGACATCTTAATAATAAGACATTTTATACCTTTTATACAGAGTCATCTTCATTTACGATTTAATTTTCCCAGCATCCTAGCAAATCTTCACATCATCACATGAAAAGCTTGTTTATGCGGTCCAAAAAGATGCAAATCTGATGTGGGTAAATGGTGTTAAACTTTCAGACACATTATAGCCTTCTTTTTAAATGTTGATTTCCACAGCACCAATAAGCATGCACCATGCTTGTACCAAGATCTATTAATTATGCTGATTAGCTATCTAATGAATGTTACACAGTTGAACGTGTTTTAGAAGCACTCGAGAAAACCAGACTGCATCGTGCATTATGTAGTGGGTACACAATTCATAAAGCGATTCCATTTTATCCTGCTGGATGCCAAAGCCAGGCAATGCAATATATGCAAAAAGGACATTGCTGCCAAAACCAGCACCGCAATGAGATCAACTGCAAGAAGAAGGAACCACAGATCTCTTCCCCCATCATTCAACTCCATTACAGAGCTTTCAAAACTACCACCGCCGAATCCCTCCCTCATCTGATATATTAGTGCTATTACTAGGATTTTACAAGGCGGTGCTAAGGAAAAAAATACGGCCAACTTGGTTACTTGGTATATGGTTGTTAACCAGATTTACAGTCCATGTAAAAGGTTCCGCGACTTGACAGTAACTGATGAACTTATAACCAACATCAATGTTAGCTTCTAAAACTGTGCTTCTAATTGGGTTGGCTGGGTACAGCTCGGCAATATTCCTCTCTTTAAATGAAACTACAGTTTTGTACTGTAATATACAAGATACACAAGCAATCTTTTAAGAATTTTTAAAAACTGATATCCAAGTCATATCATCTATTGGTACTGGGATCTGTAAAAAAAAAAAAGAAAGAGATGCAGGTGTGAGAGAGTACTGCTCTGTGTTCAAGGACTTAAGAGAATAGGTTTGGTACACAGTTATGCCCCCCTTTTTTTAAACAGCAGACTCCAATTAAACATGTTCAAACACTGATCAAGGTAAAAATTCGAAGTACAATTCCACAGTGAGAAATTCCAAGCAGACTGCTTTTCAGTCAGAGCTATGCAACATTTTGATATATGATCAATTGTGATAAATTACGCCACAGAATATCTCATTATGAGCGTATCTTCATATCGTCAGTTCTTAAACCCTAACCAAATGATTCATCGGATTTAGTACATTGTATTGGCCTTGAAACACTGATTAAAACTAATTTATTTTCACACTTTTAGGTAGCACTTTTTTTAAATGGTCCCTACTGGCTAACAGACTTTAGTACAAAAGCTGCACAGTACTGATGACTGATATACACCAATTAGTCCAGAACACCTGAGTGAGTAACTGGCTGGTGTGCTGAAAGAGGCTGCTGCTGAATGAAACTGATAAAACAAAAATCACAGAGTGCTCACCTTAATTTTTTTCTTTTTTGTGAGATGCTCATTTTATTCTTTTTTTAATTTACTTGTTTTGTGTTTTGTACAACTATCAATAAACGTACATATATTTTTTTCCCCATTCTTTACATATTAAGAAGTTTTATCACTATAAAAACTGTTTGTACCAAAAACTGAGGAATGAACTGAACCATGAAAAGGAGAACCATTACACCCCTTATGATTTTCCCTATCAGTACAAATTGCAAGTGTACAGATATTCAAATGTTGCAACTTAATATGGTAATTAACACGAGGCAGGTAAGCGCACTGCTAAATCTGTATAAAAACACCATAGTGTTATTATGCCCGTCTGTTTTAAACAGCCAGTCAAATCTAACTTTAATTGTAACACTTTTTGGCACATTTTTTAACACAGCAATTTGGCCTGTTGAAGAGAAATCCATGTTTTGATTTTGCAACTTTGGCTTAAACCTAAAAAAATGCATTCGTTTTGTGCATTCACTTCACCTACATTGTTTGTTTGTGTGTATTTGTCTTCCATTGTCTCGATATCTCTGCATTGTATAATAAATAGTATATTGCTGTGTCATAGCACATCTAGTATGCACCAGAAAAAAATCACTGAAATAGCATATGAATTGCTTTTCTATTTTCAAAGCGCTAACATGCATTGTCTTCTTCCCTCAATGCGCGCTACTTGGCCCAGTAGTTCAAAAAGGAGCCACAGCTTCATGCTCAATCAACACCCATTGACAAGATAATGGCGCACACACACGCAAACACACACTCTCATTCAGTCAACAGTCAAAGACAAGGTAATGGTTTGCTCGCACATACACACCTTCTACTTCCATCTTCATCTTTGCCAAGCGTAACAAACTGGCCGCTTCACACCCTCCCACTCTGCAGCCCTCTCTCCCCCTCTTTCTTTATTCCCCCCTTGTCTGTCTCAGTCCCCCCTCTCTCTGTCTCCAGACAGTGGTCTCAGAGTAAAGGAGAATAATCTCGCAGCAGCGGCACATCACCAAATGCACCATCAACAAGAAAAGGAGAAAACTGGCTAAGCATTGTGGTAGCACATGACTAGCAGCTTTAAAACACTCTTGCATTAAATACTGTTCACAAGATAAAAAAAAACACTTGATTTGCCTCTAAAAAAAGACGTTCCACCTCAGAACTAGGGTCGTCACTCAATTGAAAGTAAACACTTGGTCAAGATGTACATTCTTGATAAATTAGGAATGTTTATAAATGAAATAAACACAAACATTATCCTCGTTCTCACTTTACATTAAGGAATGATCTATTTGTCTTATTGCATTTTATGGAGGCATTTGGAAATATTAGGCATTCCATTAATCAGCAGATTACTGGATTACCAATATAATTGATTGTAATCATCTTGATTTGTTCTACAACCCAACAGGCTAATGTCAGCCACTGCAATTAATAGCTAAGACTTAAAATCTTGATATTTTAAAATCCACCAATAATTTGTTTTCCATTCCCAAATACATTACTCCCCTGTCTTACAACCTTGGCTCTTCACTTCTGCTCATCTAATGGAATTGAGTAGAACTGACTATCAAGATGCCCTTCTCCATCGCCTTCCAAGTCTCCATTATGCCACTGGAGAATAAGAGAGTGAGACGGTTATCTTATCGAAGCCAAGGCTGAACACCAACTGCATTACAGGGCCTGGTGCTGAAGGTTCAGTCAAGTCTGTATGAGGATTCTGCTCATTGTCCATCATTACAAATGGGAAATGAAATGGCAGAAAATGGGTAAGGACAGATGTAAGATGAAACTGCTTTCCGTCAACACATTCGTAGTCAAAGAAGCGAAAAACAAATCCACAGCATACGCAACAGATTACCTTCTCATACCTTCGTAATCTCGTCACATCATCACATGACTCCCGTGGCCAATTTTCTGACTTAAACCCTGCATCTAATGTTCAGGATAAAGCTTAAGGTGTTATTCTTGAAAGATTAGAGCGGAAACAGCTTTGTATTAGCAGTGAACAGTAACTTCATGCAGTGACTGGCTCCAGACGTAGACCAGACAACGAGATGCTCTCCCTCTGACAGCAGTCCCATTACGTACAATCACATGCCCTGTATTAAGAAGACATGACTCAAATAATGGTAGTGAGTGTGTTAAGTTTTGGCAAATAACTCCCAGAGAAGTGAGTCAATAGGTTCGTAACAAGGTTTGAAGAGCAAGGGCAACGTCACCCAAAACAGAAATGTAATGCATTTCTTTCTATCAGGTAAATAAAAGAACCTTTGTTTAAGCCCCTGTATACTGATTGCCCCACACTGTCATAGAAATAGAGCACAGGCCTAAAACCAGTTCTGAAATGGGAAAGATGTTGGGGAGCAGCAAGTAGCGTGGTGACACTTCAGGTAAGTATTTAACTGGAGGACCTTCATTATATGGAAAACAAGTATTTGGACACACATCTTACCTATGAAGTTCTGGAGGACCCTTACTTCCAGTGAAGGGCAAACTAACTGCTTCAGCACACCAAAACATTTTGGACAATGTCATGCTTTACATTTTGCTGTTTGGGGAATAACCTCTTGTTTTCCAGCATAACTGTGCCCCAAGGTCCACTACAACACGGCTGAATGAGTTTGGTTTGGAATAACTTGACTGTCCCATACAGATCCCTGATCACAATCCCATACAACACGTTTAGGATGAACTGTGAGTCAGGCCTCAATGCCTGTCCAACATCAATGACTGACCTCATAAATACTCAACAGAACGAATGGACACAAATTCCCACAGAAGAACTACAAAATCTTGTAGGAAGATCTCCAAGAAAACTGGAAGCTGTTTTAGCTAGAAAAGGGGAATATATTAAAGTCTATCTATTTGAATCCAATGTCATTAGTTTCTTTTGGTGTAATGGTCAGGCTTCCCAAGACCTTTATCTATAGAGTGTATGTGATTAATAGATGTTGAGTTTGGATAGTGGAAATCACTTACCAGCCACCGGGCTAAGCAGCAGGACGGCACAAAGCCCCAGTGCCAGGACAGACACCCGGCCCAAGACTGCCATGCCCTTCATGTTTTTCCCCAAGCCTCAGGAGTGTTGGGCCACTGCTTTAAATGTTTTCCGCAATATTTTTCTTCTTTCCACTCGAGAGTCCGGGCTCATTCGCTCGGAGGGAAAAGTCCAACAAAAGCAGGGTGGTCGAGGACGAGTGTGCAGGAGTTCATGGTTATTTTTCAGCTTTTAGGACGCGAGTGCCTCGTCTGTCTGGGTTAACAGTTAAGCTCCAATCGATCCGTCTGATTTCCAAGCCAGTGAACTATATCGCGGATTGAGAGTTTATCAGGCTCGGTAATGGGACTTCCTCACATTTCAGGCTGTTTCTAAGCTAAAGCTAAACCACAAAAAGCAGAAAAATCACTGAGTAAAAGTGCCAAGGAGAATTTTCTTAAAAAAAACTAATCTGCAAATGCTAAACCTAAACAGTCGAAACGGCTGTTGTTTGCCAGTCTTGCCCCCAGACAGGTCCCCTCGGTCGGGCTGAATTTCTCCATTAGCCGTCCTGACAGCCCATGTCGGTTAGTGGCTGTAGCTAACCGAGCTAGCTCCCTCAGCTAAGAAACAAACATTTGGCAGCTTTTTTACCCGGCTCTCCCCTTATTTACACGTACGAGCAGACAATTTCTTGGAGCTGTATGTAAAAATACGACGAGTTTACTTCCAAAAGTCCAAACGCAGGCGTCGATGTCTTTCTGTAGACCGTCATGAGGGGGTAAATCGGTCTGGGAAGCTTTGGGTTTGACTCACAGCCAAAAAAGGACCTTTAACGAGGTGATAAGCCTCAAATGTACACGACTGGGTCAAAAAGACGCGAAAAAATGAGGCACATGTCTAGAAATCGAGAGCCCTTGTTTGTAGCAAGCTGTAAAGCATTCCCAGCCGTTCTGGACTCCTCCAGCCGCTCGGTAAGTTCTCCTGTTCCTGCAGACAGACGCTGCAGGGCAGCCCGTCTCTCTCCAGTCTCCCCCCTCTCCTCCTCCCTCCTCCTCCCTCCTCCTGTCTCTCTGCTCTGCCTCTTAAACAGCCCCAGTCTGCAGTCCACATACACCGCCACCTCTTACTCTGCATTCTCTTACTGCTCAGCAGTGTAAAGGAGCTATATTTTTGCGGGAAACAGTATACACATAGTTTAAAAGGACATTTGCGTATTTTGAAACTTTATTTGGGAATAATTGGGAAACACATGTCGAATTCAGAATGAATGTATCATATTTCATGTTCTACAGACTAGTTCATTGCTAAAATAGAGGAAAGGTGTTTTCTCAGAGTCAAATTCAGTAAAAGAAACAAATGATTGGGCATTTTTGTCTGATAAGCATGGGTGCCTATAGCAGTCCACCAACTTTTCAAAATAATTCGTTTCGTCACTCCCCCCTTTCCACTCCGGGACTACAGACGAGGCCTAGAGCCCAGCTCTCCCCACATTAAAAATGTTTCCGGCGCTCATGCCAACATGTCTGGACTTTCTGACAGCTTAACAATGTAAATGAGACTGTTTTGCACAAAACGGTGTGCACATAGTTTAAAAGGAAATTCGGGTGTATTCTTTTAATCAGGAAAACGAAAATAGAAATCTTAATGCATTAAAATCTTTTATACATTGGTCTTAAATAGTACTGCTTATGTCAATATTATTTATATTTTACTGATCTCTACTACATGTAACAACATACTCATAGCTACCATCTGTGTCATTTACTTAACTGAAAGTTACTAAGTTACTTATCTACAGTAGTTATACTCAACATTTGTGTTTAAAGCATAGTGCATATTTATATTGAGGTGTTTTCTTCAGATTTAATAATTGATTTATTTAGACTTTTCTTTAGATTTTTAGGTTGTTCCTGTCTCTGTTACAAGTAATGTTATTCACATGGTATGGCTAATGCACATAATAAGTGATTCAGCACACATTTTGAACAATTCACTGCGCATGGTAAGACTATTACACTTAAGATTTATCCCATAATGGTAAGAACATTGCACAATATTGCACATGGTAGACTGTTGCACTGAACACAACTAGAGGGAGCTCTGGCTACTAAAATACAATTGCACTCGAGTCAGTATCGTATTTTATTTGCAGTTTTGACGGTATCTTGACCATAAACGACACAGCTCTTCATCTTTTCCAAAGGGGAAATACTCAGAATCTTTCAACGCTTATAAACTTGGTCTAACGGGAAAATATCCTTGATGAACATGTGGTCTCGTCTGTTTGGCTTTAGATACGTAACCGGCTATAGATAAGTGGATATATTATTTATACCCAAACTTTGCCTATGTAGCATAGTGTATTTTTATATCCAAATTTTAAATTATATTTTATTGTATTCTTGTCTCCTTGTCTGTGTGTCTTTGCGGCCATGAAATAAACAATGATCTGATCCTGGTTTTGATTTAAACCTGAGCATAACTGCCTGCTGCTCGGGTTTAATGTGCATAATGTGTTTGTTTTATTTGTGGATGCTAGATGTTCCTGCAAGGCGCGAGTGAGCTTCTTATTGTAATTTTCAGTTCCACCTTAAATGCAAGTGCCACAATGTAAGTGGTGTAGCACTCTCACCGTGGCACCTGAATTCACATTGAAATAAGAAGCTCACACATATCCTGTCAGAACATCTGCCAGAAATGAACAAAACACATACATTATGCCCATTAAATCACAAAGCAGGCGGTCTAGCTCAGGTTTGCTGTCTTGTGCACACTCAACAAGCTAACCACGTGCTCATTAAGGACTTTTTGTATGTAAGAACAAGCTTATAAATGTTTGTCGAAAGATTATTAATGATATTTTGAGTGTTCCCCTTTGGAAAACGTACATAGCCGTGTCATTTAAAGTCAGGAAAACATCCAAACTGTGCAAATAAATTAGGATCAGTGAGAAAAAATTTTTATTTCAGTAGCCAGAGCTCCCTCTGGTGTTGGGTTTGCTCACTTATAAGCAGTCCGGTTTCTGCTGCATCAAATGAACAGCTGCAGCTCTTCAATGACCTCTTCAAGGATCTGTAATGATCCTTACATTCGAAAATAATATAATCTATAATAATAAATAATATAATAATAAAAAGTTATCATGGGTGCTCAGTGAGTACCTCAGTGGTGCCAGTAGTGAAAATCGAACCCACAACCTTCCAATGGCAGAGACACTAGAGCAACAGCAGCCGACAGATAAACTACACGTTTTCATTTATACCGCTCCATCATTGCTAGGTAATCACACATGTCACCAATAAGTGGGAAAAACATTTATCTGCAATCATTTTGTGAATTCAGACAAATCATATTACATGTTCTACAGACCAATTGGAAAAATAGAGTGATGTTCCTTTGACAGGTCCAAGAATGAAATGACTGGAAGCGTGTTTGTCTTGCACATTTGGGCTTTCTGATTGCTCACTGTAAAGGAACAATTTCTGCACCAAACTGTATGCACCTAGTTTAAAAGTGGATTTGGATGCTTTTAACCATGTTACTATTGAAATGGAGAAGAATGTGAATAATGAAGAAGTTAGGTCTGCCTTTTACTAGTTTCTTTATCTAACTTGAGAAATATTCTGGATGTGAATTTACACAAAATAAATTGTGTTACATGATCTACCGACTAGTTATTAAAATATAGTGATGTTGGTTTCACAGAACAAAAATGAGATAATGGAAAGAAATGATTGTTCGTTTGGGCTCAACAGTGTAAATTGTATGTATATACTTCAGATTTGGGTGTCTTTATTTAATCATATTTATTTGAAAAGATCAAGAAAAAAACAATACCTTCGTACTGTCTGCTTGTTCTGCAAATATAACACCATCTCACACAATCAGCTTTCAGAACTCACAGTATAGGTTCACACAATAGAAAGCCACAATAGGAAGCAACTCCGGTCTCCAACATCCTGGCTGAGACGTACTGGAAAGACATCATTAAATTGACATCCACTATGCAACAAAAGGAATCTCAGACACAAGAGTTTTGAAAACCATATTTAGAACATCATTTGTGGATGTTAATGTTGTCATAGCCGGATTGTATTAATTATTAATGATCTATTAAATAATCATTACAACCAAAGTATACACCAACTGCCTTATTGTTATTGCATGATGACAATCTGTGATCAGTCCCAGAATCCCCAAACCAGTGAGAGTGAAACATGACTGTAGCAAATAATAACAATGAAAGCCTCAGTGTTGTGATGGGCAGTGTTTTATTATTGTTGATATTAATTAAATACCATTATACTTCTTTGGTGATCCATGTACATATGCAGCATATATTTATAGGGCTTTCACAGCTTGTGTGTGTAACCTTCTTACTCTACACTGTTCATGGTATAGCGAAGTAGAGAATTTAGGCAATTCCACATTGAAACAAATCTGCCTATTAGAGTTTAGCTGAAACAATTTAAACCAAACATAAAAAACACTAAAGGGTAACATATAAAACAAGCATGAAAACAAAAAAATATGCAAACAAAAATATTTTAATAATTCATGCTGCAAGGTGTTTTGAAGTAGATGCTACAGCCACTATTTGGTAACCACAATACTTTTCAGTATACAGAACTGTGCAAAAGTCTTAGACACCTAAAACATTATATTCAAAAGCTGTTTAGCAGAGCTAACTGAGTTAACTTGTGTATTTGCAGATAAATGCTTTAAAAAAGTTTGCACAGGAGCCTAAGACTTTTGCACAGAACGATACAATGAGGTGCCAGTTCATAGATAAACCACAATGAATGTCCAAAGTTTGTACACATATAGTTCATGCTAGAAAATTACTGGAAGGGTTGACTGCATTCAGCCAGCATTAATCAGGCATGGTAAAGATGATTAATTCTGAGAATGGAGCTCAGTCACTCCAGAGAACAGTTTCACTGCTATAGGGCTTTATACTCCCTAGCCAATAATTGGCAATGAGCATAGTTATATTTGGATCATGCACAACTGTTGCAGAGTGTCTAGTTCTATTGCAAAAATACATCAAGTTTATTCTGTTCTGGTAATGGATAGTAGCTGAATCACTAATTAGTTTTGTTGTGTTGGTACATTTGGACAGTGTACCTTGTATCTACACTACATATGACTAGTACTGACTACACTACATACAACTACTACTGACTAGCTCATTGCGCCATTTGTTAGTCATCCTCTGACCACCACTGAACCGATATTATTTCAGAAGTGGACCACTCTCAACACAGAGCTGACACTGAGATGGTTATGTACATTGAACTGTGAGTCTACAGTTAAACTCGTTATATTCTGGGAGCAGTTATTTAGGCTTTCTCAGTGATGAGGGTGGAAGAATGGGTTATTCTCTTAAGAAAGGATGAAAACCTAAATTAAAATGACCTGAAGGTGAAAAATTTCAGCGGCTTATAGGTGATAGCACTGATAGGTTTCATGGTGGTTAATGAGAAAGCTCTTTGTATAACAGAAAACATGCTCATATAATGTAAACTGATTCAGGCCAGCCATTGAGAGAAATGATGATGTTTTACCAATCCATAATTAACTGCAGCTTCAAACAAAGTTCATGTAGTGATTACTTTATGTAACTGAACGCAAATGAGCGACATATTTGCTGTTTTATCATGTCTTATATTTTTGCATATTTGTTTAATCTTTGAAAAAAATGTAATAAAACAAATAAAACATCTCATTTATTAAGCTAAATGCCCCTTAGCAATTAATCAATTAATCAAATTTAGTTGCTATTTGGGATCAGAGACAAGACAGATCCAGGTTTAATTACTGTGAGCAGAACAGTAGTCAAGACACCTGTGCCCTAAACATGTCCAAGTTCAGGACTAGTTGAGTCCAAGTCAAGATGGAGTCTAAATAAGGGAGACGGATTTAATAACAAAAGAAAAAAAAATCCTCTTTGAGACATACTGGCCTGTTTATAGTTGTGATGGACAAAAAGCACGCTCAGTGTCATGACACTTCAGGATCAATCACAAGGCTGTATTGTTTAACTTAAACACTTAAACACTTGATTAACTTGGGTTTTCTACA
>JBBKCR010000002.1:14968691-14985758 GCA_037577295.1 Ladigesia roloffi | reverse complement strand
GACACTTCAGGATCAATCACAAGGCTGTATTGTTTAACTTAAACACTTAAACACTTGATTAACTTGGGTTTTCTACATCATGCGATTGGTCACCAGGTGGTCCAATGACAATGAACATTCCAGATGGATTCTGAAGGAAGGAACAGGCTTGATTGATTGATTAGTTTTTATTTACTTGCTTAGTGAGGTTTAGATACCTGATCCAGGAAAGGGAACTCAGGTCTGGTCTTGGATTCTAATCCAGACTTGAGGACTCAGCACAGTTATAACTATACTTCGCTAAATCAGAATATTTGGAGCAGTGTGATGTCAGCCAGGGAGTCACAACCAGCGCCACATTAAGCTGCAATCATGAGGAATTCCAGATGAAAAAGTCAGAAAATGATTCATATATATATATCTCCGAACGGAGAAAACCTGTAACAGCAGTGAATGATCCCAGAAGTGTCCGTCATGCAGTGACGTCTCATATTTGCCAGAGACACTTCATAATATCTCACCAGCAATCTAATGGAGTAGTGTGACAATGATCCTTTACTGCTTCAGCAACTTGAGGCTGAAATTCCTCCACAGCAATGTGAAATACTGAATCCCAGCTATAGGAAGTGTTTGCTTGCTGTTGGTGAGATAAAGTTCAGGGGGCAAGTCCTTTTTTACATGAGTGATAGAGGGGTTGCAAAGAAGTTTTATTATTTAAATGATTACTGAAGTAGTTTAATATCCATTACCTGAAAGTCATCACGATATGGTCTTTTTGAAATTGTGTTTTGTGTTTCCCCCACTCTCCAGCATTACATTTTGTCCGACATCTTTTAGTGTGAGAAGTATGAAAAGACAAAGGAAATCAGAGCAAATACTCGTAACTGCACTGATTTCATACAGCGTTTTGTTTACTGTAGTGGACACGGCAGGTGCCACCAGAATACTTTCATGTTTCTGTCTCTGATGGGATAGGTAGAGTCGCAGTCAGGCTCTGGACTACAGGGCTGCCCTGTCCACTCGGAGCTGGAGAGTCAGTTTCCCGACTGGAGTCTGGCATGTTACGGTGCAGGGACTTGCGCAGCAGGGGTCGCAGAACGTGAGTGGAGGTGTTTGACACTTTACTCTTTTCCAATGTTCTCTTGTTGATGTGCTGAATGGACAGGCGGCAGCGCAGCGTCTGTAGGAAGGCCGTGCGGAACTGGCGCGAGGACAGGTTGTACAGCAGCGGGTTCAACACAGAGCTCAGGTAGAAGAAGGTGTCTCCCACAGGATGGAGCACGACATAGGCCAATAGATAACTCTGAGTCCACGATTTCTTGGGCAACGCCGCCACCATCAGACGTCGCACCTGGTTAGGCATCCAGCACACCAAGAGTGCACACACAATCAACACTGCCAGACACACATGAACAAACACACAGAGACATGATTATAGTTAAACACAAAGACATTCACACCCTTGTAAGTCATCAGGAGAACAAATAATCAAGAACAAAAACATAATGTGTGAGTAAAGTGTGAACAAAGCTCTCTATATATATATATGTATATGTACTCATGTAAGCATAGAGTGGTCTAAAGCCCTCTGGCATTAGAATCTGTTTATTGAAGTGATGGAGCTAAATCCAATATGTGGAATGGGCTTAAGCTGTAAATATTATCCATAAACGTATGGATATCCGTAAATTATCCATATAAACTTATCCGTAAATATTATCCATATTTATTATCCATAAATATTATCATTCAACAGTACCAGAAATTACCAATGCTCATATGTCTGAATGTAATCAAATCCTCACAGCAATGTTCCAGTGTCTAATATAAGGCCTACCCAGAATAATAAAGTGTGTTACTCCCAATAAACACCCTTGAATGGGACAGTAGATAAACCTGTGTCTACAATAATCAGACATATGTATATTGTTGCTGACAGAACAAAAGAATACATTTTCAGGAGTAATAATAATAATTAAAAAAAACGTACAGTGTAAGTGAATGCGTCAAGTTTTTTGGACCATTCCGATTCACCAATTTGTCATTTGTTGTTCAACACAGTGTAAACAACAGCTGGCATTTTCAAGTTATGTAAAAGATAAAAAATTAAAATACAGGCACAAAACTTTGTGAAAAGTATTACTGGCCAATGCTTATATAAATATATAAATAAGGACATATTGCACAAACATGGTTTCAGTATTTCTTTAGAAATGCGCAAACGAAAACTGATGATCACCCAAGTCACAGAAGCCTCCATTTATCTCAAACAACCAACCTCATGATATACTCTGTTTGGAAATGTGTATAGGACACATTCTTCTCTCTGCTGTTGCCTTTCAAACAGTGATAGTGAGCACAGGCACTTTTAAAATAGTACACGTACATACAGGGGATGCGTTACTGTAGCATAGGTTGTCAATGAAAACTTGTTAAATATTTTTTCATTTAAGAAGAATTTTCATCAAAGGAGATTTTATATTTAGAGACATTTTCACCTAAAACTAAAAATATGCAAGGAACTGCAGGATTTTACATATAAAACTCAGGAGAAATATGTAGTTTACCTGGTAGTTTTGAATAGTAAAAAAAAAATATATGGACCCTGGTTCTTATCATAACCACTGTATCTCTACAAATCTACATCAAGTCATCCTGCAGCCACACATGTTTACATTCCAGCAAATGAATAATGCTGAAATCTTGGAAAATCTTTGAAATATCTCATAATGTTGTAAATACAATAAATTCAAATGGGTTTGTTTGTCAGCCTAGGTGGGTGGAGTAGTCTAAACCCATACTCAAAAAAGAAAGCATGTCTTTACCTAGGAATAGGATGGTCTGCTTGCGGGATGCTTTGACTTTGTTGCTCTCGTGTTTGGGCACTCTGCGTTCGCCTGTGCTGTCTGAAGTGTCCACTGTGGTCATGGGGGCCTTGAGGACCATAATCATGCTCTTGCACATGAAGGCTACAGCTCCCAAGACCAGCAGGTAGAGGATGAAGGCAGTGAACATGCTGGCCTGGAACATGCTCCAGTGCTGCCTTAGGTTGGTGCAGAAGGTGAGGTTCTGGGCCGGGGCACCTCCAGGCTCTAGCACATGACCCTCTGTTCCTGTGGCAACCAGCAGGGGTACGGCCACAAGGACCGAGGTGAGCCAGGCAGCAATAATTAGGTGTGCAGTTCTAGCCTTTGCCAGAGATTTGTACCGAAACGGGTGGCAGATGGCCATGTAGCGCTCGAAGCTGAGCGTCATTACATTCAAGATGGTGGCATAGCTACACGCCTCAAACAAGAAGTTGTAGATCTTGCAGGAAATGTTCCCTGAAGCAGAAGTAAAGGGGAACCAGATTGCACTAAAGAGCTCCACAGGCATTCCTATCAACAGGACCAACAGGTCAGAGCAGGCCAGGCTCACCATGTGGTCCGTCACATTCTTCTGCAGGTATCCATTTCTCTGTAGCACCTGCGTCACATGGATGGTGATGCTGTTTCCCACGATACCCAGAATCAGGATGAGGCTGTAGAGTACTGTGAGGAGGATCTTTACCTCCAAATGGGATTCCAGCTTCCGCCAGTCTTTTTCTCCTTCCTGCTCACCCATGCTCTCCCGCTCTTAGGCGCTCTACTCCCTGCTATCTGCCCTGTTGACTTTAGTCCAGATAGCCAGCCTTATCTTTCCAGGAACACTACGATATCGGTGCTATTAATCGTGGAAGTGCAGTAAGAACCTACGAACAAGTCTTTTACAGAAGTCAAAGGGTTTCAGGTGAAGGTGTTACTTGCATGTGGGTTTCTCCCCTGCGATTCCAGAGTGGTGTTCTGTTCATTGTCTGTCCAGTCCAGTACTCCCCATTCAGCTGCTCCAGCTTACTGTGCCTTCATAAGCCCCGGAACTTCTGTCTGATCGTCTGTGCGCTGCTTCGCTGTAGGTCTGGTTTGGCCACAAGACACCAGCGCCAATCTTTCTCTCTGAAAGCAGCCGAGTTAATGATTACAGCTGGAATGCTGGGTGAGGTTGTTTGCGTGCAGATGTGTGTGTGTGTGGGTTTTAATCAGTGTAAGCTGGCTGGTCCGGTCCTGACTTCACAATCACTGCACCTCTGGAGGTGGAGCCATTAGTCATATGCCCCATTTCTACACAGAGGTGTGTCATGACCCTTGTGTCTGCTCTGACGAAAATGCACTTTGTCAAATTATGTCACAGATCTCATAATTTAGAAAAGACTCTGATAGTTTATGTAGCTTCTGATAGTTTATGGAGCAAGGCCTCACACGAAAAAGTTCTCATTAATTGTTTTAAAATGATCCATACATGTCTAAATGAGTCGGTGAATCAGAACCACCCACCACTGTACAAAACCAGCCAGGTTCAAATCTGCTCTGGCTCAAAGTGACTAAAGTAAACAGAATCCAACATGAAGGAAATGATCAGCTGGACTGGAACAGGGATTCACTCTGGTGTTTATGTTTATCACTGATTCTTGTTAACATTTTTTGGTCTTCATCTCTGAATTACAAGAAGATTAATTATAAGAAAATACACTGTCAAAGCAAAGTTGAACTTGTAGGTTTTTTGATGGACTCGTGGCTCAAAGACAGATCCTCTGCCTAAAGTGCTTCATTTCTGTAGCTCATTCCAGGTCAGATTGTCTTTTAAAACACATACGGGTACATACATTCAGGATAAAGCTGTATGTTGTATTATAGCAGCAAAATTTTGTTCATCCACATAATGGAGATGCAGTTGGGAAAAATGAATTAGATTTACTTTTGTGATAGGTCTGCAAATATTCTACAAGCATATGACTTTTATTTCTAGGCACTGTATTCTTTAGGGAACCCTCACGCAGCTCACTCAGAATCCTCGTTTACAAATAAGATAACACAAGATAAACTTTTATTATTCACACAAGTGCAAAATTTGCATTATGTATTCGAACACAAGCAGATGTGGTTTTACTCGGTTTTGGTGTTCCTCATTTTTCTCTCTACTCTTATTGTGAATGCCATTAAAAGGATTAGTATCTAATTTGTTCTTCATAATTATTTCCCTCTTGAAGTACAGGAGTAACATATTGTATGTTGAGAGAAAAAACTTGAACCTGAGAGACAGTACTGATAGGTTTACCACCATGAACGATTCACTAATGTGAAATGGACTGAAATTTATGGAAACTCATTTAACTTTGCTGAAGGTTTTACTGAGCAGAGAACTGTATCAGTGTTGGGGAAGTAAGTGAACGGTGACATTTGCAGTCCTGTAATAAACAGCTTCATGAGTAAACGGCTCGTAAAATTGCCTGCGTTGTCCTCCAGTATAACAGCTCTGTGTCGGACACTAAAATGCATAAACAACGTAAAGTACTATAAAAACAGAGATAAGCTTCTGTGCAATTTGGACTGGCAAACTTGAGGCTCCTAGTGGAAAAAATAATCATCAAAGCCGAGACATGCTCAGTCATTTATCTATAATTTTTTTTCTGTAAACAGATGTTAGCATGGACAAAACACATAATTCTTGCTACTTATATTTCAAGCTCTGCTTATGTAATATTTTGCATTTTTGCAGAAAACTGCTTAAGTTGATTTGGGATAGCTTAACAAGTCTAAGCTGAACCAGTTGTGTGATGTCTTAGTTCTGCAGTTTGCTTATTGTTAACAGGTGGTTCAAATGCATATTAGCATCATTAGCTTCATACTTAATCTTAGGAAATAAACTTTAGGTCACAGAAATGTCTCAGCTGATCGACTAAAGTGTACATATGAAGAATAAGAAGACACATTTGTATTTTTTAATCTTCAATATGCCTGCTAAGTTAGCAGTAATATAAAGAGGCTGAATCTGTGGAAACACAGGTGGCTGGGCTTTGACAGGTGGCAGGGCTGGACTGGGGCAAAAAATTGGACCTGGCATTTTGAGTCTAGACCGGCCCACCATTCTGTCGTTCTAAAGGGATTCCGCCCACCTGGCATGCCCGATGGCCAGACCAGCTCTGTGTATACACTGAACAATTTTTGGCCCATTTTGAGATTTTTCACTCGTACGATCATTCTGGGGATCGGACAGAGTTTCGTCCTTAATTGTGTGTCATATAGTATACTTGGGGTAATGAGAAGTATGGCAGCGCTCGTGTCCCACGGGTCGTGTTTGGACATAAGTATTATGCAAAATTATGTGGACAAAATTAGAGTTAGCAACCCTGGCATAAGTCAGCAAATAAAGCTGAATTCTTCAGAATCCCCTGAAAATATAAAGATACATAGCTTTAGCTACTGTAAAAATGATTTCAGCTTTTGTCAAAGAAAACAAGTGAAGATAATAGTCATAAGAACAAAGGACACAGGTTGAGTACTGTTTTACTGGATTTGTCACTGTATTTGGTAATTCAGCACAGTAAAATGAATACAGGCTGCAGCTTAATGACAATATGTACTTGTCAGTGTCCATTTTATACAGAATAAAAAGGTATTTTTGAACATATTGAATCATTCTGACAGCTCACAATTAAAGCATAAATGCACATAGTCATTACAGGATGTGTTCGTCATGCAGGCTTTGCCAATACTCTAAGGTCTACACACTATGTACAGTACAAAGATGATCAGGATTACAGGCTCTATGCAACTGATT
This sequence comes from Ladigesia roloffi, assembly GCA_037577295.1. Lineage (NCBI taxonomy): Eukaryota > Metazoa > Chordata > Actinopteri > Characiformes > Alestidae > Ladigesia > Ladigesia roloffi. Next base: position 14,979,146 of record JBBKCR010000002.1, on the reverse strand, counting down.
GTAGAAATGGTGATTTGAAAACCAGCAAATCTGCATATTATACTAGCCAGTAATCCACTTAACAAAAACATGTCCTTAACTTTAAGTGCATACAACCCATATCAATTTAATAACAATATGAAATGACATTCAGTATCGTATTTCTAATTTAGTGTCATATTCTGAAGAGAAGAAACAACATGTGTTAGTTCATGAGCTCAGTCTGCCAATCATAATTCCCTCTATGATACAATCCGCCCAAATTACACACCCGAATTAAATCTCTTCTTAGGACATGGTCCAATCAGCACTCTGATTGGTCATTCAATCACCATGGGTCAGGCTGGGTGGTCGATGTGGCTGGAGAATGCTGGTTGCCAGATATAGTTTGTCATCCTGAGAGAATTACAGCCAATGAAAATGAGGACCACACTGGCAAGGTCACTCATGGGGCAATTCACAGGGTCATCGGTATTTGAGAGGAAGAGGAAGGGATGAGACGTGAGGCACAGTGGCTCTGGGCAGCATTTGGCAGGCTTCAGATTGTCACTTGCTGCTTTTGTCCCTGCATGAGGAAATTTTCCTTTAGAGTAGCATGGTACACATTACATGCTAATGTACTGGTGAGTGAAATAGGACATTTTGTAACACAGATTAAACCGGATGTTTTTGGAGGCTTGCTGCACGTACACTCAGAACAGTAGACAGATGTTTTGCATGTGTCTGTGGGGTGATTCAAGCTGAGGCATGTTCTTCATATCTTTCTTTCTGACAATCCAGTATAAACACATACTCACACAGGCACACACACGCACACCCATAGACGTCTGTCAGCAGGCTCAGGAAGAGAGGAGTTTGCCTCTATGTTGATTCATAGGTCTGCTCAGGTTGATTCATGTTCAAAATGAAGCCAACATTCATTCAGTTTACTCAGGCATAGTCATGCTTCCATGACCATGTGACTGCCTTGGTTTGTAATTAGATTAAGCCAAACTAAACAATGTCTACACCAACATCTGCGTTCAAAGAGGAGTTCTGTAGCTCTTGTTTATTTCTCAGTCTTGAGATGCACAGCAGATGGCAAAATGTTACCCAGACAAATGTTTGCTAAATGTGGCTTGAATGACACAATGTATTAACAAAGTATCACACCTTACTGCAGTAAACATACTGATCAATTCACAGATGTATTCACGAATTTGAACAACTTTGGTCAATATGTATATATTAGGGGTGTGCAGAGCGGCCATTATTTGTATCTGTATTTGTATTTGTTGAAAGGGGTAAAGTATTCGTATTTGTGTGAAATTTATAATGAAACGCACAAAGTCCGGAGCAGTGCCGGCGCCAGAGTGGACCAACTGGGTAGGCATCTACGTGACAATGGGCGGGCACTATCGGAGGTGGACCAGGGTGGGGGTGGTGGGTTTATGGTAGGGGTGGTGGGTTTATGGCTTTTGCCGCTTGCTGGCTTTTTTTTTTGTTCCACCATAAATTCTGCTCTGCAGGCTGCAATAGAGGGGGGATTTAAAGAGGTAAAGAAAGGGCGATATTGCCGCCTGAAGAGCAGCTTTTAAGGTGGAACGAATATTTAGAATGGGAGCTGTGCAAAAGGAGAAACCTTCAGCATTCTACGGCCGTTCACGAATTTTCCAGGACAAAAAAATATACATATACATAAAAAAAACAAATATTACACATACAATTCATTCATTCATTCATGTATAATTTCTACATTATTTTTTTAAATGACAAGACTTTTGTCCAGGCAAAATTTGACCTTTCTGTATTAATTAAATGATACAACTCAATGAATCACACAAAAATGTATTTTGGTATAATAAGCATAATCTAGAGGGCTTTACTGTTCTTACAGGTCATTTATGATTCCAACTGATTAACTACAAGTCACGCAATTATTTGTTGTTCCTACAACTAGATTAGGCGACAAGACTATTGTCAGGCACTGTGTATTTTTCCAAAAAGTTAAACTACCTCTTTTAATTTACACATGAATTTTAATTTACATATCAGAGTTTTTTGGAATAGGGGCACCAAAGATTTGAAAACAATTATATACACAATACAGCTTTTCAAAAATTCATCCATTACACATGCTACTGTAGCAAAGTACCCCTAAAAATCAAGTCTAATCCAAGGACATATAACATCCAAAAATGTACAATGATCAAATAAGTACACTTTACCTCTCCAAGTGCTAGTCAGGAGCAGAAAGCTCTGTTTTCGGGGGAAGAACTTTGTAGAGGAATGAGACTCTCACACTGTTCACTGTCTTCTGCTAGTCTACAAAACACACACAAACACGTGACATTTCTAATGATTAACTACTCAACATAAAATGTATTTATGTTCATGGATTTTAGTTCATTATGGTAATTAATTAGGTCACAAAACATTTACAAACACTGATAAACAATTCAGGCAAGTCAGTAAAAATAATAACAGTGCGCTGTGATGTCTGATAATTCTGTCGATATATCTGGGCTCAATATTTGCCAAACAGTGGAACACCAGTTCCCTTTATTAATGCTTTATAACTGCTTTTTATTAATCAGGTGTTTATGAACATTTTTAAAATCAGTCAACCATAAGTGTATTAATAATTTATAAACCCATTATAAGGGTTGTCTTATTGTAAAATGGAAACAGACAATCTTGGGTATAGAGATATCCTCTCTCTTGTCAGACTGTCCTATATGACAATATGTATGGTGCTGCAACACACAACATATTGTATCATTATTTTGGATTACATTACACAAATATATGTGTCCACATAAACACTTGTCAACTCATAGAAGCCAAAATCAGTTCAATTAGAACAGTCTGACTCCAGCTCTAGTTTCTTTAAGTAATAACTACATGCATGTCTCATATGGCATAGCTCAAATCTATGGACCTTTGTTGCAGCCAGACATTTTAATCCCATGAATCTGTGTAAATACTATAATCATATGACCTCGACTCACTCACAACTGCTGAAAGCTATTCATTCCCACTGAGGAAAAATATTAAATTAGAACCACAGTGCCAGTAATTCAGTAACATAAGCAATGAATTGCTGTAGTTTTCTCAAATGAGATGACCTAGCAGCACTTAAGGTTTCCACAGAATAAATGAGCTTCTCAGTGCTTTTCAAAGGTCAGTAGGCTTGCTAACCCATGAGTCATTTATGGTATTCTGACTCAAATTTAGGGCATTATTTCAGTTTAACTGCTAGTGTGTGTGTTAAGAGCTGCAAATCAGGGATATAGGATACACATATGTGTAAAATTTAAAGTGCCTATTTGTCATACATGAACACTCCACAGCCCAGCACACAGTGTGAAGACTGTTCTCTGAATTGAACCCATTTGCCAAGATAAGCAGCTGTCAGCCTGGAATGCAGCACCCAGGGCGCATTGTGTGGCAATCCTACCTTGCTCAAGAGTACCTTAGTGGTATCACTGGCAGTCCTGGGCTTTGAACCCAAGACATTCCGACTGGAGGAGCAACTCCCTAACCACCATGACACCAGCCGCCCAAATACAGTTTGAATTACAAACATCATCTAAATACAACATATATAATTCTTGAATTCTGCACCTGTGAATCCTTGGCCTGCGACAAAGGAAGGAGAAGACTCTGCGGAGCACGACCATTGCCGGGTCCCAGTTGTTGTAGTGACACAGGAGAGCAGCCAGGAAGAAGGAGAGAAAGACTGGGACTGCTCCCGCAAAGAACATCCACGAGAAACTCGCCTGGGTACACACAAGGGCGCACACACACAAAGACACATGTCTGTGTTTAGGGAGAAATGTAAAAATGTTAATTGATATTAATCTGTAAATAAAATTAATTGACATTTTTTACTGTTTTTGTACAGCACACCGAGTTTAAAAAAGGTTAAGGAGTACTGAGTGATCAGTACAAGCCATTACAATTCCTTTTTCTGTGTACCATAAATTAAAAATGCTGGTCACAAATGTAGCTGAAGTGTGGCTGAATTCCAAATAAATGCCAGAGGTGATGCAACACACATGGGTTCTGCTCATGCCCCTAAAATCTTAAACTAACAATCTTAAACTAACAAGCTCACACATACTGCCTGTTACAGACAACATTTGTCATACAAATAATCGGTTCATATGGGGAATGTCCTACAGGTGTTGATTGTGTGCCTGAAAGAAAGGCCTCAGGGGAGATAATAAGCTCCTTCAAATAATCCTTTAAGGATAGCCTAGCATGCTCTTGAAACCTTTCAAGCAAAAACATAAGAAGAATATTCAGGCCTCTATGAGCCAAGGCTAGACTAACAGCAGCCAGTAAGGCACTAGCAGAGGAAGAATTGAAAGGGGTATGATCGATAAAGCAATTGAAAAGAAACAATTATTGAAAAGAAAAGAAACGGAAAGTTTCAATTTAATGATCATGTTTTACAATGCACTACAGTAATATATTTCTACTAATATTCTACAGTTGATTCTACATTTGCATCTGAAGTCAGTGGCCGATACAACAAGCCAGATCAATAGAAATTCATTATCAGAGATCTGTGCTTTTGATCAACATTAAATCAGCATTTTTACGAGCTGCGATCTTGTCAGTCAATTTTACAAAGAACAAAAACATGCATGTTTATACAGGATTCCAAGATGTGAAACACTGACAACGCTCAAGAACAGAAAGGCTAGGTTACAGCTTTCACAGTATCAAAATAAAAAAATAAAAAAGTATAGAACTATTTGAAAGGAAAGCTTCATATGACAGCTGGGAAGAAGAATAACTTGCACCAGAGTGATGGAATGAGGAAAGAATTTGGCTAATCTCCCTTTATCTGTCAAACATGGTGGCATAGGTATGCAAGGCTAACTGGCCAGTCTAACAGGCTCACTGTATTTATTAAGGATGCTACATGTCAGTGTGATCACTTAAGTTAATTTGCTTATTTCAGTTACATTTACAGCACTTAGCTGATGCTTTTATCAATTCCCTAACCACAGAGGGACAGTGTCCCTGGAGAAACTTGTGCTTAAGTGTCTTCCTCAGGACCCAAGTATGCTGACAGTAGGATTTGTACCTATGACCTCCTGGTTCAGAGCCAAGTATCATGCTGCAGATGACATCACATGCACATACACAACACTCACCTTCTGCATGCATATATCAGTCATGATGGAAAGTGGAATTGTCAGACTTAGAGCCAGTGTTCCAATCAGAGATGACGTGAGAAAACAACCCCTGTGAAAACACACAAAGTTGTTCCATCCATAATCTATTTCTCATGTACAAAATATACTAGTTTAAACAAACCTTATCTTAACATACCCATTACATTTCCCCCAAATTCTAAGCAGAATATCAGTAACAATTGATCTATTTTCCAACTTTCCCACCCCCCACCACCAAAGCCTGCCAACTGTGTCCACAGGGTCAATGCCCTGGCACTTTTCTCTCCATGGGGACCATGTCATCATAAAAATTTAATGTATAAAAATATTAAACCACGAACAGCTGTTTTGTTAATTCAATAACAATAATGGTATGGAAGTGTTGCATGTACTACATTTACATTTATTCATCAACAAGTTAGTGTATGCCACATTTTTCTCTTTGTATTTGTTCATAAAACAAGATTTACAGCAATTTCTTTCCACTGTATTAATATAATTCTAAAATATCTCTTATTCTTTATACTAAAACAAATGAAAATTATACAGTATGCACATTTCACAGTGTTTAATGAGCTTGCTTTAGTCAGCCATGAGTGAGAAGTTATTTATATTAAATTATGACATGCTTTTGTTCTTTATAACTTATCACTAATATGTTAAGTTATTACTTTCTGCATCAGACTGGATCAGCACACTAATCCATCCACTCACGTACCAAAGCCAGAGGAACTCAGACAGCACCGTTCCAATCAGGCCATTGACGAGGATGTAGCCGATCACCAATTGGCTCGGCATCTCGAAAGACTCCAGTCCAGAGTAATGCAGCAGCACAAAGCCAGGCCAAAACAGGAGTAGGTTAAACAAACCCACAAACCCTACACACACACACAGATGCACAGACATGCATGAATGCTATGGACATTAAGAATGTCAGGAGCTATAGATAAACAATGGATCTGTGTTTATCTGTGTGAGGGTAGTCTACTTACCAAAGAACATTGGGATATCTAGCTTGTCTTCTCGATCAACTTTCCGCTTTAGCATAACAATGTAGACTGCATACAGCAAGGCCCCCAGCAGTGACCAGAGAGACCCTGGACAAAAGCAGAATATCGCTTTATTGGAACAGTTTAAGAAACATGTTGTCTTCCTTCATTCAGTCATTCTAAACACTGGTCTTTATCAACAGCAGAGGTCCCTAAACATGTGTCCAGTCATTTTGTTTTGGGTCAAACAGAAAGACAGAATTAAAATATTTTATTGATAATCAGAGTCTGAAAAACCTTTTATAAAAAAAATTTAGCCCACAAGTAAGCAAAAATTAGCTTTTGCTTTTAGTTGCATCTTTACTGGTCTGTGAAAATATTGTTTTACACGAAACTGTACCTTAGCGCAAACAAGATTGGGGAACGTTGATCCAATACAATACATGCAAAAGTATCCAGATATCCTTTCTAATTTGTGATTAGAGGTGCGCTCATTACTGATACAATTCTTCAGTGGTACATATAGAGCTTGTATCATTTCCCAGATTCACCATGCCCGATGCCAGTTGTTGCCTAGATGGGTGTAAAGTCTAAGCCCTCTAGGCTGTTCAGCTAGTGAACTGCCTACTCTGGACTAATCCATCCAATACTTGGGAGTTGGAGTGGCATATGTGATCATCCAACATCAGCCAATGCTCTTGTGGCTGAATGCGATCAAATCAGCAATTTTCAAACATCTAGAGTGAAAGTCTTACCAGTGGAATGACTATAACAACTGACACTAATAAAGTACCAGCATATCTGACACAGTTTTAAACATGTAATATATTTTAGAGTGGAAATAGTTTCTAAGAGGTCAATTGTAATTTTGCTTGATGTTATATAGGGCTGGTGGAGAGGGGAAACACAGTCAGTTTAATTATTGTCTGCACCCTGTTGCATAATGACATAATATTATAATATTATTATGACAAATAATATTAAAGAATACAACAACTGTTTTAATGGTTACCGATAGTGCCTTTTCCACCAGGACTGTCCATAGCAGAAACACTGACTACTGCCACACCCACCATGCTACAAAAAAGAAAATACAATCCCTGTAAAATTCCTGTAAAAATACAACTACAGCTCCAGAAAAAATAAGATAAGAAAGATAAGAAAGAATTTTATTTATCCAGAGATTTTTTTTTCTTTATCACAACAAGATACAAAGACAAAAAAAGTTAGTAATAGTGCAAATGGAATAACAAGTCACTATAACAAAACATTAACAAGTAACTATAACAGATATAATAAAATAACAGATTATTATTGATAGTAGTTATGAAAATTGACTTTATGTTTGTGTCATGAAAATATAGTGAATCCAATAAAATTAGGTTGCAGCAGGTGATGAGGGGAGACAACATTTAATAACATACAGATTAATAAATGATGATTTACACAATCCAAATGAGAACGTAATGGCAATAGCTGAAATAAGAGACCACTGTAATTTATTTTTAAATCAGCATCTCTATGAGTATGACAACCATTCCATGCCAGTGTCTGTTCAATTCGTACACAAGCACCTCATTCTGCGTCATGAGGTACTGATAAGTGATCACCTGAATCAAATCTTTTTTAATGAGGATAAGAATAAAAACACTGCTGTAATCAACACTCTCCTCTTACAATGTGACCATTTGGATGGTAAAACAATTCTATAAGTGGTTATTATTGCCTTTTTATTATTTTGTTTAAGAGTAAACAAGAGATATGTTTTCTTCTGTAAACACTACATCATTTCCCTTAAAGAACAATATTTATATTTGGAGAAATATTGTCAGCAGTTCTTAAAAAATAAAACAAAGCTGTTCAGTTCTATACTTGCGGAACACGGAACATTTTTTGCAATGGTCTCCTTTTCCAGAACAGTATATACGGCTCTGTACTATGATTATGTAGGTATATATTTTCTTCTGATATTTGTTACAAATTGTATTATCCAATTGTGTGTATATGCACTAGAACACAGAGACATTTACACAGTAACAGAAGATGTTAAACTGAATCTTGATCTCACCTTAGAATAACAGCCAGCAGTTTGGAGAGGGTGAAGCGATCACTGCTGTTACTGGGAAATATGCCAGCCAGAATCACAGTGAAAAGTCCTAAGATGACAAACACACACTTTATAAATGGACATTAACAAATGCTTCATTTTTAACTGTGGATTTAAGACAACTGCATTAACTGTCAGCTCAAATTTTACCTTTATTTATATACCACATTGTCATCCATAAAAGGTCATTCAATGTGTGTGTACAGAAATAGAGAACAAAATAAAATTGAATAAAAAATATGATAAATGGGAGGGATACAATAAATAAAATAATACATAAAAGAAAATAAATCTGAAAGGACAGAATATCGAAAGCTCTTATTCTTTTTAATACACTTAATCTACTTTTTATTCACATAAAATTGTTCATAAAAAATGGGAAAGGGAATGAAACACGAGAAGTTAAAGGACTCACCTGAGGTGGAAGACAGAATGTTGACGATTGCTACCTGTGTGTCTGTCAGAGCCTCCTGATAGGCCAGATTAGCCAGAAACCACTGAGGGCGAGAGAGACAGAGAGAAAGAGAAATAGAGAGGGGAGGGTGAAGGTCAGAAAGTTAGAAAGAGATCCAGAATTGCATGTGTACCGAATGTGTTGGGTTTGTGTTATTTAGCTCTCACCACAAAGCAGAAGAAGAAGCTGATTTTGGCCACAGCGCTAACGCCCAGTTTTCCCATGATCCTGAGTGGGGTGGTAGTATGTGACATGCGGGACAGTTTGGCTTCTAAAGCCTGAGAATGAGGCAGTTCACGCACTTCCATCATATTACTGAACCGCACACGCTGCTTCCTCACAGCTACAAAAGAGTGAGATTCCAGAATTAGTTTCATAAGGGAACCTCATTTCACTTTTTATATTTCCACAGTTAAACAGAAATGGAAGAACATCTTCTTTGCAATACATGCAGCCTGAATATTCTGCATAACAACTCTCGGTCAGTATATAAATTGTGGATATTTTTTAATTAAATTCACTTTTGAGGTTTTAAACCCCTTAGGGTCACTGTTGGTCTAAGAATCATCAACCGACCAACTATAATCCAGCCAACAGAGACTACTCAATGAAGGACTAGAGGATGACCAACAAAAACTCTGCAACTTCAGATGATCAAGTTTCCCTAACAAGCATACTTACGAGTCTTAGATTCTCTAATGATATTGTTTTCAGGAACATCCTGAAATTTCACCGGCACGTACAGAGGCTCACTCTGCAGAAAAAAGTAGTAGTACTTAAGTACATGCTCACCCAGAAAGAGACACAATGTATTTGAATTGATATGACCCCCACTGTGAATCAAATTCCATACCAGATACAACTTCAGTGCAGTACACACATGATTATCTGGCTGATGTAGGCAAAATATTTGGAGGAAGAAACAGCAAGTCTGATTCAAATATTCAACAAATCTGACCTAAAATAGCACAGCTTAAAAAATATAAAACAGGCCATGTAATAAGAACAAGAGCAGCATGTGTTCTACTTATTATAACAGAATGAGACAAGAGTCAAGTATAATATTACAATAATTTGTTGATATTTGCACTCTATACATATATTTCTGTTAACAGAGCTTTACTGAATTCAAATTAAGCTGCATCTTATTTGCCACACCTACATTGTATCTGTACTCACTGTCCATTTATCACATACCCCTGTCTATTTCTCACTCTCCACATACCAGAAGTGCATTCTGTAGTTTTCATTTACAAACTATGTCCATATGTTAGCTACTTTTACCCAGTTCAGCAATGGTCATGAACCCCACAGGAAAACCACTGAGGTCTTTTTTGGGTGGTGGATCATTCTCAGCATAGCAGTGCCACTGACATGGTCGTGGAATGTTAAGATTGTGTGTGTGTGAGTGTGTGTGTGTGTGTGTGGTGCACAGAGTGGGTCAGAGTGCTGCTGGAGTGTTGAACACCTCATAGTCCTTACTGGGCTGTGAACAGTCCCCCAGCTTTCAGTGTGTAGTGACTAGGGCTGAAAGATATATCTTTATCGTATCTATAACTAGATATGAACTTTCAAGATATTACTATCGAAAAAAGCAACGATATCGCGGTGTAGATTTCCCCTCTCCCCGCTCGCCCCGCCCTGGGTCTGTGACAGATCCGGATTTATTGTTAAAGCTGAGCTGCAGTAAAATGTTAGATTTGTAATTTATTTTTTTGGTAATTTATGTTAATGTTGATGACTGGCAGTGAATTT
>JBBKCR010000002.1:14948917-14964367 GCA_037577295.1 Ladigesia roloffi | reverse complement strand
GTATAATGGCTATAAAATAAAACCTGCATAATGTATGTCCCACAACACCATAGCTAACTGGTTTATTTAATGTTACAATGTAGATTCCTAAAATCAGCATGAGTTTATTATGAGATGTTCATTAAAGTTAACTTACCTTAATGTGTGGGTGTAGAGTTTAGATCGGGCCCAAAAAATGAGACCCGATCTGACCCGAGCCCGTGCAACTTGTGCCCAAGCTCAGCCTGGGCCGACACATTATCTGTAATTATCGGCCCGAGCCTGATTTAAACTGGACACTTTTTTAAAAATGTGGGCCGTTATAACACACGTTCTCAACTGTGTGTGCGTTCTTAAACTGACACTCCGTGCACCCCGAGTGCTCCGAGCACACTCTGGTCCTTTGAAACCGCTTGTAAATTCAGAGTGTGGATAGAATTGTCATTCATTTATTCACTTTCGGAATGTTCAGAACTCAGGGCACTCCAGCTGAAGGGAGAAGCAGCCGAGCGTGAAGTCAGTCTAAATAAAAACATGTCAGAAGTGCTTCCTGTCAGTTATAATGACACATTATGACTTTTTCTCAATGTCATTGAAAGTAAAATGCAACCAAATATCGAGCCTCTTCCTTCTACCTAGCATTTCGTCGGCGCACGCTCAAGTCGGGCAGAAATCTCTGGTGTTTGATACTGTTTTGTTGCTCCATGTAGCTTCGTGATGCATCCACAGGCAGGCAGCAGCAGCACGAACTCATTTGGAATATTTTGAAGGCGTAAAATTTGGAAAAATTAGAGACGATTGTAGATGAAATTGAGGAGAGATTTTATCTTAGTTTTTGTTTTAGAAAAAAACATTTTAGTCTCGTCTTTTCTCGTCAACAATAATGCATTTTAATTTAGTCAGCCTTTTTGGACGCTATTGCTGTCTCCTCATCGGCTCGTCTTAGTCATGGAAAAAAGTTTGTTGACGAACTAATTTTGTCTCGTCTCGTCTGACGAAATTAACAATTAACAATGAACAAAACACTGACTAATATTCACACTAATAAATCAATAAACTAGAGGACTCTACTCACTCCTGTTACTGGCACTTTGTCCTGTTATTCTTTATATGAGTGACTGAAAGTAACAGGACTGAGTTTTTAGCATAGAATTAGCAAAAACAAGAAATATAGCTACATGGTGGCAATGCTAATAGCACAAAAACACTGAGCACATTCTAGTGATCAACCAAAAATTTGTATTTTGAGAATAAATAGATAATTGCTGATAATTAACTTAAGTAACAGGACAAAACATTTAGATTGACCTCCTTGGTCATAGTTAAAATATGATCAAATATAGAGGAAAAATAGGAGGGAACAAACTTTTGGTCGACCCATGCCCTTCAGAAGATCCAACCGATGCAACTTCCTGTTGAACATGTGACTTGTGGAATGTTCCAAATTTTTCAGATGGGATAATGTGTTAGGGTAACAGGACTGAGTGAAAAACTAAAATTTGCATTTTGACCTAAATAAAAAAAAAAATCAAATGAAAAAAATATTTTCAAAGCATAGATGGGATTTGGACTCTCACAATAATGCAAAAAATTTTATCTCTTAAGGATTTTAATAATTATATTTCAGTGTAAAGTTTAAAGTTAGAGGGTGGGGACAGGTGACAAATGCTATTTTTAGTGTTCTAGGTCGTTTTTATTAATGTTTTTAATTATATATCTTAAATTTGCAATTAGGTCAATGTACAAGACACTGTGCTTGATAATAAATTATTTTCTGTGCACATTTATCCATGTAATTTCCTGGGGACGGAAATGGCACCGATTCGGTGGAATGGCTCATATATAAGATGTGTGTCCACTCGTCCTGCAGACCTTACTGCGCATGCGTGCACCCCTCCTTCTCGCCGGCGGCGGCCATTTTCTCTCCGCTGTGTGCGGACCGAGTGCGGAAGTGGCTGAAAACTGAAGGGTTCCGCCTTTAGATTCTCCACTTTTACTCCCGGCGCTGCGTCTCCGAAGCCGAAAGATTTACTCCGGTAACTCAGAACAGCACAGAAAGGAGCCATGGCTGGGCGGCTGCCGGCGTGCGTGGTGGACTGCGGTACAGGGTGAGTGTTTTTACAGCCGTCTCCCTCTTGCCTGCTCTGGGGTGAGTGCGCCTGTGTGTGGGGGCTCTCTCTAAGCCATTTTAGCTCATAAATATACAAAACATGCACGCGTGTGTACATTTCGTTCTCTCCTGCATCCCACCGTGGTTTTGCCTCCAGTACGGTCGGTCAGGGCCGCTCTTGTGTGTGGATAGGAGAGGAGGACTGTTTTTGGAGGGATGTGTTTGGGTGGTGGCTGGGAGTCCTGCTCTACTCTGAAGCTCAGATTTTTTTTAGGTTTATATTCTATTTCTCCATAAATATGTCACCCCATGTCCTCTCTGAGGCCTCACATGCGATCAAAGGCTGATAATTTAGCTGCTCGGTGCTCGTGTTAGGGTTGAAAGAGGTCGGTTTTTCTTAAAAACATTGATCTTCAATTCTGCAAAACTCATTCTGATGAGAGCAGTCCTGCGCGTGCGCAGTCCAACTTCCTTAATTGTACTGACAGTCCCAGCCGCTTCCTGCTTCTCGCGTTCTGCTCCATATATGGTCGTGTTCGACGTTTAGTAAAAGTTAGCTGTGTTTTATTCTCTTATGTGGCATAGTGGTGCCTTTAAACTGTGATCACATCGTTCTTTCTTCGGCTGAGGCTTTGTGTTGTTTGTGAAACTACAGCTGGGTCACAGCACCAACAAGACATTTATTATAAAACCCCCATTCATCCACACACACACTCCACTGAAAGGAATAATTCAAACCACAAAGCAGCTCGCTGTAGTATTCTGGATTTTTGCACGCACAGTTCTCAGCTGCTAAAATGCTGTCAAAAAGTTTATTCGTCCAGATTCTAGCTATTGTCAATGGAATTATGTTTTGTCCAGTTGTAATGTTGCTGTGGTTTTCTTCTTGCACACTCATTCATCCGGTCTGCTCTTTTTTGATGATTAGGTCTGTTCTGTTCTTGTGTTGAACCATGGTCCTGGAAGAACGTTGTTGGTTATCAGTGCAACTGGGTAAAACACTTACCTGTGAACCTAATGACTTCAAAGTTGCAGGTTCAGACGCCCACTTTATACCATTGTGTCCTTGAGAAAAACACTTAACCCTTTTCCTGTAAACAGGCTGTTCCTGTAAACAATAATTGTAATTCACTCTTGATAAGGATGTCTGCCAAATTACATAAAAGTACTGTGTACTGTGCTTATATGGTTGAAATGACCGTAAAACCTGCTTGACTTGACACACAGACCTGACCATACACTCCTAGGAGAAATGTTGTAAGTCTTTGCAGCATGTAGGTGGGTTTGTTGTGATGTTCATGATCCAGGCTGGACTTGGTAGAAGTCTTTGCCTCTGAAGTGTTAACGTGTAGAGACTTGAGCATTCCACCCTGCATACCTTTCCCTCCTCCCCCTTCGCTCTGAGCCATTACAAGCATCTGTTCTGACCATGGAAGTGCAAGAGTGGGCCTTTTCTTTGCCACAGATGTGTGTGCGTGCGCGGGTGTAAGCAAGTAAAACTCTGTCCGAGATGTGTGAAAGACTCACATCCTCTCTCTGACCTGTACTTCTCTGCTTAGTCTGCAGCACTGCTTTTTATAGCTCATAAAGCAATGGGGAAATTTAACCATCAAACCCTCACTGTTTTGAGATGATTTCTGCTTCAGTCTACAGCTCCTGTGCTAAAGAGACATAGCTACAAAGAGATTATTTTTATTTTTGGATTTCATTGGTTGACTGTGGTAATCTATACAATGATAACTGTCATTGATTAAATAACTGATATCAATTTTTTTTGTAAACTGAACTTGATTTTACCACACAAAGATTTCATACAGTATCCCGTAAGTATCAAATTCAGATCTATCCCAGACATGAACTTGACACACACCTGCTTAAAATGAGCAGCACCCCCTGAACTATATATGGACTATATTGACAGCATTGTTGTAGTATGTTTAAAATGAGAAGCAACAAGAAATATAACGGAGCTTGTAAGAAAAGTTAGACCAATCAAAATCACAAAAACACCAATGTGTCCAACTAAAGGATGGAACAGCGGCAGCTAACTGGCAGCCTTGAATGGCATATTCAGCATAGCAAGGTCAGACAAAAAAGTAGAAGGCATTTGTCTTAATTTATTGAAAGCTATCTTAAAAAAATCTTAGTCATGGTATTGGTCAGAAAACGTACCAATAGATAAAGTTGGAATCCTGTTGCCCTATATTTTTAATAAATCACCAAATTATCTATTGCAATATTACACATGATTAACGAATAGTCAAGCAAATAGTTACTGTTACCCAGCTGATGCCATGGTCACTGTATGAATTGCTCTGTTCATTCAAGATTTGTGAACAGCTGGTGAGGTTCCAGTTACTCTCTGTTGCACAGAGAAAACTGATGGTTCACACTGTGACTGACTAAAAAGAATATCCAAAAATATATTGATATTTCCAAATACAGCAATAACAGAATGTTTTCCTGCTGTTGAAGTGTAATACAGGGTGATGGTAGATCCTCACAGGTTGCAGCATTGTGAAGCTATCAGAGGCGAGAATAATGTCAGTATGGAAAGCTTAACAAATAAGCCATGTAGAATCCACTACACTGCTCTCAACATCTCAACAAAATGTTAAACGGATGCTCCCAGTTTAGAAACAAATTTAAATGTGGTTTGAATTCATACATTTCATTTGTAATAAACTGACAAACACTCTAGCAGCTCCAGCTTTAGTGTCATTAAATGTGCAAAAATCAACACAATGGTGGTTGTTCATTTAAAATATTATTATGATACTGAATTGTGGACTGAGTGTATTGTTATCTGTGCTGTGCAGAGACCTTTAGGGGGAAGGTATTCCAATGAAGGTGAGGTGGCAATACGTTTGTCAAATGGAGAAGGGGGCGTTGTCTACTGGGTAGTGGGCGTAAGTGGCTGGAGGCAATGTGTCAAATGTCAGTAAAGGCTTTCTAAAATTCTCATATAATTTGACTCTTTGAAATGTTTTGTGATATTTTTCTTTGTTCTATCACTGTGTGAAACACCACCGAAAGCAAGTAAAAGCAATTGTAGTTGATTTTATGTTGTATTTGATGCATTTTTGGTACATCGACAACAAAATGTTTTTTTTGTTTTTGTTTTTGCCAGAGTGCATGGAAATGATTTCTGTTGAGTCTTGGTGGTGCAAATGGTCAGAAACTTTAATATTCATAAGGATCGTCTTGCATGGTTTCATAGCGAAAAGTAAGGGCTCTGTAGACCTAACTGGGTCAGAAGTTATGGCTGTAACTAAATTCGATGAGCGTATTGGTGAACAGTGGTTTTGTCAATATGTAAATGGAATGTTCACTCCCACCTCATGCTTCCCGACCTCAGACTGACCGCTGGCCTGGAGCAATTTTAGTATGAATGAAGAGCTGTATTAAGCCATACAGTCTGACCCTACTAACTTTATTTATTCTACGGCTGTTTTGTGTGTTTGTAATCTGGTAAATCTGGTACAGGAGTCAAGTGTGTTTACAGAGCTCTTAAGTGTGTTTGTGTGTGTTGGTCTATTTCTCAGCTGAAGGCTTTGTCTTGTTCTTTCTGTCGTTTCAGGTATACTAAACTTGGATATGCAGGAAACACAGAGCCTCAGTTCATCGTTCCATCATGTGAGTAAATTCATCTGAAGACTGATGTAAAATTTTGCATTATATATCTGCTGACAAAGCCTGTCATGATCATGAAATTTTGGTGGTTATTTGTCTTTTTTAAGTTCATTATGTGACTGTTCAGTAACAAGCTTAAAGTTGCCAAATTAGCTGATTGGTTATTTTGGCTATGTTGCTCCAGTCCGACTATAGAAACAACTGTATGGTGGCCTGAATAGCATTCCTTTGGTTTTTCTAAATGTTATTTTCTTAACCATTTCTCTTTACACTACATATTTAACCTCAATTTTAATGTATGTTTTCTGATTTTAGAATTTGTTTTAGAATTAAAAATATTAGTTTGTTATGATCCCCCTTTTGTATCTATTACTTTTTTTTTACAAAGATCCTTAGAAAAATATTGTTATGGTATGAGTTCAGGTAATGAGACACATGAGCCTGTCTGGGCAGGCCCACGGTTCGATTTATTGGTAAATTGCATAGCTGTTGCTATTGGTTGGATGTATATCTTGTGTGATATATTGCATTTCATAAAGAATTGACACCGTCACTGCATGAAAATATACTACTGTTATACCACTAAAATGTGAAATTATGTTTTGCAAAATCTAGAGACCCTAAGTAATTAGAATCAAGTCTGTATTAATCTGAGGTGAATAAGGTTTTCTTAAACTGCTGTTCATTTCTTGTTCTATGGCTTTGTCTGTCTTGGTAATTTCATTCACAATTGCAGCTCCTAATTTCGAATCATCCTTTGCCATTACTCAGGTATTGCTATTAAAGAGTCTGCCAAGGTGGGTGATCAAGCCCAGAGGAGGATGATGAAGGGAGTGGATGACCTTGATTTCTTCATTGGGGATGAGGCCATTGACAAGCCCACCTATGCCACCAAGGTATTTATATTGTTTTTCTGTGCAAATCCACATTTCTACTGTGTGTATATTTAGCAGCACAATTTAAGTGCAAGTGGAACAACAGCTGCTCTCCAGCATTCAAGCACGTACTGGAAAATACATATGCAATATGTATTATATACTTTACTCAAAACTCAACAGGGCCATGTCATAACCTGTCTCTCTCTCTCTCTCTCTCTGTTTCTGCATGAAGTGGCCAATTAGGCACGGTATTGTAGAGGACTGGGATCTAATGGAGAGGTTTATGGAGCAGGTCATCTTCAAGTATCTTAGGGCAGAGCCTGAGGACCATTACTTCCTGCTGGTGAGTATTGCACTACAAATTTCTGTGTTTTATGTATCCATGTGTGTTATTATTGTTTCCAACAACAACAATGGTGACGATTTTTCTACAGACCGAGCCACCTCTGAACACGCCTGAGAACCGTGAATACACAGCAGAGATTATGTTTGAGTCCTTCAATGTGCCAGGATTGTACATTGCCGTGCAGGTATAAATACAAACTGGATTATGCAGTTACGTACTTTGGTCATGGTGTGCTTATCTTATAATGATGTTATTTTCATGCTTGTTTTCAGGCCGTCTTGGCGCTAGCAGCATCCTGGACCTCTCGGCAGGTTGGAGAGAGGACTCTCACTGGTACGGTCATCGACAGCGGAGATGGAGTCACTCATGTCATCCCTGTGGTCAGTTTCTACAGACTGCAATTCAACATATCTTTTCATTCATATCAGTCTTCGTACACATTAAATGTTTCAGATGTTTTAAAATTGTGTGAAGCAAAACAAATCTCTGCCTGTTTTGGGCTATCACTTTATGTGCCTCAGCCAAACACAATAACAACAAAATCAAAAACTGCTGGTTTGTGTTTTAGGCGGAGGGCTATGTGATTGGCAGCTGTATAAAGCACATTCCCATCGCAGGAAGAGACATCACCTACTTTACACAGCAGTTATTGAGAGAGAGAGAAGTGGGCATTCCACCCGAGCAGTCCCTTGAGACTGCTAAAGCTGTTAAGGTAGGTTTACCCAAGCTCTTGTTGGAGGGTTGAGGGTTGCCAAGAAATGTCTTAAAACTGATACACATATTGCTAAATTAATTATAATACTACAGTTTTTTTATTTATTAATTGCAATAGAAGAATAATTTAATGCCTGTCTCTAACATGCACAGCTGTACATAAATCTGACGCCCATGCTCCATTTAATGTTATAATAAATTTAAACAAGCATTCAAGCAATGAGAAATGAACAAGAGGATCTCTTTTTTTCCATTTATTTTGTTATAGTGAGAGAGTTTGTAAAACAAAGTTTGGTTAAATGTTAAAAACTTGCCAACATGGTTTTAAATCTTTACTAATGTGTAAAGATATACTGCAGATGCATTTACCAATGTAATGTTCAGTAACTATTTACACAATTTGACAGCAATTAAATGCTCTTAATATTTTGAATGCTTAGAGCTGAAATCCTCTAATGATTGTCAGCGGCATCTCCCTATAATGATAATAATAATTTTTATTTATATAGCGCCTTTCTTAAACCCAAGGTCACTTTACAGCAATACATTAATCAAACAAAAACAAACAGTTAAGTAATATAACAGTTAAGACAAACAGCAGTGACAAACAAACAACAGAAATGGGAAATTAAGAAGGAATAGTACAACAGCACAGGCTGAATAGATATGTTTTTACCCCTGGCTGGGTAAACAACTCGGCATCAGCTGAGGAGGTGAGCAACACTGCCAGCACTGCTAAAGATGGCATGCACAGCAGGCAGGATTGGTGTGATTTAGTCAAAGCATCAAAACATTTGACTTATTTAAAAACTCTGATGCTCTACATCACCAGGCATTGATGGTTCTGGCCTGAACAGGTGGTGCTAATACTCATACTTAATACCGCCTTTAAAAACAATGATATTTACATTTCATAAATAACCATAATTTATTTATACTACTTTAACTGTCTTTAGAACCTGATGTGCTAAACAATGAGGCTTTTACATAGCAGCAGTGGTGCAGAAGAAACTGGTCAGTTTAGTTAAGGACATGCAAATTCATTGTTTTCACATTTTTCATTGAATTAAATAATTTTGTGAACAATGATCTCGTTCTGGATTGATTACTCATTTATTTTAATCGGAGTAATTTGGATAGATTCTCAGTACTTATCTTTATGGAGTCCTAAAACTAATTAGCTAGCCTGCATTCTTCAATTGTCTCTCAGTTCTGTGGAGCAAAACCAGTGACTGAAGGTGAGCTGAAGATAAAAATGCAATGTGTATTTCTTTTTGGTTAAATTTGTGTTGCCATAACACATCTGGTTTCAGCCATTTTTATTTATTCCTGATATATATATCTATATATACCTATATACATCCGTCATTTAATTGTTTGTATATTACATTTTTTTGCTTTACAACATTGACAAATAAGGCTCTGCCAATGCCCAGAACATTAACAAGAGTGTGCTGAAGGGTTAAAAAATGCTTTGGCATAATACTTGGATTTGTACTTTGCCAGATCTCATGTCCTGAATGCCAGATTTAGACTCTGCCAATTCAAATCAGACAAATAAATGGCAGAAAATATTTTTTTCTCTGCCAGTTCACAATAAATTAATGAGCTTTAGATAATAGAAAATAATCAAAGTGTAGACAAGGTTTTAAACACACACTGACCTATCCAAAACGCAACACTTATTGTGCTAATGTTATTTGTCTTCATCCTTATAGTGTTTAATCAGCACAGTTATGCTTGCTAAAACTTTAAAAATAATAATAATAAAGAGCATTTGATGTTTATTATATACATAGGGATACAGGAATCAATACACAATAAAAAAACACAGACTCACAGCAGACTACGGCAAGCCCAGTGTAAACAAACTCATACAGTGGCATTAACAGAAAAGTTAACTGGTCAACTTCAGAGGCCCTCTGAGAGTAGTCGACTTGTCGTGGTTAGTCAATACTTCACTCTAGACACAAACAGCATGGTGACCTGTACACTCTAAAAGATGGTGTTAAAAGTACAATAACAATACTAGCGTTCTGCATGGCATATGAAACAGCATCCACTGGCTAATGCTAGCACTGCAGTGAGGCACCCACATTCTATTGTACACTTACATTTTACAGAAAATTCATGGTATCAGCCTTTGTTTTATTTAATTGTCTTGCTGACTTAATGTTGCTGAAAGCTTTAATAAAAGTAAATTAGTGTTGGACACCTGTGTTTCTCAGCTGCATCTGTGGGACGTCATCATACGACTTTTCTACTCGACTTTGACGAATAAGTCGACTTGAAAAAATCTGAAGCCATTGATACCCTAACTCATAAGCACACTTTTTACTGGCAAAAGTTTCTCATTCCAAAGAAGAGTTTTACTTGCAGCTATGGAATTTGCTTTTGAGGAATCTAGCATTTATAACATGTATAAAAAGCATTCACTGTACAGCAGTGGTTGTTGTACAGCAGCTGGTAGCCTAGCAGTTAGGTTGTTTGCCCTGTGATTAGCAGTCTTGGGACTCAAATTCACGATATTCTAAGCACCTCTGACACAGGTACTGTCCCCACGCACTGCTCCCTGGGTTCGGTGTCCCTGGCTGCCCGCTGCTTCACTTGGTGAATTGATTAAATGAAGAGGAGGAGTTTTGTGCTTTTCGCACTTTGTGCTGTGCTGTGTGCACGTATAATGGAATTGTCACTTTACACTTTGTGTGTTCTCTTTGCAGGAGCGTTTTAGTTATGTGTGTCCTGACCTGGTGAAAGAATTTAATAAGTACGACACAGACGGCTCAAAATGGATAAAGCAGTACACCGGCATCAACGCCATCAGCAAGAAAGAGTTCACCATTGATGTGGGATATGAACGTTTCCTGGGCCCAGAGATTTTCTTCCACCCTGAGGTCTGCTACCTTATACACACACACACACACACACACACACACATACTTACACACTTACTCAACATTTGCTACATGGCAAGACAATCTCTCAATGTCTGTCTTGACAGTTTGCCAATCCGGACTTCACTCAGCCAATCTCAGAAGTAGTTGATGAGGTTATTCAAAACTGTCCTATCGATGTCCGTCGTCCTCTTTATAAGGTAACATGCAAAGCACTTTTGTTTTTGTACACACTTGGGCATGTGTTGCTGATAGTAGACCTGATACTACTGGTATTTCCCAAGTTCTCAAAAAGCATTTTAATGGTTCTAGATATTCACTTGGTAGTTTCTTGACATGAATGAAATAATAAAGAAATTGACGAAAATAAAAAAACATAGAGACCTTAAGGCCAGTGGTTCTGCATGGTCAGAGTGTTTCCTGACCTGCTGTGTTACTTGCTCTAACACAACAGAGAACGTGTGTGGCAGACGTGACCGCACAGGAATCGGAAATGTCTGTTTAATTCAAAACATTCAGTCAGACACTTTACCCCTGTCTGTTGGACCTTCTTATGTTAATTAAAATAGTTGGAGACTTGGACCACAAATTTGTCTCCAGAACATTCAGCAATTCAAAGAAAACAAATCTCTCGACTACTCTTAAACAAAATGGCAACAATTACCTTTTATGAACTTTTAGTAATGTTTTACCATCCAAATTGTCACATTGCAAGATGAGTGTTGATTTCTGTAGTGTTTTTATCATTAAATGAGATTTGATTTAGGTGATCACATAATCAGTACCTCATAAAGCAGAGTGAGGTGCTTGTGTAGGAATTTAACAGACAATTGTTAGGAATAATTGTCATTCTCGTAGAGATGCTGATTTAAAAGAACAGCTGTACGTGTCTTTTCTCTGTAGAACATTGTCCTGTCTGGTGGGTCCACCATGTTCCGTGATTTTGGCCGGCGTCTGCAGAGAGATCTGAAGAGAACTGTTGATGCTCGTCTGAAACTCAGCGAGGAGCTCAGTGGGGGAAAATTAAAGGTATGAAAGAAAATTCTGAATTAAGCTTCAGGCCAGTGAGAAGATCAAGAGTGAAATGGCATAACCATGTGTGTGAATGTGTTTCTCCTGCAGCCTAAGCCCATTGATGTGCAGGTTATCACTCACCACATGCAGCGCTATGCTGTGTGGTTTGGAGGATCCATGCTGGCCTCAACAGTGAGTTCCACACTCTCTATAACCAAACATAGTCTAACTGACATTGTTTTCTCTAGTACCCCTTATGTATTTAATGCTGTTTTTTTGTGGTTTTGTTTTTTCCTGCAAACCAATATAGCCTGAGTTCTACCAGGTGTGTCACACCAAGAAGGATTACGAGGAGATTGGCCCCAGCATCTGTCGCCACAACCCTGTGTTTGGTGTCATGTCCTAAGAGTCCACTGACCAGCATACACACACATTATCTCACATACACGTTAACACAGGATGTGAGGGTGGGCTTGGGGTAGGGCTGGGGAAATGGAGCGGGCAACTGGGGGAGAGAGCTCATTTCGGTTAACACCAAACCTGTCTGCTGGATCCAGATGATAAATGGTTTGTTTATTTGTTTGGGTTTTTTGTTTCTTTTTTTTTTGTTATTATTCCCAGTACAAGGGGAATGTGGTTACTAGACCAAAATGACTCCAGCTCTTCTCTGCCTCTCTGCTCAGTAACATGTGGGAGTCTTTATTAAAAAAAGAAAAAAAAAGAAAGCGAATGCATTTGGAAACAATAATATTGATGATGTTGGTGATGCGGAAGACTTTACTGGCATTAACTCGTGTTAAAACATGTGGGGGATTAATGAGCAAAGCAACTTGAGTGACTACATTTTAAATAAGGTTAACCATGCCAGTCCTCTCCCCCTGTTCCTCTGCTGCCTAATGGCCAGAGATGAGCACTTGGGCAAAACGCAAAGCAGATAAAGCAAAATTACCTAATTCTATATTTTGAGTTCTTTTTGTGCAAGTTAAAAAAGAATATCTCTATTACATTTATGTGTTTCATTTTTCCTTGCCTTTTCATCAAATTAGTTTTAAATACATGACTGCTTTTACCTCCAATCATATATTTCCATGTTCCTCATTAGCACAAAGCAAAGTTATAGGACTATGATGAGCTTGAACCGGAATGACTATCAGACCAGTATTGCTAACTTGGTGGACTTTTTTTTATTTTATTGAACATCAAATTACAGCAGGTTTGGATTTGTAAATGCAATGCCTAAAACATTCCAATAAAGGCTTAAAATGGTTTCTACGAAAATGTACTTTTTCTTTAACTTTTTTGTATTTTGTAATTGGTTTCCGCATTTGCAGAGGGCTGAGCTTTTGTCCTAAAACTCAAACTTTGTCATATTTAGCTTGGTTTGGAGTGCATTTGCAGCTTGTTACTTATTTCTGCAGGTAGATCAGATGTGACTCTCAAATGGTTTGGTTCTTCTAATTGGTCCGTATCAGACTAGAGCATATTTGGAAATGGAACTATTATTGATTGGCTTATTGCATGGATATACATCACCTGTTTGGAGGTTGAATGGTGTTTGTAGTCCTTAACTGAGGCATGCCTATCAGTAAAGGTACTCTGTATAAAGTTATATGGCCAATGATTTTCTTGCCTGTATTACATTTCCAGTATTCTTCTGCACAATATTTTTTATATGTTTGATGGGTTTGTAATGTACCGAGGGCTTAGGTCATTTAAATCCCTGTGCTGCCTTTAGAGGCCAGAAGAGAGCACTATTTCACTTTAAACACAATTTCAGAGTTTATTCAGGAAAGTTCCATCTTGAGAGTGCAATTCTTCTGTGGATTAAAACAAAAATATATAAGAATAATTATCCTCAAATCACAAACAGTGAATCAGTCTTGACTGAACCAGGCTCTGTTTCAATACCTCGGAGACAGTAAGAAATAAAACATCTCTGGGGTACATTAGAGAGAAGTGCGTTCCCAGAAACACCATTACCATTTCTTATAGAGGCATGTCTAATTACTGTGACGATTGTGTCATTCTTAAAAATGATTTATTTAAACTTTTAACTCTGGAAAGCCTAATAGAGCATCATAAGAGTCAGAGTTCTGAAGGCAAGATTCTCAGTTAGCCCAACAGTGGCTGTTGCAGCCACACTTTGAGAAATGTCTCATCAATCTTTCAGCGGCAGTGGTCCTTACTGACTAATTGAGTCCATTATTCAGCAAGCTGCTTGTTTAGGTGTCACACAGTCCAAGGTTTCGAACGATGCAGTTTTACAGCAAGAGATCTTGTGAATATTAAAGCCACAAACAGAAAACCAGGGCAGAATAGTGTGGGCTGCACAAAAATGGGCACAAACACACACTTTATCAATCTATAACAAACAATTATTCATTGGACAGTGACATGAACATTTTAAAATCAAATGAAATAAAGTACGAGATGTCAGATTTACTTAAGGGTATTTACAACAAAACTGAGTGAACCATAAAGCGGTCACACACATGGCCTCTCTTTTCAAGGACTTTGGGGAACTGTATAAATTATTCTAAACTTCAGTGAATCTGACATGATTTGCACTTAGTTGAAAATTGTTTGCAGTCACTGACATCAGCTGACATTGTCCTCTCTCTGCCAGACCTGCAGTACAGCATTCTTCATTTTCTAATTGTTTCAGGAGCTTTGTTTCTGTGTGAAAGTAAATTGCAAGCACACTGGGGATCAGGCCAGTTGATCGACTTGGCTAATCAAGAACATTCTGTATTTTGGCCCAGAAACTTTTGTTGTTTAGGGCAGTGGTCATGGAGTACTCCCTGTCTGGGACATGTAAATTTTTACTGCACCATACACACTTGATCCAATGAATCAGCTAATTGAAAAGGCTTTCCTGACCTAAAGTTTGAGGGGACACTATAGTTTCATAGTGTATTAGCAGACATTTGCCTGCTGCTAGTTCACAAATCAGAAAAGTTTGAGGTGGTTGATTAAATCTGGGCCTGTAGAATTAACCAAGAGTCAATATGCACACCAGCAAAGAGTCGGCAGACAAATATGTGGACATGAACCACACTGAAACATCTTTTTACATGGTGCCCGATTGTCTTAAGCCTAGTGATGGATTAAAATTTGGTGTCAGTGGAGGACAATCATTGGAAAATCTTTTTAGTCTTCCATCCTGGGTTTGGGAAACCAGCCTTTGGTGCTTTAACAAGTGAGGAGGACTCTTTCATCACTCAGAGATTCTGCAGGCATGTATATGTACAGTTTGTAATCTGACCGTTCAGTTCTCCTCTGTGGCGAGGCCTCTGAAGTCATTCTGTTGTATACTTCTCTTTGAAGTATTCTTGGATGCATTTTTGAGAGTTGTCTTGATCAGTTCAAATGATTTTCTTTGAAACTGTGTTTCTGTTCTGTGCTCTTCTGTAGGGTCTGCCAGGTCTATCTGCTAGGCTTCTTCTGAACAATGCACCAAATAAGAGAGTTTGAGATGCACTGTGTTTTGCATATTGACCTTTGTTGTCTGCTTTATTGGTATTGATATGACAAAAAAGACTATGGATGCCTATGGGACATCTAGGGCCCGATTTTCTGGGTCAATCGCGCATTGTCTTTGGGGAAGGGGCCAGTGCAGAGCGATATAGTGCTCGTTGAAAAAGTGAACAAGGTGCCTGGCGCATAGTTCAAATGGGTTGTTTTAAATGAGTAAATTAGTCATGGGTGTGTTCTGGGCGTAGCATGCAATGAACCAATCAGAGTTCACACTCTCACTCCCTTTCAATACCCGGCGTTCCATGACGTGCTGTGTATAATGAGGTGAAAGCACGGGAGCAATTGATCTTCGGGGATGGAGGGAATCCTCCCAAACCCTTTGCTAGGGGTGCTTATTGTAACAAC
>JBBKCR010000002.1:14921826-14938190 GCA_037577295.1 Ladigesia roloffi | reverse complement strand
CAGAAGTTGAACTAATTTTTCAAATCATGGAAGTGAAGTTGTAATGTGATTACCTTATTGCTCAATTTGTTTGAGCTTGGTGTTTATTATGTAAATGATAAAGGACCACAGAAATTGAGTTATTGCGGCAATGCTTAAGTGTAGGACATGCTGGTGACACCACACAAAACTGATATTGTTTAATCAATATGGACATAAAGGAAATGTAGAAATAGAGGGAATTGATTGTGATTTAATTTCTTAAGTGGAAAATTACTCCCACCCTCCCCCACCCCACCCCTATACTGAATATTAAATTGATCAAAGTAAGAAGTACATTTTATTGTCATCTTAGGTATTTACATGTAAAAGAAGTGAAACAAAACAGAGTTGTTCCAGATTCCAAAAAGACACATAAAATGCACATACAGGCTAATAAATAAAATGTAGATATGAACTCTAAACTCCTGACTAATGTAACATTCAGGTATTACTGTAATGCTGATGTGAAGAGGCTTTCCAATATGGTGCTACAGATGTAATGTGTGTGAGCTACTGATGTAATCTGGTCCCATCCAATAATATGACCAGCCCTCACTGGGGAAGAGGATGAAAAGGAAGTAATTTTAGAGTTATGCAGCTGGACAGAGGCGTGGGTGGGGTCACATGGCCATGACCACAGACAGACATCAGGCTGGAGAGACAAAAGCAGGATCAGTTTGACAGGTGGAATGAAGATTCCGCAAAAGCCAGCAGAACCCAGAGTAAGCATGAGAAGAAAGACAGAATGTACCGTGCTGTTTTTAGCAGAGTTAGGGAGAAAGACTTAAACCAACACAGTCATTAAAAGGGAGACTGCGCTGGAGGAAAAGTTTTGTCATTGAAATAATACAGAAGTAAAAATATATTTAATGCTGAATAAAAACATACAGTTCCTGCCCATGTCTGGACTTCAGGTGTCTTGGTTTGAGAACCAACTCTTAACTACTTTAAGAAGAAGTTCTTTACACAGTGAACTAAGACATAGAGTGAGTGTGTATTTCTGGCTGAATGCTTAGAGTGTGTGTGCTTCTGTCTCTGATGGTTTATTGTGTGTGTTTCTCTGACTCAGTGTAAAAAGTGAGTGTGTATTTCTCTAGCTAAGTGTTTAGTGTGTGTGTATTTCCCTGGTTACATTGTTAGAGTGTGTGTATATGTTTGTGCATCTCTATGGCTCAGTGTTTAGTGTGTGTGTGTTATGTGTTATGTGTGTGTACTTGTGTATTTTTCTGGCTCAATGTTTTGTGTGTATAGTGTGTTTGTGTGTATTTTTGCTGAGTGTTTGTGTATGTGTGTGTGTGTTTGGATGATTGTTTGTGATTGTGTGTTTCTCTGGTTACATGTTTAGAGTGTGTGTGCATTTTACTGGCTCAGTGTTGTGTGTGTGTGTTTGTGTGTGTGTTTGAATGTTTTTTGTTTGAATGTTTAATGTGAGTGTGTGTCTCTGTGGTTAAACAGTTTAGTGTATATGTTTCTTTGCCGCAGTGATTAGTGTGAGTATTCTGTATTCAGTGTTTATAGTTCATGTGCTTCTGAGACTGAGTATTTCAAGTGAGTATGTGTGTTGTAGTGGTATGTATGTGTGTTGTGGTGGTGGAAGAATACCAGCACCATAAAGCCAAGTCTCTAACATATGTAGAGGGATAGTATTTGGTTATCTGTGAATAAAGCATGAAATAACTCATGCTGGTGACTGTGTGAGCAGGATGGAGGGACAGTGGACAGTGCTGTCGCCTCACAGTCCTGGGTTTAGGTCTAGTTCCTGGTCAGGGTGCTGACCAGAGTTTGTATGTTCTCCAAAAGTTTATACTTATTACCTCCCATGAGGCATAAACAACAGGAGAAAAAAGTTTTTGTGTGTTGTAGTGCTTTAGCTCTGTTTTAATGGAAGGGTTTGGTGCCTGTATTCTCTGCTTGAGTGTTTATATATTTTGTGGCTGAATATTTGGAGCAGTTAGTGTGTGTGTGTGTGTGTGTGTGCAGCTTCCCACCTCTCAGTGCTGCACATGCGGGGGCTCACAGTGAAACTGTGAAATGGAAGGACTTCTGAACTCCAGTACATCTCATTTCAAGCAGCCGGCACAACTACCTCTTCTACTAAGATTAACCCACAGTCTGAGACACTGTAGACAGTGAGTACATGCATCTGTGTTTACAGGAGTTACATAAACAAGCTTCAACTTTGCACCTCATTACAAGATAGATTTTCCATGAACATTTTACCTCTGAAGAACTCAGTGTGTTACATGATGTTTTTGTTAATGTACCTATTGAGGATAACTGTCTATACAGTATCAGAAAAGCAGTTCATAACAGTGTACTGGAATTTAAAGCAGAACATATAATTAGAAAAAGAAATGAATCAGAGACGAATGCCCTGGAAATATGTGAGCAGGTATATTGCTACATCTCTAAAGTATATGTACGTATTCAACACTGCCTTTTATTTCTGTCAAGGTTTTAGTTCAAGGGTAGCTTGAGACCTTCAGCACAAGCTCATGGGTATGATCTGCAACAACAAAGCAATATTTTTCTAATTTATATAGTGAAAAAAGCCAAACAAGCCAGTGCAATTACGGCCAAAGGCTTTCATCATGCAGTCCCTTTGCTGCATCCTCTCATTACGCATACAGGATCAGACCTATCAATACATTCATCAGATGAAATGCTAACAAAGATAATGTACATTAAACAAGATTGCTTAATGGGAGCTTTGCACTCTGTCTATATCTGCATCCTGTTCACTCATACAAATAAAGGGTTGTTTCAAGCCATGATAAGGAATAATAAGATCATTAGAATAGTGTTTCCATTTCAATCTATCTGTCACATCTGTGCAGTACTGCCAATTATCCTGAGCAATAGCTGGTGACCTGGTGGTCAGGGCATTGACCCTGCGATCAGAAAGTTGTGGGTTTGAGTCCAAAGACTGCTAGTGTCACCTCTGAGGTACCCCTGAGCAAAGTAGCGTCCCACACACTGATCCTTGAGCCTGGTGTTCCTAACTGCATGCGACTTCACATGATGCAAATGTGAAATACAGAGAGGAATGTTGAGCTGCTCACACTGTGTGTTGTTGTGTGTTCATGTATTACAGAATATTCACTTAACTTCCAATTCTGTGCTGCCTACTGGATGAATGTTTGATTTGAATTGTGAATATAACAGTGCAGTGCAAATGCAGAAGGAAAATTTTTCACTGCTATAAACGCAACAAGTTCTTTGCAGCAGAAGAGAGAACCCTGACCCTAATTTCATTCAGAAACAGCTCTGTTTTCAAAAAGAGCTTATTTAAATGTGGCTGTTTTTTTTTTTTAATATTTCAACATCAGTTCCATCAGTTGTCTATTTAAAATCAGTTTTGTCCAGAGCAGAGGTAGTGACACAGCTCTGAAATGATGTTTACTGCAACTGCTGATTTCTTCCTAAATAACATACTAAAAACTCTTTCCAGTTTATACAGCTTAATACAGAGTATAGCGGAAGTAAAGTAATCTAGAGAGGAATGATTAAAATAATCTATTACAGACGGAATTCAAAATGTAGCAGAAAGAGATTAGGCTGAAAATATTGTGTACATTTTTTGAGGGCCATAACATTTCTGGTTCTTTGGGGAAGTAAATGTGCTTCTTCCATGAAGACTTTAAGGGTGTGCATTAGAGTAGAAAATGCAAATGACTGTGCTCTCTACTGTATTGGCTGTTGTACATTATATGCGCTCTGGTGGTGATAAGGTATAAATGATCTTGGGAAATGAGCACTTTTCATCATCTTTCTAATGACGCCTCGTGTCTCAGCCCCTCTCCAGCTCGAGCGCCCTGTTGATTGTGGTGCAGAGAGGGGGACCGGGGGGCGAGCAGAGCGAGGGCTCGGGCGGCGCTGCTGAAGTGCTCTGGACACATTACGCATCTGATCCCCTCCCCAGCTCCACAACACGCTCGAGGAGGAAGCCCGTGGATGCTTCTCCTCTGCTTTTTCACCCCCTGCTCTGCTTCTGGAGTGGATTACGGACGCCTGAGCTCGCGCTTTTGGAGTGCATTTCCATTTAAAGATGAACCAAACGGCTACCGTCTCACAAGTCAAGTGTCAATCCTCTAAAACAATAAAGGTAAGATTGAGTTGAATGCATTATGTTCTCGTCCGTTTTCTCTTTACAGTTCTGCGTGGATGATCAGGTGGAGCATTCAGGTTTTGGTGGATGAAGTTTGGCTCTGGCCAAGTTGCTGCTGCTGCTGATGGATAGTTTAGCGCAAAGGCTCGGGGCGCACTCCAACAGGCTCGACCGTGCGAGCTTTATTCAC
This sequence comes from Ladigesia roloffi, assembly GCA_037577295.1. NCBI lineage: Eukaryota > Metazoa > Chordata > Actinopteri > Characiformes > Alestidae > Ladigesia > Ladigesia roloffi. Next base: position 14,933,871 of record JBBKCR010000002.1, on the reverse strand, counting down.
CTGCGCTGAATGTATAGCCTCAAATCAGATTATTTTTAACAGCCTGTGTGTTTGGGCACTGCCGATATTTTCGGTTTTTCTCTCCAAATGTTAGAGGAGAGGCCATGGGGACGGAGGGTAATACCTGACACACGCGCGTGCATGTCGAACAAGTAGTGCAGCGTTAAGCAGGACCTCAGTGCATCAGGACGCTTTATAATTCCGAGCACGTCGAATGCAGCGGTGTCGGAAGCGCGCCTGCCTGCCTTCCAGCGTGCACGCGCACCGTCCCGTTGCACTGCATTAGGGACAGCCGGTTGGGGAGAGACGCGGTGAAAAACCCTTCTCTCTCTCTCTCTCTCTCTCTCTCTCTCTCTCTCTCTCTCACTACGAGTATATCTCTCTGTCTTTCTCTATTTTCTCTTTGTCTGTGCGTATTTTCTGTCTTTATCTTTCTCTCTGTTTCTGGCTTTTTCTCTCTCTCCGTCCCTCTCTCTGTTCTTTCTCTCTCCTCCCTCTTCTCTCTCTCTGTTTCACTCTTTCTCTCTATTTCTCTCTGTTTTTTTCATTCTTATATCTCATAATTTCCTCTCTTTCTCCATTTCTCTCTCTCACACACACACCATGAGTTTGCCACTTGCTGCCACCCTTGCCTATCATCCACTCCCGCTTCAACATCTGAAAATGAACCTGTCAGTCTTTCAGCGCCCACTCAAGTGCAAGCGACCCTGTTCTCCACGCAGTGACTGTTAGAGGGCTGGTTTATGTAAAACAGGCCGATCTATAGGCAGAGGTGGTGCTATGCATGCTGCTGGCATCTCCATCATCTGCTTCATATTCAAGATGAGCCAATGATATGCAATGACCACTGCAGTACATGATACTCCACTGCTTTCTAATAGCCTCTGCCGTTGCAGTCGGGCATATTTTGTTGCTGATAAGTCTATAAAGCTGGCAAGTACAACCCGCACTTTTACAAAAAATGCTTTTCTGAATGGTGAACGAAGGCAATATTGATTTAAATGTGTGCAGTCGAAAGAGAAATATCACTGGATTCACACTAGGACATTCAATACATTTTTTATATTGTAGACTTTCCTATCTTGTTTCTCAGGGTCATTAAAACAAACAACACAACCAAACTTGGTCTATAAGGCTAAAATAGACCAATATATAATATAATAGCCAAATTAAGGTTAATTCTCTACTAAAATAACATTTGATGGTGATTCATAAGCTAAGTGTGCACAATACAACAATATCGTAATTATTTTGCAATTTTATTAATCCTATCATGGGTATCACAGGTACATCTGTATCTCTGAACCACTGGATCAATTTATTAAAAGAAAAAACGTGTACATGTCTGATTAATGTTTTGCTCAGTTGTAGAGGCAGCAGGTTTGGAAACTTGTCATGACTTAAGTCTAATAGAGTATAATTGTCCCTTGTTAATTGGAGGTATTAGTTCTTGAAGTCACTGTTGGATAAATGTTTCCAATTCAACATATGAAACCTCGAGAAAGGAAATATATTTCTCATGTAAATGTCCTCAAATATTGTTATTTGCCGTATTTCCCACACTTGCTTCAGTCACCACAGTTTCATCTAGCCAGTGTAAGCAGCCCTTAGAGTCCAGTAAATAAAGACGTGAGATGGTTAACTAGTTGGTCATCAGAGGTGCAGTGGGGTTGTTGTTCGCAGCTCAGAGTGGCCTCTTGATCTGATGAGCACTTCTTCTGATTGCTGCAGTCGTACAACACAGTCAGCTTTATTAGGCCTGTTAGGCCTTCTGCCCACGGATCTGAGTGCAGTGGTCGTGTGGAATAAAGGTCAGCTATGACAGAAGGTCAATCAATGAAGTGTTCAGTCCAATTACAGCAAGCAAGGAATCCATCGTCAGCCTGCCACAATAAATTTTTTCCCTTTTTTTTATTACTCCCTCACCCAAGCATACACTTATTCGCTTACTCACATCCAGGTACCTATCCTCCCTGTACAATTTACAGTATGTATAGGCAGTGAGTGACAGTGGGGATCAAGTGCTTTTAATGGAAAATCAGGTTACAAAGGATCCACCATGACCAGCTGACCCAGAAGGTCAATCACTGAAGCATTCAGTCCAATTACAGTGAGCAAGGGATCCATTATCGGCCTGCCACAATGCATTTTTCTTTTTTATTACTCCCTAGCTCAATCACTCACTCACACTAACAAAGGCTCTCTCTCACACACACCACCAAACAGCATCATTTGCCAGACTGTTGGAATGTGTTCTGTGTGTGCAATTCATGTTACCTATAGGAAGTGAGTGATGGTTGGGGATCAAGTGTTTATAATGGGAAGTCAGGTTACATAGCCTCCACAATGACATGCGCCCATGCATTCTGTACCATAGACACGTGCTGCGTATTCATTACATGCACGTGTATGTTCATAGCTTTTTTTTTTACTTTTGCTGAAGCTTTTAAGACGTGCAATGCATTTTAAGGCTTACCTACGAGTCGAGGAGCCACTAAGAGTAAATGCCTGAGAATTAAGATGAAAAAAAGAATGTTTTTGCTTGAGTCAGAAAAACGTATTTGTATTTGTGCAAATTGAGGCCCCACTTAATCGCAAGTGGAGCAGCACAGACAGGAATGTACATGTTTTTATCACCTAGAGCTGAAAGGTGTGAGAGGGATTCACCGGGCTCTCAGCTGCAGAGAGAATTCTGTGGACTGTAATAATACACTATGCAAGTTAATCTGGCGTTGTTTACACATTTCTGGAGATAGTAAAGCCTCAGCCAGAAATCTAATATTAATGAACATGGATTATACAGAAGATGCCAAGATGTCATTTATTTCGAAAGGGCCAGTGAGCTCATACTGGTACAGGAAATACAAGCCTGGTTTTCAGGGAGCCTTTTTTTCTCACTCAGCAGCAACTAGGCAGCTTATGAGCATAACAAGTTCTTCATCAAGTACTTTCACATGTTCCTCCTCGACACCCTCCCCACACGCAGCACACATTTAACTCTCTTTTTTCATTTCTTGGTTTCTGTCCTGCTTTTTCTTCACACACAATTTGCTACTGCCTCCTGGAAAAAGCCTTTAATGTTCTCTCAGCAGCACAGGGAGCCTGCCATGGCTCTCTCCGGCAGACTTGAAACTAAGCTCAATGATTTTAGTGCACAAAGTGGTAGACTTGCCTTTTGAGTTAGTTTGCAGTCTTGAAATTGACTGTAGAAGAAAGAATGAACAGTCAGTTACCAAAAGAAACACGAAGCTGTGCGAGTTTCATATTATGTCACTTTCAAATAGACCAGTTGCTCCAGGCACATTTAAAGCATTGGCAAAATAAGACTACCAATTATTTATACAACCAAGGCAACAAAATGAAAGAGAATTTGAAAAATTCTCACACATAAATATTTTAAATAATGTTCTTTATGGTGAAATGTGTATTTGCAAAATAATATATGGTGCTAAATTACATACACAAAGCACCCACCCACCCATTCATCCAGTACATTCTCTTTTAACAAGGTATTGTATTACTGGAAGCACAAGAGCATCACATCCTTGAGCGTGAATTATGAATGAGTGTGTAAAAAGCTTCATCACAAATATTAGGCATTTAACTGTTATTTACTTACTAGCTTGCTTCCTGGAATTTTGGCTGTACTGGTTTCACTTAGCCGTGTTCTAATGGCCTAGAGGAGGAGGATGAAGCTGAAGTGGAAGTAGAGAGCAATCCTTATCCCCGACATCCTGACACTCAAATAAGAGCATCATTTTGAGAATAACAGACTACATGCATCCTTTTTTAAGGTCTCCATAAGATTGAAATAATAGCAGTCTGTAGAATATTCTGTAGAATATTGTGTCATTTCATAAGTTTGTAATTTTTCTGTCTTATTTAATGTCCTTAGAGTGGGGTTTGGGCTATATCCTTCAACAAAAAATCATCATCAAACCAATACATATATTGAATTTAAATAGGAAAATACTTTTTCACTGAAAATTCCCATTATGAAATCAGAAATATTCAACGTGTCAATCCGTACTTCCAATCATGGGTGTCGTCGCCATTCAAACAGAGGGGGACGTGACCCCCTCACATTTAACATAAATATTTAGTTCACTCGGCGCTGTTGAATCTTGAATCTTTTTGAAAGAATCCACTCCACTAAAGCGATAGAAGAACACACACCACTGGAAATCCAAGCAACCTGTCTCTGCAATGACTACTCTCTTCACTTGCAAACCCCACCCATGTGCCAAATCCCCGCCTCCATGCGTCCCTCTCACATTATCAAAGCTTCTGATGCCCCTGCTTCCAATCCAATACTAATTAAAGGATAGATTGATTTGGATTGATTGAATTGTTACCTAACCTGTATACATTGGGTATTAGGTTAATATTTTCAAAAATATTTTCTGCTTTTCAAAAACCCTCATGGATTCTATTTCCATGCCTCTCCTTTCCAGGTGGGGTGACTCTGTGGTAGATTTCATTATATGTTTATCATGCTTTGCTCAATTAAACACTGAAACGTTCACATAAGGTCCAGGTTCATGCATTAAGTTTATCTTGCTCTTAATTCACGGTATTTTCTTGAATGCCTAGATACTGAGTCACCTTCGCGACAGGAGAAATAATCATTTAAAACCCACAGGTCCAATTGGTTTATCCAGAAATTGCAGTAGGCGTCTTTAGCTTACTGGAGTAAACTAAAACCCTGTTGTCAGTCCTCCAGGTGGTGATTCAACCTTAATCCTGGACTTAATTAACTGAGTAATAGTGATATTTCACTGAAAAGCCTTTTTAGTCTCTGAGCAGGCTAGCTCGGACCTTGAGAGTTTTGATGTTATAAAGGGGTTGCGCAGCATGTTAGATAGATGGAGCGTCTTTGAGTGAAACACTCCTTGGCTGTAGAATATGCAGAAAATCCTCATAAATCAGAGATTAGTTTCAGCTGTGGTGAATTAAGCACTCTATTTAGGACTGTCTGTCAGTTTGAAGGATCTTGGGGCAGGGGGGCTGGGAGGGCTGTGCTGAGAGTTTCAAAAAGAAAAGGATAAAAGTAATAAGAAGGGAGAGCTGGTTCTCTGTTTTATTTTTCCTCCTACTGTATGTGTTCTGGAACAGAGAGCAAAGTTCAAGTTTCTCCTTTTGTAAATAAGGCTTTTCTATTTGGCTGGAACCAGGTCAAAAGTAGCCTCTCGCTCCCTCTACTTTATGTGCAGACTGGCGTTTTTGTGTTTCTCATCCAAGACTATCTTGCGAGGAATTGAAAGGAACTGGGCCGTGACTACAAATATGAAGCTGCGCAATTTAGTTGGAACTTTGTGGCTGCGAGGAAAATGAAAAAGCCTTCAAAGTATTTTTCTCACCCAAAAGATGAAGAGGTTAGTTTGGTTAACAGTGTGTGTTCCTGAGGCCATGTTCAGACAGGCAGCACAAATCCCAATATTTTTTGTGTATCTGCATTGGAGCAGGACAAATCTTCTGCAGTCTGAATGGCATAAAGTCGAATGAAATCTGACCTTTCCCAGTCCAGACACATTTGTTGGTGGTTTCAGATCAGCTTCAAATTGGAGTTCTGAACATACACCGAAGCATGATCAATTAAATTTCTTCTGGATGTGCAAAAAGAAAGGGCTACCCCACACATACAACAATACAACCGTAACTGTTATTTTACAGTGGCTTCTTCAGTAAATGTAACTTAAAGCCTGTCTCTAAATGTTTCTGGTAGTTCCTTTTAGTCTTTTAGCTGATGATACACTTGCATCTAATCTCATAAATGTGACCAGTTTGCTAAGCTGTACTCACGCACAACTGCAAATACCATCTTAGTAAACAAACTGGCTTTGATGACTGGTAGCCAGAAATCTGAACAAAATTGATTTATCATGCAGTCAGACCAAAGGCATAAATAAAACTGCTGAACTGACCATGCCGGGCCAGTGCCTGGCACAACTTGGTTTTACCTGACTCATTTGTTAATTGCCAGGCCAAACAGGTGTGTCAAAAAGAGAATTCACTAAATCCTTCTGGACCAGATCTGATGACCCTGACCCCCAGGACTAGAGTCAATGACCTGTAGAAAATCCTTATGTTTCTATGACCTGCACAGAAATCTCCTGAGAGAAGAGTAAAGATATTATCCTGCGGTCAGATTCAAAGGAGTGGAGGTAGGGGAAGTGTTTTGATAATCGTTAGGAGAGTGTGCCAGAGCACCAACAGATAAAAATCCAAGGGAGTGTGTGAGTGAGTAAGTGAGAGAGGGAGGGATGAATTAAAGGACAGATTAAAGGGATACAATCTATAAAAGTAAATGAGAACTGATTAAAGATTGTTGCAGAGAGATTAAAAGTAGCAGGAAGAATGACACACACGCACACACACACACACATACACAGAGTGGCAGATATTAGAGACATCTATTCAGAGGAGCTCAGAGCCTTGCACAAACAGCAGTGGAATTACTAAGCAGCGTGATAAAAGGTTTTGCACATGCACTTTCAGTAAAGTGTTCAGGCACTTGATCATGACAGACTTCTCGCCGAGCGCCCGGCTGTTTTATCAAGAGTTAAGACATTTATGCGTGTTAATGGCTTTAGTAAATTAGAGCCATAGATCATTCAGAGCTTTATTAAAGCTAGCCGAGCTCCCGGTGAAAGAAAGCAGGCTTATAAACTGCTCTTTACCTACCTGCTTAATTCTAACCAAGACTATTGGACTATTGCACTTGGACTATTTACTGCTCTCACAATGCACTCCACAACAGAAATTTCATTACGGCGCCCAACAGTTTATTGGTTTGAACACTTGGCTTTGGTGCGGCAGTTGCACTAACAAAAGAATTGCATTAATTGCTGCCTTTCATGGTTAGATAATTATAGAAGACAAAATCGTGATTGTGCTTAATATACTGTATGATTAATTGTGGCAGCCACCCTCCTCTCTCTCTCTCTCTCTCTGTCTTTAATTTACTTTTTACACATGGTGAACAAACTGGAGTTTTTTTGGGCAGTGTCAACATGTTTGCTCTTTTAGCTTAGTACACTATGTTGGAAATAGAAAAAAAAAGAAAAAGTGAATCTAAAGTGCAGCATGCTAGCTTTAAATGGGGATTTTACCAGTTTTCGACAATGTTAGCATAAGAGTTTTCATATGTAATTTTTATGATGCTGAAATGGTAATAAATGTGTAAAAAGCAGTTTTCTTTGGCTAATTGCTTTTTAATTGTTTTGTCCTTCGTGGGAGTAACCAGAGGATGATAAAAAAAAACATTTTTGCCTTTTATATTTTAAATACTTTAGATACTGGGTTCATATCATTACTAGTGTACACAATTCTAACTCTCTGATTTCCAGAATGGTGCACGTTCTATCAAAACAATGTGAATTTCTGGGTGGGAAATGGGGGGAGAGGTGGGTCCGGGGTGGAAACTAATAGTGTATGTATTTTAGTGTATTTGTCTGTGTGAAAGAGCGGAATTTGAGAGGAAGATTTGAGGGGAAGAAAAGTAAGTTAAACCTAAAATAAAACTGTCCTTTTTACTAGTGAGTACCTGCCTCAGGATTCTCTTCAAGTGCATCTCTTTTCGAATTGCACTGTCAGTGCTGTCCTCAATAAAGTGAAAAGCAAGATCATATGTTTTCAGACTAGGTCAGTTGAGCAATTCTGGAATTTGCAGAATGTTTCAGGCCATTGTCCTGCAGCACAGAGAAGCACCCTCTTGTCAGTTTGCATGCGTTGAATCTGAGCAAATTTTCCTGTTCAGTTCAGAATTCACTCTGTTTCTGCTGCCACACTGGCAGCCACAACAATAATCAGTCAAGTGAGCAAATTTCATATATGCGGCCATACATGTCTAAACTATGACACCACTTTTGGGGATGTTTTATGGATGAAGGGATATGCATTTCTTTTTATATTGTTTTCCTCTCATCCACCCTTAAGGCTTCATCCCTGAACACCCTACTTTTTATGCTCAAACTGTAATATATTTTTTCTGTGGCTTACCAGTGATTTCCATTTCGGTAATTCCTTTGAGGTACATCCTTTTGGCTTCCTTATGTCTATGGTAGCCCGAACTCCAGAATGCATGCTGATTTCTAACCCCTGCACTGTGACTCACAGAGTCTGTGATATCTCAGCCAAGGTTAAGGCCGAGTGCCCAGGCTTTTGCAGGCAACAGTTCCATTATCATTTTGTGGAGTCGTGATACTGCATCTTAATGTTCAAAACAGAGAAAACTCTAAATGGAGAAGCCGAGAAATCATCATCCCACTGAGAGAAATGGCCGTGGTGAAAATGAAGGAAAGGTGAAATGAGGAAAATAAATATTATTTTGCCAATATTTTGAAGCCCAAACAAGATGACTCAGTAATGTTCTATGTTGATTCTGAGAAGTACGCACCTGGTTCTTCCGGTCAGCTTGCCTTGCAATTGGATCAGTGCCATGTTTGTTTTGTGTAGTGCTATGTTTCTTTCCTCTTATCTGATTGAGTTTTTCTTCTCTTTTCACAGCAAATTAACAGTGCTGATGTAGTGTGTGGGTGTTGTTGCCCATAGCAATTTCATAACAGGCATTTAGTATAAATGGCTATTTCCATCCTCCGCGAGCTCGAAGCTTATTTATACACTGATACAGAAACACAGAAACCTGAAACAGCAGCAACAATAACAACTACAGCAACAAAACAAAGAAACATACACAGCCTCATCAGAGTTTAAGTCAGGGCCTAATTCAAACTTCAATAAAGTAGAGGTCCAGCTTCAACCAAATCCATATGTAAGCATTCCCAGGGCTCAGATTACAGAATAAATGAGCCCCACTGCATTAGTGTGCATATCAGTGTTTATCCCTGGAGGTCAGGACCGAAAAGGAACAAGTGAACAAAGGAAAATTCACACCACATCAATTGGAGTGTGGCCTCTTCTGCGGTAATGCTCTTACTTGTATGTGTATGTAAGTGTGAGAGAGATTCACACAGTCAGCTTGAAGCAGGAAGTCATGCTGGTAGCTGAGACACTGTGCAGGTGGCGCGCCTCTCTTTTTTTTCAAGGCGGAGCAGCCTAGTCCTCTAAGAGCTTGTGCGGATGCTGTGACTGATGAAGTATTTGTACACTGCCATCACAAACACTCACAAAGTGTAGCCCCCCAAACAGTTGTAATTATGCAAGGGAGAGGTCTCTGGTTGGCTGTAGTCGAGTGACTGTTGCCATGGCGAGTAAATAGAGGCAGGCGACGATGAGAGATGGGAAAAAGTGAGGATCTGCAGTGTGCAAGGGGGAGAACTGCTGCGTCCCTCACTGCCATCAAACATTTTCTGCGAGTGCTGGGGTAATAGCTCACCTCTTCAATGAGCAATTATCATAACAAACATCATACATATTTTTTGCTCTAAACAAAATTAATTAATAAAAACTTCACAAATAACCTAAAAACCTGTAACATTGTGTAATATGGCCCTCCTGGATATTACATTCAGCTGTATTTTTCTAGAAAGTTTACTATAGCTGCTCAAAATTGAAGTCTGGGCTTAATAAGCATCTTTTCTTGGAGCATCCGCTACATGCTGTAAATGCTAATAAGGATAAATCTCTGAGGATGTGCAGAACCAGGAAAGCACTTTTCAGGTGAGGGTCAATAGGGCACGGTCACAGCAGGTGGGGTTGGCTTTTATCTTTGAGGTTTTAAAACTGCCTTTTAAGTGTGTGAAAATAAACTGAATAATCTAAAAGGTGCATCTGTGCAGCATTTATATTCCAGCAGACCTCAGCATTTGCCCTCTGGCTTCTTTAGTGTGTGTTTGGAATAAATACATTTTCTATACTTTTCTCACATGTGTGCTAAGTGTGTGGCATACAGAGACAGCACATCTTTTAGAGGAGTATTTGAGAAGCTGTTAAATATACTGGAAATCATGTTTTCAAACCTATTGGTTTAAAGGGATTTTAATTCAAATGGTTAGAGTCTTTGTATCAAACGTATTTCTTCAGATTGTCAATACCCTGCGGTTCTGCACAGCCTGGTCGGTGTTGTTATTGTCATCACGGTTGAGTCCAGGCTTTTCTTATCTTCAGGACTCATGCCCATTGTTCCCTAATGTTTAAGGTAGCTGCTTTTCCTGCAGTTTTTCTCCTATAGTGCCGCAGTGTGAGGTGGCCGGCATAATAGCTAATGGTCTTACATGTACACTTTATTTCCCCAAGGCCCAGTTGTAGGTGTTGTTGAGTTACTTTCTGGGTTATTAATGTGTTTTATTACCCAAAGCCCATCAGCTAAGCCTGGCATTAAATAGAGATGTTTTGGAAGGTAATAGGGACTAAAATCTAATGATGTACTTAAAAATGTACTTTTCAATTTTATGTCTATTTGTAATATTTTGGCAAAGGGAGCCAACAGCACTGACCACACACATTTGTAAAACTTGCAATATGCAACAACCAAAATGCAACAGGATGGCTGTGTCTTTCTGCTTTCAGATCAGGTTGGGTGTGTGTGTGTGTGTGTGTGTTTGTGGGAAATGAAGGTGTAAGCTAACGGTGCTGATTAGGTGTTTTTATTACACATCTGATTGCTGGTGCAGCATCGTTGTCTTTGGTGCTACCTGTGTAATTTGCAGCTACATATGCACCAGAGGTAAAATACAGAGAAACTCTGGTTAAATGTGGTTCAACTTTAAACTTAAAATCAGTAAAAAAAAATCTACATATTAAATATACCTCTATAACAGAAGATACAAAGAAACGTTTTCTTTTTAGTTAAATGGTGTGGTGACTTGCTGGTACTCATTGCACAAACACAAATGAGCCTAGCTGTGGTATATAGATTTGAAATAGAGTGTAATGACTCACAATCACTTTTGTATTTTCCAACCCTGCTATATAGGTCCACTGGCACTCTTATCCCACCGTATCATCTGTTCATACTGTTAATGGTATCATTGTGATATTGCAATGGTAATTTATAACAGTAATTGTGATACTAGGGTTGAATAGACCTCACACAGACATTTCTTTGCAAGAAGGATGCACAGAAACCAAAGCCGCAGTGTCCACATGTGCTTAATACAAATTGCATGTGTCCATGCCCCCAGAGCCATGCTGCTCCGAAGGTAAATGTTTTTGAAGAAACTCAAGCTGTGTGTGCCCCCATGTGGCTAAATTTCAGAAAATTTTCAGTTCCAGGTGTAAACAGTAGATGGCTGTCTAGACTTAGAAAAGCATGTAGGGGCACACAATGTGTCCATAAGGGCTGCAAAGCCTCCATACTCCAAAAAAAGGACCTTTGCTGTTTAAGGATTATGGTAAAATGAACTCATATGGATAGGAACAGCACCCAATATTGCTGATTCTTTTCATCAATAAAAATCATAAGAAGCATTAACATCATAGCAAGATATCCCAATTTCGCCCTTACTAGAGGTAAGAAGCCCCAGATGAATTGTGCATCAATTTATCATCAAATTGCCCATTTTTTAATAAAAATATCTACAGCCTTTGCATTTTCAGTTTCAGAAAATATGTTATTATTCAAAGTACAGTGCCAATACAAATTTTTAAAACAAAATATGTTTGATAAGTGCCAGTGGTCCAGCCATTCTAGTTAGCCAATCCATATACAGCAGTAAATATAGCTTACAGGGTCTTTTGTTCTAATTTTACAATTTGTTTAATTTTACTTGAAGAAAAATATCTCTAAATCCCATTATCATCATATTAAAACAGGAAAAATAGAAAAATAAAGTTACTTTAAGGTTTCTATTGGAATAAAAAAAAAAAAGACACATGGGGACAAAACGTGAAGAAAATGCATAAACCAGGACAGCCGAGTGCTGAAGCGCATAAAAGCACATAAAAACCATCTGGCCTGAGAAACATTGCTCACTACAGAGTGCCAAACTACCTCTGAAAGCAACATCACAAGAACTGTGTATCAAGATCTTGCCTTGGCTTAACTGCTATAAATCTTTTCCATAATATTCCCACTATTCCCCACTGTTTTGGATTGGGATGACCAAAAGCACACACTCCCATCACACACACTCCCATCACACA
>JBBKCR010000002.1:14894048-14906096 GCA_037577295.1 Ladigesia roloffi | reverse complement strand
AATAATATTACTAGCCCCTAACAGGGCCCCATGTCAGTGCTGGGCCCCTAGAATCGTTCTAACCTTTCCCCCCCTGGTGGCGCCCCTGTGCACAATGCTAGTACTTTTATTGCACTTAAATCCCAACTTATAGATTTTGAAGGTCACTGTGCTCTGCATGTGTCTAGAGTGAAGTTTCTCCACACATGCTATGTGCCTGTCACACAAAGAATTGTGACTTGACTTTAGATTTGCCCTCACTGACTTGAGACTTGACTCAGGCTTGGGTGTTGTGACTCGTGGGTCATAACACATGACAATGTCCATTTCATGGGATAATTTATGTATATCTCGCACTCTTTCCAATAATCCCTAGTTTGCCATAATAGAACCTGGTGATCCAGAGTTATTAGCTAAAAACCTTTCACCTCGCCCCAGTGTCCCATTAATTTTGTAAGAGTTGAACAGTTTTCGGTAATAACTCCAGACCTCTGGGGGCTATTATGTTAAAGGAGTGGTTATTGAAAAGTTGTCACCGAGCCCTATTGAACTTTAAAGTTTTACATTTAGAGTGTGAGATATATTTTTCATATTTAATATTAGGTGTAGGATAATTTAAGGCAAGTCCTCCATGTTGGTGAGGGGATATCACAGCCCCCTGCTAAGTACCAGCCAATTGTAATCATGGGGCATGGCTAATTAGTATATCTTCGAAACACTTAGAGCTCAAAAATCACATATTTAGAGTTGCAGTTTGAAAAAGTGCATTTAGATTTAGAGTGCAACATTTAGTTTTTAACACATTTAACTCTAAATTTGTTAAGCTGTTTTTACAATCAGCACCCAATAGACTTGGACTTGGGAGTGAAGACTTGAGACTTGACTTTACACTGCCACTCAAAAACTTGACTTGGAATCGAGCCCTAATTTACACCCAATTATATAAACCCAAGTAGGTGTAGCTTATGATTTATGCACCACAAGACTATACAAGTGTGGGATGGACAGGAAGAAAGGAAGAGTTCAAAAGAGAGTTCCACAGAGTCGTTACATGTGCATAAATGCAAAGGAATGCAAAGGTTAAGGTAAACAGAAGTAAATAATTGTGGAAAAACTGTTATTAGCAGCGTGTTAGAAAAAGTACAGTATATAAATAAATACAGGGTATTTACAGTGGCAGGTGTGGAGTAAGCTTTCTTTGTTTATGGCAGAACAAATGTGTATGCAGTGAGATAGGCACTTTAGTACAGTGTGTGATTTAGTGTGATGAATAGTGTGTTATTCAGTTCTGATTTAGGAGTCTGATCGCCTAGGGAAGAAACTGCACCCCATCCTGGGAGTGAAGGCCTGGATGCAGCAAATCCTCATGGAAGAAGGGAAAAGAGGGTCAGGGAGGGGTGTGTGGGGTCATCTACAATGCTGGTGACAATGCTGATGCAGTGTGTGATGTAAATGCAACAGAAGGAAGAGAGATCTTCACAGCTGTCCTAACTATCTACTATGCATGTCCAATTTATTTCAACAGAGTTAAATGTAACCATATTGTAAGAATGAGTGAATGTATAGGGGAAGTCAGCTCTTGAAACACAGTAGGCTAAGACTGGAAATGTTGTTCACTTTAGTGCATTTGGTGTTCATGATGTGCGATATATGACGTGTACATGCTGTGCATTGTTAGTAGGTACCCTGACATGTTGGACTGTAAGAATTTTGGACAAGCAGGATCTCTTCACCAAGTTTCAAGGATTTAGAGCTTCAGCGTATAAGCATCCACCTTTCCAGTACTAACTCTTTCAACTTCTCTCAGCCTCCTGTAGCCCCCTATAGTTCTGTTCCTAATGTAGTTTGTAATGTACAGAGTCATAGTTTATGCAGGAATCTCTACAATCTAAATACCCTCACGTACTCTCTAAACACACCCTGTCACATACCCCAGCATACTACGTCCTTATCTCATATTATCCTGTAAAACATACAAACTTACAAAGTAATAATAACAAAAAAAACATTATTATTATTATTATTATTATTATTATTATTATTATTATTATTGTTGTTGTTGTTGTTGTTGTTGTTGTTATTTTTTACCTTGTAGGTTTTCTTCACTGCATTTACACATACATTTGTAATGCATATGTAAAAATATCTGTTCTGAACTAGGTAAAAAAGTGTATATTAAGTGTTAGATATGTAATGGTTATAATGAAGACTTTGAATATGTAAGCATTTAAGCTGCAAGCAAGGCTTGCTTTTTTGTTTTTGGTTTATTACATTATGCACAATATAATGATTTTAACAGCAGAATCTTTGAAGGTGAGGAGGTTTTTTAAACTTTTAAAAAGGCCCTTCACAATCTTTTTCAAAGGTTATTGAAAAAATATCCATTAAAAGGCCATTTTAGGAACCCGAACTGATGGCATCATTTAAATATTAATTAACTCAAATGGGATACACTTGTGGATGTGGGAGTTACAAAACAGCTTCTGCACCACAGTTAAAATGTGTAAAGGCTGTTTTTCTCTGATACACTGGAAAAATCTGACATGGGGATTTCATCAGAATAAACAGTGTTGTAAAATTATAACTGCATAAAACTTTATAAAACTGTTTAATTAGGAAAGAAAAGGAAATTATTTCCAGCTGTGGCAAGTACTTGACAAAGCTGAGTTAGAGGCTGTTTGGATTAGATGCATACTGGTACTTTGGTTTTATGATTCATCTGACTTGCTGTTTAACAGTGCAGTTTGTTGTGCTCTAAGGCGAGGTGAAGAGGTCACCTGGCATAAGATTATAATAACTAAGCTTATAATTTATTTATTTTGCTTTTTCTTTTACATTTTCATATATCAAGAATGTCTAAATGTTTTTGGTTATTGCATTTATATTAGGCTGCAGTTGCTTATAAAAGAGGACACAAAATAGAGAAAATATTTTTGTAGTGTAGCAGGCAAATACTTGTAATTTATTTTTGACAGCACTAATTGCAAGTTTACATGATGACATGCTAAGATCTTACCAATTCTTAATATGTATTGATGTTAAACACATTGTAAATGGTAAGTGCCTCATGTTGCTATAGTTACAATAATACCTTCTTACCTAAGTCTTGGAGTTTTTTATGTACATGTAAAAGGGCAGACAGTGACATTTTAGCACCAGACTGTTTGATCGAAAGCTTTCCATTCTGTATTAGAAAGCTGAAAAAAAAAAACCCAACAAAAAACAAGCAGGGTCAGGGGTGTTTCCTGCTCTGGGCTCCTGGTCGCTGGTGTATCAACATGCTAAAATCACTTAAAATCTTAAATAAGATTGTTTTCTGTGAGTTTTCTGAAATCAGACATCACATAAAATCACAGTCAAAAGGCTGATGAGACCACGCGTAGATAAATGTGTGGCCATCTGTTTCCTTGTGGTGTATTTTATGGCATTCCTCGGGTGTGTGTGTGCTGAGAACCATAGCTGTGCGAGCAAAGCATATCAATCCAGAGATTTAGGTCTCCCAAGGCATGTGCTTCTGAGCAGCTGAGTGCTTCATGAGGCAAAGTTGTTTTATGTCCACAGTCTGCCGTGGGCAAAGTGGTCTGTGTCTGCCAGCAAGGAGAAAACTCCTAACCTCTCTGTGTCTACAGACTACATTCGCTGTGGCCTTTTCTTGCTTGATGAATTATGAATGAGAAATGGTTAAATGGTGACATTTGGCAAAAATTTTAATTTCCACAATTACACAGTCAAATTTTGCCATTTTCCAAGGTGAAATAAATCAGCCAAGACGTGTTTAGTGTACAAAGTTGGCCTCAAATGCACTGGATCTACTAGTCTAACATAACTCAATGAGTAGCTAATTAGCATCTAATTAGCATCAGATCTAAATTATAACACAGTTTCTTCAAACAGTGTTGAGTTATTTCAAATAGACTGGCTTTTGTGACTTCTGCCACTGTATGACATGCTGTTTTCTGCAGATATTGAAAAAAAGGTATGGAAAAATCTGATCTAAATATGACTTCTAATACTGTTTTTTGCTGCACAGGATACTTAAGTCCATTTTATAACTAACAGGCTGATAACTGTTGTATGTAAGTTTCAATTATTGGTTAAAAGGGAATCGTTGACCATTCTATTGTCTAAATGTCTATTATAGTCCCCAGAGTGTGCATCTAATTTAAGCATTTAATTATCTTAAAGAGGGAGAATTTTTTAAAAGCTACAATTACTTTGGGGATCTGTCTGTTTTTTTCCCCTTTAGCTGGTGAGAGTGGAGGGAAGGCAGAAAGCAAATGTCACTTGCAGGAAGCGGTTATGTTTTTGAATCAATTTGACAGTGGAGAGAATGAACCACTCAGAAAATAGAATTGACTCACTGGGTGAGGAGGACAACAAGCCATACACTACGAACAAGCAAGGCAGATACCTACTTGTCTGGATACACAATTTTGATTTGTTTTCTCTGGATCACACTGTAAAAACCTGTCTCTTTAACCCCTGTTGTGCTGAATAAAGCGGTTTTCTTTACAGTGTTGTTTGAGGAAAATGTCTTATGAATACTAGTTTGGTTGTATTTATTAGTCAAAAGCAACTTTTTCTGTCATCTTAAATGAAATCAGTCAGCCAAGATGTATTTGAAATGAAGTGAGGTGAAGCGGAATTTGGCAGATGCCCTTATTCAGAGCAACTTACAGTCAATAGTTACAGGGTGAAGTGTCTTGGTGTTTGGTATACGGAGTCATTAGTTTTGCCTAAAGTCTAATGTCAATTTCAAATCAAATTAACATATTGAATTCTGTGAAATCAGTGTGTCTGTGGAATACCATTTCCAAAGCATACAGAAAAGTAATTGTAGGCCTAAATGCCACATTAACCACTTTAACATAAAAATTCCAGTGGCAAACTAACGATTCTAAGCTATTGCTTTAAGATTGTTACACAAACTTTATCCATGACCTTTTTTAAATATATGTGTCAGGTATGGAAGGAGGGGGTCTCTTAGACACACACATAGACACACACAGAGCCTTTCCAAGACTCACTGAATGTTTAGTGCAACAAAAATGTCCCCATGTTGCTACCTTCTATACACTCTGGCAAATACCCTGCTGAGAGCAGGAGGTGCGTACCCCTCTTCTTTGAGGCTGAGTACAAAGCATTCAGGATTCACATCTATGTGGCTGATATGTGCCAGTGTCATGGAAGCCACTGGGTTCTGCTTTTGAGTTAAAATCACTGCTGGCTATGAATCAGCTTCTCACCCTGCGTTTGTGTTCACAAAGGCTGTATAATTAGCTCGGAGGATTAAGATTTGATGAGATAGTAACAATGGCATGTTGGAATGGCACTAACGAGGGATGGAGAAGGAGAGATTAATCCTGTGTTTTGGCTCTAATCTGTTCGTACGCCCGCCTGTCCGACCGCGTGCACAGCAAGGTCGAACAAGCGGACACATAGATTCTTGCCTGGCTAAAAATAGGGTGCTTATTAACCGCACACACACGCGGAGACGCGTGCATGTGGACACACACACACACATTCAGAAAATTTCACATATCTACATGCACAGTCACTCGCTCAGTCACTCAGTGACAGGCACGAAGGAAAGGGATTTAGGGTTGGTTTGTTTTTTGCTGCATGCAATCCTGTCCACATTAATCCAACTGTATATCCAATTAAAGGGGAAGGTCAGTGCTGCGGCAATCCGCTCAATATTCACTTACAGATTCGTAAGCAGTAGACACGCAACACTTCACATTGTTCATGATTTGGTTTGGTCCTCATGTCTGAGCCATGGTTCAGTGCGTTTTACAGTTTATAGTAGAAGAAGCGATAAACTTTTAACCTCGGATTAGTTAATGGAAGATGTACTGAACATTAACCATAACCAACATAATTTACAAAATGATATAATGTAACTGTGATAATGTAATCATGTAAATTCTCGTTAACAAAATTGCAGTAAATCCACTCAAATGCTCTCCATTTTCTGTGGTTCTTCGATTATAAGCCTCTTGTAGCTCATCATTCAAATTCTCACTCATGTCTGCTGCATAAATTTGTTGTGTCTGAATAACTACTTTCTTTAGTCATATAGTGCATTGACACTGTAATAAATGTTTCTGTTTCCTTAGAAATCAAGCTGTCCATCATAATTAATTGTACCTTAGTATCTAGTTTTACCTTCATTTCTTCATTCATGTTTAACACCTTGTGTTACTGAAATGAGGCCTGGAAGTTTCTACCCAAACCTGTGCCCATTCATCCTCAGCAGCAATGGAATGATCATATCTTAATGGTGATGGATATGTCCCATTTGAATCTAATGCATAGCTCCAAGCCTGTGTAGCCTGTGTGCTCAGGCACTGAACATGGGTCAGTGCTCTCTCTCTAAGTGTGACATTTCTGCAAGAGCCGAACCGTAGACTTTCAGTTCGAATCTTGGTTTCAGTCGGAATCGTACCACCTCTAGCTTATCACTTTATGAAGAAGAAAGTGTAATGAAACATAACTTTCTATTTTGAAAGACAACATTCATATTAGAGATAGACTATTTAAATACATTCTTACCCGAGCTGTTTATAGCATTTTCTTAGGCATCAGGACGGAGGATGTTACATTACACTGTATTGCTCTTCATCAAGCGACAGAAATGTGTGACAGCATCTAAATTAACTCAGTTATGCCATGTTGTTGTGGAGAGGCACTTTTATTTGGAGTGCTGTTCACTTTCCACTTACCACTCACTCTGTACTGCTTTTACAAGCATGCAGCCAAATGCAGGCATATAAATGTACATGCAGTGTAGTCTGAGTAACTGACTCTATGCTCCAGCACATTTGATCTATATTGAACAAGTGACTATGAGGATAATTTGGAAAATATTTTAAGCTATTTACTTCTATATTGAGCAAGCCCTATGCAACAAACCAAATACTGCTTGGAACTAAATTGTGTGAAATACAGTGGCGGACAATATGAGTCTTTTTTATTATTTTTTGATCAATTAAACTAGAGAAGGCTTTTTTAGGATTGCTGAACAACTGCTTATTGCATTACAAAGTAATCATTATCAGTGCTGTTTAATTTGATTTAGTGTGGTACAGAGCGTGAGATGTTGAATAAAAAACAATATACTTGTACTTAGACAGAAGTATTTAAAAAGTTTTTACCATTTTGCGAATTATGTTGGTTCAAGCTTATTAAACACGGAAAAATATTCTGAATATTTTGATACACATCATTTAAATGAAAGTGTATTCAAATATTGTGATGTTGTTTTGACAAACCATGCACTAATAACAGTATGAGTCCTTCCCAAAAGAAGTTAACTGATAGGAATCAGTTGTCTTGATGCAACATATTCATGTGCAAATATCTGACACATTTACACCCAAATCCAGGGGTTCAAAGGTACTTAGATAACTACGTACTTAAATTAGCCACCATTATTACAGTGGAATGATTGATTGTCAAATCATAAAACATTATAATCATATTTAATATTGGCTCAAACTTACATTAACCTCTTTAAAGTATTTAGCTAAAACATTGAATGGAAAATCATGAAATAACTAGAATATACTAGAATATGGAATGACTAGCTTTACTTTGTGTCTAGAAATCTGTTTTAGTGTCTTATCTTGTGGTGCTCCAAGACTCCATGTCTTTTTGAATTGTAATGAAATATTTTTACGTTTCCAGCATTTCTGATGAGTAAATGCAATGAATCCATGTTTCTCAACTCTGGTCTTGGGGGCCCACTATCAATTTAGTGTTTGTGTCACTTCTCACAAACTATATTGAGGTGTCTATGATAAAACACCTTCCTGAAGTTGAGGTTGATTCATTAAATCAGTCAAACACGTTAATATCTATGTACAATGAACAAACAAAAGAAATGTTTTATATAAATTGCCCCTACACTTGCAGGACAGGAGTCATCCAACACTACTTTATGCTATGCTGGATGTATGGAATATCTGAAATAAATAACTTCGCAGGACAGACACACTGACAAGCACATTCACAGACAGACAGACCAACATAGGGCTAATTTATATACAAATTGTGGTCCATTACTATGCATCGAACATTGTTTTGTAATCGCATTTCCAAAATGCTAATCAAAATTGGATCAGATCATAGAGATTCTGACCTAGGCCTGTCACCATCATGAAACTATAGCTGATTACTTATTGCTGTATAAATAATAATTACTGACAATATAATATTCTTTGTCTTCATTGTACATGGATATTAAAGCTCAAACCCAAAATGACCAAAATGGGAGATTAGCTTTCTAGCTCCTTTGCTCCCAACCTAATGACCGACATATTTTGAGCTCAGATATACTCACTGCTGCTCTCTAAAGGTGTGACCTTTGTCTTTTTTCTAAAAACCACTGATTGTGTCAATAAATGTTTTCTACTTTCGTTTGTTTTCATATTTTTGTCTCAGCTCAGTGGATGAAAACTAATTCACATATAGTGGTGTGACATAAATAATAGCTGTGATCAGCTTTACACTATTATATATTAACAGGCCTGTTCAAACTCCCAATATTTATACGAAGAATGGAATTTCTTTGAAACAACACCAAATGTGTGACATAATTCTCCCCTTGCTAGTCTGTGAACTTTGAAATATTAATTTGGATCATTTAAAATTTGACTGTCCGAGTAATTGCAACCCTAGTGAGGATTAATCCGTTTTAGAAAGTGAGTGAGTAAGACTTAAAGTGAGTGAAGTGAGTAAAATTTTGCTGGGCTGTGTTTCGTTCAAAGTAATTGTTTGAGTTGAATAAAGTCAGTTAAATTGCTTGCAACTGCAAGAAGTAAATCCTTGAGCTGAATACATAAACCATTCTAAAGTATTTGTTTGGGCAGTTGAGATCAGAATTCATTCTGCGACTCTCATCAGTACTCAAGAAAGGGAAGTTAGAAAATTCCCATATACTGCCGTGCAAAGACAAAAGACCGTAACCTCAATATGGGCGAAAATGATTTATTACCATTTTTGGAAAAATGGACATCAGATTTATTATGCAGCAAAAGTGGCGACTTTGCTATCTAGCATTAAGAACGGCTTTTTCTTGAGAGAAATTATGGTGAAGATGGCACTGAAACGCAAGCATCAAGGTCACGGCAGGGATGATATAGATACATGAAAAAAAGATTTTTACATAAACAGTATATTTCAGATATTTTTCAATTCTGCTAGGATATTTCTGTTTGTATAACACATAATTGCTAAAGCAGAATACAATAACTTCCAAATAACTGTCAAATTAATGTAGATAAATGTATTAATGAAATGTATTATGAAAATGTTCAGTTTCTTACCTATCATACAATTGTCTGGACAACAAACATATTAAAAGTAATTTTTCTCAGTTTTACACTCTGGTAAATTATGGTATTTTGCCTTTGTAGGGCAGTATATCCATGTCAGTTTCCTCCTGTGTTTGGTCCAAATTTCTTTGAATATTAGACTGGGGCCTTTCACTACCACCATATTGTTCATGCTCTTCAGCAATGTGCCTAAGAATGGATTTTTACAGAAGTATTTTGTTTGTAGCCTTGGTTTTTTTGTTTTTGTTTTTCTTTCCTTCACTCTTGGTTCCTTTAAAAGAAGACTTTAGAGTAAAAGGACTTGAATTCCTACATCATTTACTCAGTATGGGTGTACGTGCCATGATAAAAACTGCACCATGCACTTTAGCCTCATAATTGTACTCAATTTTACTTCGTATGAATTAATGCTCTAATTAACAGAAAATGTGCCATAGTCTGACTTGCAGACACACAGGCTCATTTTAATATGAACAAAATAGGGCTGGTTTAAGATAAGGGACTAGGGATTCAGCTAAGTAAAGGGCTACATGTTCCTTTCAATGGAAAATCTTCTTTCAAAACGTAGTGTAGTATAGAACTAGGAGATCCCAATGTGATGTGGGAAACTGATCCTTAAAATGTGACTTAAAGTTTTTGAGAGTAAAAGAACCAGACTCAAAAAAGTTTTTTTGCTATTTTTAAGCATCCACATCCACATTTTTTATGTCACTTATATCGTGGGTGTGTGTGGTTGTGATAAACACACACAAACAAACACACATACACACACACTCATACACACACACATACACAAACACACACACCCACACCCACACACTTAGGGGTTATATGTGGGATAACACCCTTACAGTGTTATTTGTGCTGATCTGTTCCTAAATAGCACAGTAGATGTCAGTTTATCTCTCTCTCTCTTTCCCTTTCTCTCTTTCTCTCTCTCTCTCTCTCTCTCTCTCTCTCTCTCTTTCTCTTTTACTGCCAGGTGTGTATTTATGGCACCTTCTCCTTCTTCAGAAGTGAGAGGGAAGGAGGGAGGCAGTGTGTGTTTATGTACACTGCGTGTGTGAGTGACTTTGGTTTTTATAGCTCTGTTGACTCTTTGGAGTGTAAATCGTAATGGAGCCCTTACTTTTGGTGCAAACAAAGAGGGAATCTGTGTAGGTATGTGTGTGTGTGTGTGTGCGCACACGGGGTCTATGTGTGTGTGTCCTGGTCTGCCCCGCCTTCTATTTCGCTTCTCATCACTCAAATTATAAATGAACTTTCATCAGCGTTCGCAGCTGAGCAGGAAATGGAGGATGGAGAAGAAAGAGCAGCAGGCATGACAGCGTTCACCCATTTAGAATCATAATGTGATTCAGCAAGGACACACTCTTCTCTAACACCAATATTAGCACACACATGCCCTCCCACACTGTTATTTTCCCCATTTCCCAAGCAGTCAGCATGCAGGATGAGATCAGAAGAAACTTGAGTGAGATGATGTTAGATTGTGCAAGGTGATGACCCTGACCTGGGAATGTAAGAAACAGCTCAGGACAGAGCTGATATGTAATTTTTTAATCATCTTCATACCATTGCCTTTTTAATAATGACAAATTCACAATTCTGCATTACTTTAATGGGTTATTAAGGCAGGTTACACATGAAGAACAGCTTTAATGAAGGCAATCTAACAGCACAGCCAATACAGTCCCAAATACAGTGGCTTATCTGTGTATATGGGTTAATGACTCTAAAACTAGATGCAGGTGTGTCTGATGATGAATAAGTGGAGTAAGGTTGGAACTGGAGCCAGAGCTTGCCAGTCCCAGATGGTAGAGTTTATGTGCTAAGACACTGTGACAAATAAGCATGTCTATTTTTATGGTCAGAACAAAATCTACATAAAAGTGAGGTTAAAAAATCCTTATAAAGGATTTAATGGTAAAAAGATTCCCAGTAAATTAGATCCATGTCTAAAATTGATTGTATTTGAAGGTCAATAATAGATTCAGTCCTAGTTGGTGTGTAGTGTTATAGTCAGGGGTGCACATAATATACTTTGGTTGGTTGTCAGGGGAGAATCTATGGTTGTTGCTTGGTCCGCACGCATGAAACAGCTGCACAAGTCCATCCACTATGTGTTGCGCTGTTCGACTGGCCCCCAGATTAATTATTCCAAGAAAATCCGAGCTGAACATACCGGCACTGGACACAGACACAATGCGCACGATTTCCTGCTCTGTTTTTGTGATGTCTTCTGATCCATCAAAGAGCACACCCCAAAATTCCGCTGCTTGCAGTTTTTCTCTTAAATCAGAAGAATTAGTCGACTAGGAAAAATCTGAAGCCATTAATGCCCTAGTTTGTATGTGTAGTGCCATAGTGAGCTGTAGAGTTTAGTTATTAGAAATAGAGTCAGTGAATCAGTATGTTGGTATGTGTAGTGCTATAGTCAGGGGTGCACATAATATTTTTGGGTTGGTTCTCAGGGGAGAACCTATGCTGTTGCTTGGTCCGCACTTAATTCTTAACCCAACTCACAGTAGAATTAAAGTTTTTAGTGCCTATGTAAAAGGCTGTTTTTGTCTGCTATGGGGGAATTTTCACGGCATAATCTGCGCCACATCTCTGTGCGTTCATCGTTTGTTTGAAGCCGACCTCCTGCAGCTACTTCTCCGCTAATACAGCGGGGTAAAGTTGGTTTTGTTTTCGATATTCGCCACACATTCGGCGATGAACGCCAATA
>JBBKCR010000002.1:14850926-14867677 GCA_037577295.1 Ladigesia roloffi | reverse complement strand
AGAGAGAGAGAGAGAGAGAGAGAGAGAGAGAGAGAGATTGAGATTAAATTGAACAATTCAGTTCAAAATAAATAATTTTTCTGACTCTTTTTCTAACCTTATTTTCTCCTTCAAGCAAACATTCATTTCCAACACTCAGCTGAGCTTATCAAGAACCTGGTGAAAGTGGGAGCCAATTATACGATGCAGGTACTGTGTGTACACTGGAAGTAAAACAGACATGCCAACTACACTGAAATTACACCATATTAGTATTGTGCATGCAAAACGAGACATAGTGTTCTAGCTAATTTACACTACTGTAAATAAAGCTAGCAACGTCATCAAGTTACTATAAAATTATGCCAGAAAGCTTTGCAGCAGAGACATTGAGATGTTAGCCATTAGTATGTGACTATACTACATCTCCAGGGAATTCTTGCATGTTATGTAGCCCCCTTGGCAAACACGAAGGCAGCCTGTGACTCTCTCCACTCAGTAGTCAGCAGACTCAAACACATGACTTCCAGGCCATGATCATAATATCAGGTGATTTCAACCATGCATCTCTGGACTCCACATTGCCCACTTCACCCAGTATGTGACATGTCCCACCAGATAGAATAAAACACTTTTTACTGCATGCCTTAGTATGCAGGGAGCCAGCAGTCGCCCGCACAGTGCAGAGATGGACAAAGGAGAGTGAGGAACCCTAAAGGACTGTTTTAAATCTACTATGTGGGAGGTGCTTTATGGTGACCACAGGGAGGATATTGACAGCCTAGTGACCTGTGTTATGGACTACATTAACTTCTTTGTGGATAATAACATACCCACCAGGACTGTGCGGTGCTTTCCCAACAACAAACCTTGGTTTACTCCAGAAATCTCATCTGCTGCAGAATGCTTCTGAGAGAATGGTGCCACAGTGTGTTCCAACACTAACTTTATCCAGACCGAGTAGAGATTAGAAGCTCCATGTGAACAACTTCAGTTGCTGCAGAACAGCTCTACATGGTTGACCAATTTCTTGTTTCCTGAAAAAGGCCTTTTTAAATAATCTGAAAAGAACATGATTTTCCACTTTGGATAAACTTACATTTTTTTTATCTCTGGCAGTTCAGCACTTACTTTTGCACCATTTTAAAATATTAATTGGACTATTCAATGCTTGATTTTCAATTAGGATTTTCTAATACTTTTTACTGGTAGTGTATATGCTCAAGTCTGACAAGTAGTATTTTGCTTTTCTTGTAGTAAACGTTGTTTTTCCAGACTGAAAAATGTTCTAAACCCAGAGCTCCCATAAGTGAGAAATTAGGTTTATCACACCAATTTGTAAATTCAATTATATAGAATTTATATATGTTATGTATTATATAGTCTTTTAGTGTTTAAGGTTTATTATTGTTCTAAATCCAAAGTGCTTCAATGCACCTCCTTGACTCAACACCTTGGAGACTTAAACTTCAACATACTTCAGTCTTTGCTTGGACAATAACCTTGAAACTTTTGACTTGAATTTGTACCTCTGATATTTGAGACTTGACTCCGATTTGAAGCTTCGAGACTGGAGTCTCAGATTCACACGTTAAAAGATTTAAGACTTGGCTGGCACTTCTAACTCAACGCTTAGATTGGACTTGCATCTGAAAGACTTTAAGACTTGACTCAGGCGTGCATGAAGTAACAAGTCAGTGATGTTTCTTTTTCTTTGTGTTGCCTAGATTTACCCGGATGAAGGTCACTTCCTTTCTGAGAGAAGTAAGCAGCATCTCGCAGCATCTCTCAGCAGCTACTTCAGATCCTGTCTGCAAGAAGATACTCTGCCACTCAGTGACGAGGAGGAGGAGGAGGAGGAGTAGGATGGAGAGTGTATCTACAGCAGGACCTTTACTTACACACCCACACACACCCACACAAACCTGCACAGACACACACTCACGTGCTTTCTTTTGGATCTCACTTTACTGAGGCCTGCAACTCTGAACTGACAGAGCAAAAGAATAAAGACAAGTGGGAGTGTGTGTATGTTTGTGTGTGCGTGTGTGTGTGCGTGTGTGTGTGTGTGTGTGTGTTTTGTGTATGCGAGTGTGATTGAGTGGTAAGGTATGTAAATATGCATGTGGGTAAATGTTTTGGTGTTTAGACAATATGGATGTATAGCAGTGTGCCTGGGAAGTGTGTGTGTGTGTGAGTGTGTGTGTATGTGTGTATGGTTTTGAGTGTTAGTGTACACCTGTGGCCATGAACAATGGACGTTTGTCACTGGAAAATGGATTCAGTTGCCAGGACAACGTTTAGATCCTTCACATATCAGAAAAACACTGAGATCTTTAAGCTGGAAGAGTCACGATTGGGCCAATCACATCACAAACTTTTCTGATTGATCATCGATTCGTCCAGTCACAGCGCAGACTGTTTTGTCCGCCTGGAGCTTCTCCAGTCACACAGCTGCATGGGTTTTTTGTTTGTTTTTGTTTTTTTTCTATTTTTTCCCTGTCTGTGCGGTGGACGCCAGGACAAGAGAGCTGCACTTCGTCTGTTACTGCACAAGAAAATACTCACTGTCTCCATGGTAACCACTCTCACCAAGAGGAAGTGCAGTTCTCATCAATTAGTCCTAAGCCACAATGAAAATGAAGCTGCTGGGTAGATCACACACACACACACACATACACACAACCACACACACATCCATATACAACCTAGACAGGCCCATGTGGGATGCTCAGATGGTCAGGGGCCCTGCCCACTCAATACAAACTGTACATTTACTATTGTTGTGTCCATGTAGGCCGAACTGCGGCTGCTCTGTTTAGTTTATGAGTGAAAAACAGAACTGCCCTGTTCTGCCCCACATCTTAGGAAGTATATTCTGCAAAGAATGACAACTTGAAAAGTAAGAGCATTTTAAATATAGGCGACATCCTAGGTGTTGCATATGCTGATGTAAAATTATAACATTTATTCAGATAAATAGATAGATATGCAGATGTTTTACTTATATGACCGGATCTTGTAAACTGATTCTAAATGAAATCATCTTATTTCTTGAACCAAGCAGTGATCTGTCATTGCCGTAAAACATCTCTTGATTACTTGACTTAAATTAAATAAAATCTAAAAATGATTGACATTATTATATTGATATCTTTATATAAATATTGTCTGTAATGACTACATTTCAGAATCTCTCACTTGTCAATTTAGTTTGAAGCCTAGATCACCCATTCAGGTTACATAATTTACACTAATGGATATCATGTACCGGTAGTTCACCTGTTGTTCACCCATTCAGTCTCTCATTCCAGTGTAATATCACAAACGTAAACACAGCATGCACATAAGCATTTTCAAGTTTTTATTCATAATTGTTACAAGTAAATCATTGCAAACTGGAGGAATGTTTGTGTGAATGGTTACTGGACAAGGTTCACGTTGATTGTGAAGTTGGAATGTTCCATATTATGCCTAAATCACAGATAAGGGCACAATATCATGTCATATCATGGATCATGGTGTGGACAGGCCCTTTGTAAGTGCGCATGTGTGTATGTATATAGTAGACTCCAGAAATGATGGCGTGATTTGTACAGAAGACTGTATCCAGTACATACATATGGTATATTTTTGAGATGTATCAGATCTCATAGTAGAATAGCGAGCAGGATGGATCCAGTCACCAGTACATATCTGTTTGTGTTGATTTGTTTGTTTATCTCTGGGGGGGTGGGGGCTTTTGTAATGCTGATTGTTTGGTTTTGATGTTTGTTTTAGGTTTGTTTTTTGATGGGGGCAGGGCTACTGAAAGGGGAGGGCGGTTAAAGGTTTGGACTGATCCTTTTTTGTCCTTTAGTCATGAGTATAAATAAACGACTCGTCAAACTGACCCTGACTCAGTAGTACTATACACTCAACACTCCTCACAGAGTTTTTACAAGTAATGAATCATGTCCAAGCCTTATGGTGATAACATTTGCCTTATTTTATAAATTAATTAGGTTAATTTGATTTTAAATATTTTATATGTTAAAAAAAGATGTATGTGATGTGTGAATTACTGTAAAAGAATATTTCATGATATACCACATATGCATTTTTGTGTTTTATGTTACAAAAAGACTGGACAGATATGCTCTCCTGCTATGTGACAAATGACATCATAGCAAAACATTAAAAAGCACAAGATTTGATTACATAACTATAATGTAATGAAATGAAAATGTGATATGATCACAGGTCAATTACAAATGTACCTGTAGCAAAAACCAGAAAAAGGATCAGTTGATATTAATAATTTTTTGGACTAATATATGTATGTAAGAACTGCAAAGGGATGTTTCGGTGACACAAGTACAATAAATTCATACATAAAACATATTTGATAGTAACATAAACATGCTAAACATGTCCTGGACATCTCTGTAAGATATTTATATGCAGTTTTCTGAAGATCGCAATGCCTGATTACAGCGTTCCCAGTGTGGATCTGAGTGTGTTTGCATGATCAGTATTTCTGGTGCCTGTAAAGGACTGTAGTAATCTGTACGGCAGATGGAGATGGCTGCCAATATGTGTGTAGTTATGTCAAAATAATTTAAACACGGCTAATAAATTAAAACTTGTTTCATTTAAGTCATTGTTGAGTTAAATATCAAAGCTAAAACATCTTGCTTTAGACTCTTCACAGCTCTTCTCATCTTATGTTGGCCCTGCTTAGGCATGAATTTTCAAAATAAATAATGAAACATAAAATAACTTTAAATAACATTCACTTAATGGATGCTACTCTTTGTTGTAATATTTAATGTTTAGCTGATGTATGATGCATGAAGAGTTCAATGCGAATCTATGAAGTGAACGCATTTGCACAAACTGGGGGGTTATTATATTTAAATATTACTGTAAAGGAAAAACAAATATTTACTGCTATAGAAATTAACAGTGAATGTGCCATGTATTCACTTCTAAAGAGGTAAATACCTGCTACATTGGAGCTCTAATATGCTCTAATATGTGGTCATACAGCAGAGTGTATTTAACAGTGGTAAACAAGCTTGGAAATTAAATGTAAAAATAGGCAGGATCATTAAAAATTCAAACAGAACCTTTTAACATTAATGTACATATCTTTCCTTTTACTCAACACAGTACAACGATCTGTCACCCTCACTGTCACAGTCTATAAGC
The DNA here is from genome assembly GCA_037577295.1 of Ladigesia roloffi. Taxonomy (NCBI): domain Eukaryota; kingdom Metazoa; phylum Chordata; class Actinopteri; order Characiformes; family Alestidae; genus Ladigesia; species Ladigesia roloffi. The sequence continues at coordinate 14,862,505 of JBBKCR010000002.1, read as the reverse complement.
TTTTTCTTCCTCTTATTCATCACTGGAATCCTTACACAACAGGGTAGGATAAAAGAACGCCCTTTATTCTTTTCATTCTCCTTGACTGTCCTTCTGTCTGAGGCTTCATATCAGTATGAACACATCAGCCAAACAGCTTTCAGTCTTTTATGTGTGTTTACCTGCTCATGATATGCTCAGTGGTTTTGTGTTTGGATTTCACATAACAGGAGGAAGCCGAAGGCCCCTGCTGTGAAAGTGGAGAAAGAATAGCTCAGCTAAAACTGAAGATTTCTGTGATCCTTTAGAGTCTGTAAGAACTGTAACTATCCTCTGTCACAGAAAAAGCATTCTCTACTCAGCGTGACCTTCCAAAAACTCAGCTTTGAAGACTCACTTATTCCTCTCACTCAGTCCATGCGGTGTGTGGCTCGGTCTGGCTTTGCCGCGGTTGTGCCTGATAAGTTAATCTCTATAGAGCTCCTTTCAACATGTCTGGCAGGCAGGAGAGGGTCGGGTGAGATTTGAATAAAGTCGTTCGTGTGAAGGATGCTTGTTATTGCAGCCATCTTGTTAAATCCTGCCCACTCTGTAGGCCAGTGAAGATCGCCCTTAGCAACAGAGGCTAGTCGTCCTCCCTGGTTTCCATGGTAACAAGAGGGTTGTCGTAGAAGCACTCCCTGAAAAAGGTGATGACTGAGCTCAGCATGTAGTGTCTGCTGCTGATGTCATGGCCCTCGTCGGGAAAAATCTACAGCCAGGCACAGGGAGGAAGAGGTTCAAGGCTCTGCAGATAAGAGAACTGTGGAACAGCTAATATTGTAAAAAAAATGTGGCATTTTCCTGCATGAGCCTGAACTATGTTGTGAAACTGACCTGAAGTGTGTAGTTTATGTTATACAGAGATAGCTGTTTCACCAGCTCTGCCGAGTGCTGGAAATGAACAGAGGCTGAGAGAGAGAGAAAGAGAGAGAGAATGAACAAGAGTACCCTCCTAGTGTAATGACATCCTTTTGTCCACAGAAAAGAGCCCCAAATCACTGTGAGATTACCTTTTCTTCTTCCTCTGCTTATATTCCATTTCCTTCCTTTGGAGCAGCTCAGTGTCAGTTTAAAAAGAGCTGAGCAGCATTTTTCCAAATATGGCATTATAACATAAAGAATGATGGTATTTGAGAGCTTGCATTATCAGGTCTGAAAGATCTTCCAATAATTTCCCAAACAACACTTGTTTCGTCATTTCCAGAAGTGAACCTTGCAAAATTGCGGTTTTCTGTGTTTTTTCTGTGTATTTTGGGTGTGTGTAATGTTGGCCAGCTGAGAGCATGCTGTAAATGTGCTCAGTGTGTTCTGGGAAGCATAAAGAGCTGCCAGTGTAATTTGACCTCTCCTGAGGGACAGAAGGTCTCGCTCACCGTCAGCGGTACCATGCAGGATCCGAAACTTCTTCTGCTCAGAGCCACTAATGTTTGGAAGCAAACTGAAGACCTAACACACGGAACAATTATTCATTACTACTTAACCAGCATATAGAGGGGCACCTATTCATCATATTACCCAACTGATCATTTAATTATACAGAGAACAATTAAGAAAGCAGGCAGGGCTTTTGTAGTGAAAAACACTTCAAATTTAAGAGACACCTTCAATAAGAACAATAATTTTCCTTTTTAATGCTTTTTCATCTTGAGTTTCATTTTATTTGTGTTTGGTGTAATATATTTAAGTCCTCTATTTTTATTGTTTGAATTCCTGCATTAGGGCTATATTTAATGTCTGAAAGTTGCTTTACTCTTCTATAATATTATTAGTAATTTATTTTTTTGCACAGATCACATGAACTCAAACAAAAGCCACGATCTCTGAATATTGATTAATTAGATTCATTACATTAGTTGGACTAAAATGTAGATGTTACCTGATATTTTTGGTCATCCTTGGCTGGAAATCCAAAATAACGTTCTGCAAATGCTGAACCTTCAGAGAAAAAGAAATATAAGAGTATGAGCAAATGTTGATTTGAGCTCAATACCAGATCCAAGGATGGGGTTTTACAACAAGCTGCCGATCTTTGAGCGCTATGCCTCTATGTACTGTCGTGTCAAGTGTTTTGTCCTTGTAATAACATACAGAAGAGCATTCGACTAGAAAGCAGCCAATTTCAAGGTAAAATAACATAGTATTTGTTGAAGAATATTCAGAGTTTATACAATACTTTGATTTCTTGCCTGAAGAAATCGGTGGACAGCAGGGCTCTTCAGGGATTGTGTGATACTGGAGAATGGAGTGCTGGTTTACACTTTGCGGCATGGAAAGTGTAGAATGCCATGCAGTTTTACAAGGAGAAGCAATAGAATGGCAGGCAGTACCCAGGGCTCCAGCTTATACATGATGGTTTTGAACAAAAATCATAGGTTTGTGTGAAGCCATTCAGGAGTCTTTGCTTTCTCCATAATCGAGGGCTGGCTGGGGAGTCTGACAAATGCATTAATCATATTCAAGCGATTGAATCTGACTTTTAGAGTGTTTATCAAAAGGTAGCCTACTTGAAACCGATTAGTGTGAGATGAATCAGTGATGCTGTATTCAAACCATAATGAGTTTAGTTGTACCGTATAGTCTCCAGTCAGACACAGGTGCCATGGCAACACCACAGTGAAACGGAGACCCAGGAGACAGGAGGAGAACAGAGCTCAAGAAGCCACCATATGCCTGAGGAACCACACACACACCACGGTATAATACAGCAACATTGGCATAGGCAGTTTGTTTCAGTGTGTAATGTAGACACAAATATTATTTTGGGCTATTCTCCAAGAAGGCTGTGACCGAAAATGTTCTCCTCTACATTAACTTGTAGACAAAAGACTTGAAGCAAGCTGCAAGCAAACTCAGATTCTGATCACATATTGAGTCATGTATAAAATAAATTCAATAAATTCAAAAAGGCTTATTAATCTTTAATCTTTAGAGGCATAACATTCAACCAAATATCTGCTCATTTCTCCATTAATTTAATATTAATATCTTAAATATAATAATGACAAAGGCATATTTTTCCTTTCTCATCACACATACATACACAAAAGTACAGACCATCAATTCAACCAGTAAGCAAGCCAACATTTTCGAATGTTTAATAAAGAAGGATGTTGTTTTTATTTATTACAGATAAAAATGCAACAGTATTTTGAGGTAACTGTCCTCTTTACCTTGCCAAAAACACCAACTCTGCTCCCATCAATATATGATTGTTTCCGCAGATACCTGAAAATACAGACAAACATTTTTATTCATCAGACTGAGATTGCCTGATTCTTATGTGCACACTGAAGGCACTTTCAGCAGTGGATGTTGGTCAGTATGGGCACTCTGACCCATCTGCCAACACACAGCCCTTTACACAGCGATCTGTGAAGCACTGTGTTCTCTAAAACCTTCCTGTCATGCCCCTTTTTACCAATTTTTTCTTTATTAACTCTCTGTGATCAAATCATTTTTGGAGTGTATTAATCACTGCAAATTGGAAACACTCCACAAGACCTGTTATTAAAGAGAAGCTTTGACCCACTAAGGCACGTCAATCCGGTTCTTGCTCAGATCCATAAAACCCATTTTTCCTGCTTCCAACACTTCAACTTGAACTGACTGCTTATTTGCTTCTCAACACATTCCACCCCTTGACAGGTATTACTAATGATTTCATGTTATATACATAGAGAGAGAGAGAGAGAAATTGAGAATCCCTCTTACTCCAAAGCAGCGAGCTGATCCTGAACCTCCACCACTCCCAGGCATTTGTGCACTTCCTGTAGAATCTTTTGACCCTGGAAGCCACTGCCCCTGCCATCCACACGAGCCACGATCACATTCTCAGAGCTGACCAGTACAGAGTCCCAGTCCAAATGGAAATGGTCACTCACCTGCTGACCACCAGGGGCACTGTCACTAAAAAAGAAAAAGAAAAAAGAAACGCTTACTGGCATGCATTCACACACTCAGACATCTCGAACTCTTTGTGAAGGGTGCTGGCCATGTCATGTAATCAATGGCAGGTGATAGGTAATCAGTGATGTGGCAGGATCAATAAAAAGTTAAAAGACTGTGTGCCCTGCTGTTGCCGTCCTGCTGCTCTGATTATACACTAACATGACTGAACACTCTTCCACACTGCCATTTCAACTCAAGCAGTGTGATGCGAGTGGCGGCTCTTAGGATTATTGACCGGGCTTAGAATCCAGGGACCAAATATCGATAACACAATATGAACTCTTTTTTCAAGGTCCAAGTAATTTGTTTACATCTTCAATTTTTCTGAAAATGGATTTTAAAACGCATGGGATGAGCTCTGAGTCTCCATAATTAACATGAGCTAATCTTCACCAGGCCTCGGATGGCCTAACATGCCAAGCAAGGCTGGAAATAAAACTTTCGAAACGTGCTTTGAAATATGTTACAGATTACTGATCTCTTAATTAAAACTGTTATCAGAAGTGCATATAATGGATTACACAATTCCAGTAATGTGCTGATTAGTTCCTGTTATTTTTGAATTAAAGTCCATTACAAAGCTATTTATTTAAATCATTTCTCTGTGTGGTGGAGTGTGTTGCTTGAAAAATCATTTAAATGAATTTGAATAGAATCCTATATGTAATAATTAATACATTTTGGTATTCCTCAGTATTCCTAATATTTGTAACTGTAATAGTTCCTTGTTACTAAACCAACCTCATGCCACCCCCATCCCCCCAGCTCTGCCTGTCGCTCTCTGCCTTAATACTGAAAGGCATTTAACATGCACAGTTCAGATTTGAAATTATGCATACAAATGAGTAAGCTTATTATGTGTGTAAAAGCTGTATATGCATTTGGCAAAAAGACAGAGTTAGACAAAGAAATGTAGATTAACAGGAGATCACAGGTGCATTGTAACCACTAGACATGGAAGGATTGTCAATATAATATATCTGAGTTGTATGTCATGTTTTATAAATTATATATACAAGCCTACTATATTTAGCTGTGCAGAATGACTCTGCCTTATCTAAAAAGTAGCTTAACTGCAGAATGACTGGACATATGTAAATATGTTGTCATCCATGGCATCAAAAAATGCATTGCCTGGAGAATGAATTATACATTTAAAAACTTTAATTATGTTTATATACTGCAACAAAATAAATGTTTTCCATATTAACACTGTAATATGTTTTCCACTGCAGTTTTGTGCACATTTGCTTCTGTAAACATACAAATATTCTTTCAGAGCTATGAAGCAGAGCCATAAAATTAGGGAAAAAGTTCTAACTGTGATATTTCTGACCAGTATTTTGACCAATTTAAATTGCATTTAGTTTCTATAAACGAATGCCCGTAAATGTTATTTAGATGCTGTCCACCATTCCTGGCTGGAGAAATGCTGAATGTTTTGTGCCAGATTGCTGTTTAGGAAATTGGTTCATTTTGAGTTTTAGAAAAATCAAACAGTTACACAGTTGATCAGTAAGTCTGCCTATGATTGTATTTTCTCAAAAGAGATATTCTTAATCAATCATTTAAGCACTTAAATAGCTGACAACTTAGTGTGTGTTTGTGTCTGTGTGTGGACCTGTGCTTGTTTTTGTGTTCATTTGAGAACGTATTGATAAACCTACAGCATGAGGAGTAGAGGGTACTGATTGCTTTCATCGAAATCCAGAGGGAATCTGAGCTCCAGCCGCAATACTAAAAAAAAAAATCATTATAATTTTCATCATTATGACCAAAGGTCCATCACAAATGTGTTTATTTTTCTACCACAACCCACATGAGTACCACAAAACCTCAGCACTTTGCTAATGCTGACCAACTATAAGTTACACTGGCCACATTTCTGCCATGTCAGTGTTGCTCATTAAGTTACATTACCCTGGTTGTTGTTGAGTAATGTTCTGATCTCTCTGCGTGGGATTTTTCTCTGTTTGAGTGATTCTCTCAATTCCAAGCCAGAATCTAGAGTCATATGACCTGTACATTCAGAAAGAAAGATAATGACACAAGAATGCCACAGCTATTCATTCTCTCTGTCTCTCTCTCTCTCTCTCTGTCTCTCTCTCTCTCTCTCTCTGTCTCTTTCACACACACACACAAACACACAATCACAATCTCCTATATGAAAGAACTAACTAAGTTCTAACATGGAATACCTATTAGGGAAACAAGTCATGATGAGGGGAAATATTTTGAAAACAAAAATGCACAGTTAAGACAAATGCTTTCAATGATGTCTACTGAATTCACTTTATGTACACTCTGGTTCACAATGAAAACACTGCCCAGGTTTTTTTTCAATGCAGTGTACAGCCCAGGAGCAGTGATGCATGGGGCAACTGGTGGCCAAGTGGTCAGGGAGTTGCCCCTGCAATTTAAAGGTTGTGTTTTCTAATCCCAGTACTGCTAGTGGCACTGAGGTACCCTTGAGCAAGGTCCTGTTCCCACACGCTGCTCCGAAGGTGCTGTGTTCCTGGCCGCAGGCTGCCTCACTTGATCAATACGTTAAATGTAGAGGAAGAATTTTGTGCTGTTTGCACTGTGTGCAGTGGTGTGTTCACGTATAACAAATGATCACTTTACTTCACAAGCAGTTGATGAGGTGAAATAGTGGTAAAATGCTCTAAATAGTTGTTTTCTACATTCAGAGCTGTGACTACATATTTGTGTAGGTCTACATATTTAATTCTATAGTGCAGGGTTAAATGAAAATTAAGCGCAGGAGCTGACACTTTGTTCCAAAGATTGTGCCTTTAAATAGCTTGTAATTATCTGATCTTTAGCAAGACGTGATAATTTAGTTTTATTCTGAAGCCATTACTGGCAAAATAGCTACGGAGTCATTAAACACTCAACAAGACTATTTATATTTTGACATTTCAGAGTGACTAAGTATTCTAATTAGCTGTATTTAGAGTACACAGTCGCCAGTTCATTTTATTTGTCTTTGTGCATGTGTGTGTGTGTGTTTAATACTCACAAGTAATGTTGCCAAGCTGGTGTAAAGTAGTTTTAGGAATACCAGGCCCTGGAGAAAAGCAAATTAAACCCTCTAAGCAAAATAAATGACATTTATTCATATGGTATGCTTAGAAAAAGTTAATGATTAGGGTTGGAAAGTAGGTCGAAATTTTTGTTAGAGCTAGATCTTATTTAAGCATTACTTGTCTGTCTCATTTGAAAAAGTGAGTTACACTGTATGATAAAGCATCTTTAGATACTTTTTTATCCAACACATTTCCCAACAACCAAACTACTAACAGGGAATCTGCCCCTCTATTAGTCTTGTTTTAAAGTAGATTGTTGATCATTGCTGTAAAGTACTGATTGCATTTGCTGTCAAGAGCATTAGTAAAGTCAGGTTGGAGCCCACACATTGGATGAAGCTCCATCACTTCAGAGTTCCAGGGCTCCACAGCCCAGTGCTCTTAAGACCATGCTTGGCATTGAACATGGTGACACCAAACTTAAATGCAACTACTCCAGTTGTATTGTGCTTTGGTAATACATTCATATATGGCTATATAAGCTGAATGTGCAAATATATGCCTGAGTCAGCCAAGAAAGCACCTTGAATTAGAATTGGTGTCTGGATCATTTTGGACATACAGCATGTGTGTTAAAGTGGAGTAATGGTGGGCTACCTGCACAGTGCAGCAGTACGGTTTGTGAATCTGGGCTCAGGGAAGCATCATAGTTGGAGCAGTGAGGTTTAAATAGAAAACACGTCAAACACTCGCGATGGAATGGATCCACAGTGCTCACCCTGAAGACACATCATAACAGTTAAAAACATCCTGTTAATATTTACATTGTAGTCATTTCTCAAAAATCCCTCTAAGTATTACTTTCCTGTATATGGATTAACCCTAGTATTGTACTAAACTGGACCAAGTTCCAAATGTAATTTAGGTCAGAGAAACTGACCATTGTCTTATTATTGAAATGTTCATTGCAATATGTATTATTTAGAAATTGTTTGGCAGGTGAATTAAATGTATAAGACAGTTTTAGGTGTTAATGAACACTCCTAATAAAAAACTGCACATCTCACCTGTATAGGTGCCTGTGAGAGGCTCCACCTTCAGTGCTAAGGTAATAACTACAGAGAAACAAGAATAAAATTCATAGAAATGTTGGTGCAAATTATTATTATGACCTCTGTATGTGAAGAAGAGAGCATAGTATTCAACCCCCCCTTGAAAGTCACCATAATTTGGATTATAGATATATAAATATATACACACATTTTCATCAAACTACATTTAAATTGAGCACTCAAGTGTAATGTCTCTGACGTTACAAAGATAATAATAAAACATGGAAATTTGATGTTCCTCTTTTGTTAAAAAGCTCCAGGTTTACAGAAATGACAAATTGATCACAAATGAAGGAAGGGCAACATTTATTTGACCATAATAATACATCATTAGGTATTACATGTCCTTGAGTCAGGTTGCTTCTGTCCATACAAAAAGCTTCTTTTTTAAAAGCCATTATTTAGTTTGAAAAACACTGCAAAACGAAGACAAAGTGGCATTCTGCTGATGTGATAAACAAGACAGGATGTGGCTACAAATATATAATTTTAATGTCCAATTAAGCACTTCTGAATCCATCATCAGAAAGTAGAAGGTTCATTACAGTTACAGGACTAGAACAGGCTGTCCCTCAAAACTAAGCATTAGAGGCATGACTGGTGACAAATGCTAAAAATCCAGCCGTCACTGTGATGTGCTCATTGGCAAAGGTGGTGTAAGGTGCATTTTAAAAGCTCTTTACAGGGGGCCTTTACTGGAGCACAACAAAAAAGAAGCCCTTCCACAGGCACATCCACATTAAAGCATGAAAAAAAACTCAGTTGAGATGTTGGAATATACTGGTCAGATGAGACCAAAATTCAGCTTTGGCCAGACTTCAAAGAAGTATGTCTAGTGTAAAACAATTATTCCCAATCCCTCAAGAAAATCCATACCCAATGGGAAATATGGTGGTGGCAGTAATATGCTATTGGGGTTGCTTCTAATCTGCAGGGACTGGGAAAATGAAGGGAAAATGGGTACAAACAATATTGTAGGAGAAATGATTACAGTCTGTTAGAAACCCACAGCTAGGGAGAAGATTCATGCGGCCAAATCGACAGTGTAGCAGCTCATTAACAAAAGTCAAAAGTCAAAGTCATGATCTTACACAATTGAGAATCTGTGGCACTATTTCAAACACTGTGGTACAATTTGCAGCCACATCAACCTAGAGGCTCTCTTTAAATTCTACCAAGAATAATTGTGCAAATCTGGTACATACTGACCCCAAAAAAACTTTTATTGCAACTAAGACACTGAAAACGTATATATTTTCTACATTAAAAATGCATTGTTACAGCATAGGTGTGAACATTATAAACACGGACTGGAAACCTTTTTGTAGTGCAGAAATGACGACTTTCAAGACCCTTAAATATTTTAGTACATCACTGCATAGACAAAGCAGTAAGAGTGTCTGAGTGTGTGTGTGACTCACACAGTGTTCAGGTTCTCATCGTAGGCCAAGATCTTAGTGACTTCCCAACTACCAGAAGTCAGGTGACGTATATTGACCTCTGTGCCTGTATCCTGAATATGAAAAAGAGCAGCAGTCTTATAAAGAACATGTTTAGTTGCTGTGTCAAAAATGATGTCTTATTAAATAAAAGGTGCATGGTTTTGTGAGTATGCTGCTGTGTTGTGGTACAGAATATCTAGTACTCTTCTGCAATCACACAGTGCAGTGACAAAATGTAATATCAATGTATGAATGAGTTACATATTCTGTTTTCAGTAATAGTGTTTCTCTCTTTTGCTGTAGTCAACTTTTCTATCTTGCTGTGACGCTTACAAGTTGACAATTATAAAAGCATATTCTAAATTCATAGTAATTGACTGTCTTTCAGAACAACATTTAAAAAAGGTGGTATTTATGATCTCACTTTGATAAAAATGTTGTCATGTCTTTAGTTTATATTCTTGAATAAAAAAAATCATTTTAGTCATAAAGAATGCGATACCATGCTGTTTTACTACCTGATCTGACATCATGGTGATGTGGCGAAAGGATCCATGGCTGCCGTGCTTTATGGGTAAAGTCATAAAAAATGTTGCTCCTTGTTTAGAGAACACAGGTTCTTCATTCTGCACCAAGTATATAACAGGACACTAAATAACTTGAATAATACACTGCTATAAATTTATGGTAGTCATGATGAATAACATCTTGGTATTAAAAATTGGTATTATGTTTACCTGTCGATCAATCCACTTGTCTGAAGTCATGACATGTTTCTATGGTGAGAGATTGTCAGGTTAAAATATTGAATCACTAAAAAAGAGCAATCGCTTGTTTTTTGGATACTAATCAACAAAAGCACTCATTAGTATGCGTACATGTGTGTGTGTGTGTGCGTGTGCGTGTGTGTGTGTGTGTGTGTGTGTGTGTGTGTATGTGTGTGTGTATGTGTGTGAGGAAACATGAGCAATTATCTCTGAGTGTGTGTTTGCATTTGTCAATCCAATAAAACATCCCTGCTGGTGATTGTGTTTGTGTGTACGCATAAGCATAATTGTATCAGAAATCACTCACCCGTACACACTCTCCAGTGTGTATGTAGCAGAGTGAGAGGATAGATGTGTTCTGAGCTCTGTTCAGCCAGCGTACAGCCACACACTCCTCAGTCACCCACTTCACCATGCTAATGTAGTACTCACTATTAAATAAACACAAATAAAAAATACAAACATGTTTACAAGCACTTTGTCATGGTGTGTTTCACCACAAATACTTTATAATGCATAGTTATCTATTACACTCAAACGTGTACAACTCTACACTTTGATTTGGTTTCTTGTGTTGTATTTGTGAATGTGTGATTGGCAGTATGTGTGACTGATGTTCATGTTAATGAACACATGCTTGGAAAACAAAGTATTATCCAACAAGATCGGGTATTTTATGCTTTTTAATTGTGTGTGTGTGTGTGTGTGTTTGTATGTGTGTGTGTGTCTGTGTGTGTGTGTGTGTGTGTGTGTGTGTGTGTGTGTGTGTGTGTGTGTGTGCTGGACTGTGATTAGCTGGGCTGTTTGTTTGTCAGGCTCTGACATGGCTTGTCTAGTGAGGAGATGGATGAGCCCAGAGCTGACAGAGACACACAAACTCTCACAAACACACACACACGCAAACTAACACACACACACACGAACACACACACACACACACACACACACACGCACACACATTTTCACTCAGCCTGAGAACAAATAGGCCGACCTCTCAGACCCATCGCTGTTCCAACACAGTGTGTGGGAAACACTCACAGCCCCCACACACCCACACACACACACACACACACACACACACACACACACACACACACCTCAGATATAGGAACATACACACCACTCATATAAATAACATACACAAGCCTAGTACTGAGAAACACAGGGGCACACTCTTTCACACGCCATCCACACACACACACACACACACACACACACACACACACACACACACACACACACACACACACACACACACAC
>JBBKCR010000002.1:14793044-14809594 GCA_037577295.1 Ladigesia roloffi | reverse complement strand
CACCTAGGGGCAATTTAGTGTGCTCAATCAACCTATCCCCAATCACGCATGTTTTTGGTGGTGGGAGGAAACCGGAGTTCCCGGAGGAAAGCCACGCGGTCACAGGGAGAACATGCAAACTCCAAGTGGAGAACCAGATAGTCTGTATTCACAAAGCTTGTCAGAGCATGACAGCAGAACTAGGATTAGACTCATCCTATTTACTATGGCATCATAGACAAGAAGAGAGGTCACCACACCTAATCTGAAAAAATACATTTAAAAAAAAGGGGAGAAATAACGTGGTACTTACAGAAACTTCTACCACAGTCTTCACTGCTTTTTCTTTCCTCTGCTTAAACTCCTCATCCTGAAATGGAAACACACTCTTTTTGAATACAAAGATACCCATTTTCATATGATTAGACAAGATTATATGACCATGACACAGAGCAAGTGACTCTGGCTACTTAAGGTAAAGGCTTGTTTATTGCATTGTGCTCATAAATCTATCCAGTATGTGTACAATTTTAAAGTGCTCTCACCTCAGGGAAGGTGTGCGTTTTCTGGAACTGCGAGATGGAATAAGCGCGGACATAATCTCCCATTTCCTCCCGGGTCTCTATTGCTCTTTTTACCAGCCACTGCAGCACACAAAAAGAGGAACACTTAGGGGCCCACTTTTAGTACAGGTTGACAGTGGGGCATGGCTAATTTGGTTGGATGCTAGTGCATTTGATCTTGTTTGCACCTAATTGCTATTTCTCTGGTCAAACATGATAGCACCTATGAATGTGTATAGTGATGAAACAGGGTGCTTGTTCAAAATCAGTCTCACAGTGGTACCAAACCAAATTTAGTCCAAATTAAACTTGCATTATTGCCTTCCCTGATCCAAACCAAGCACAAAATGCTTTTCCCTAACTTTCCTAAATGTAAGCCACACTTGTGTGGACATTCATTACTTTTATAATTCCCCTTCAGCAGGCAACTACATCAAATGACTAAAAAAAGTAATTTTCTTTTTAGCAAAACACAAATAAGTAATTGCCACAAATTTTACATCAGACAGGTAAATTGTATAATGTTCTGTGTGAAATAATAGGTCCAGGTCTAAATTCAGACTGGGCTATCCATGATGACAGTGACCATAAAATACTCAACATTCATACCTATGCCCACATCAGTCTGTATCTTAATTCACATGTGCAATTTTAAATCTCATATTCATACACCGCAGTTATAAAAGTTTAACTGAATTAGCTCTGACCACAACAAAATCACTTGAAACTTGTGGCAATCACCACTGAACAGCATGCACCTGTAGTTTCAGTGTGATGTTCAGTGTGTTCACCTGTATGACAGGGAAGATATGGATGAAGTCAAGTCCCTGGATCTGATGAGGCTCTAGTCTGTGAGGGCACTTCATTTTGGGCAGCACAGAAACAATCTTCTCTGTCAAAGATCTAAAAGAGAATATGCACCCATCTTAAAATGAGCCTCCACAAAAAATGTACACAACCTTAGTTTGTTGTATCTAACTTACATCTTCTGACCAATGGTGGAATTTTCTTGGAAGAGCAGATCAACGTCTATGTCAAAGTTGCATGTAGTGATGCACCATGTCATGCCTCCAACAACCTACCAGGACAAAAATATTTTAGAAAGCATGCTGAATATTCTTCATAGTATATGTATGGTGGAGTAATCATGAGACCAGTTTTTGTATGTTTTCTGAAACTGTACTTTATCAAATGGTGAGAGGCCCTTGATGCGAGCTCTAAAATAACCAGCTGCCAGCAACAGCTCCAGGATTTCTGCCAGCTTGACGCTCTGCTCCTCATCTTCACGGGTCTCCACCTAAAACAGAACACAGTGTTGATAAACACTGAATTCATCTGAGATTCATGTGCTGGTGTAACAGGAGTTCAGAGGTTAAGACCAACATCCGCATCACCTACTTCTATGACCTTCAGATCATAACGTCCTGACATTGTGATTTGAATAAAACACAATGTATTTGCTAGATCTTGATAATGAACTATCTAGTGAATACATAACCAGCAAGAGGGTAGATAGTATCTACTAATGAAACGTTTATTCTTGTTCTAGTTTATTTATTTAAAAAAAAACATTTTGAGACAGACAGACATGAAAACTACTACTGCTGCACTAAAGTGACAAAAGTATTTTGGCACACCTCTTCATTATTGAATACAGTAGGCCACTTACTCCCAGTGAAGGGTGATCTTAATGCTTAAGCATACCCAGATATTTTGGACAACATTAAACCTCCAAATTGTGGACACATTTTTGGAAGGTGATCTTCTATTCCAGCATGACTGTGAACCAGTGCACAAAGGAAGTAGACTGGCCCACACAGAACCCTGACCCCAACCCAAATCCAGCACCTTTTGGATGAACTGGAGTGGACATTACGACCCAAACATTCAATTAAAGTCAACTCAATATTATTTGTATAGTGCTTTTTACAACCAGGTTGTCACAAAGCAGCTTTACAGAGCCCAGATCAGAGCCCCTAGTGAGCAAGCCAAAGAGGACAGAGGCGAAGAAAAACTCCCTCAGCTGGAGGAATAGACCTCGGGAGGAACCAAGACATTCTTGTCCGACATCAGTGCCTGACCTCATAAATGCTCCACAAAATTAATGGCCACAAATTCCAGCAGTAACTCCAAAATCTTTTGAAAAGACTTCCTAGAAGAATGGAAGATGTTATACCTGCAAAGGTGGAACCAACTATATTTTAAAGTCAATTTATTCGAATGCAATGCCATAAAAGCCATGTGGTGCAATGGTCAAGCGTCACAATACTTACGTCCATAAACTGTACCTGTGTGAAGAGAACAACATTTCCTTTCATCATAATAATAAATCATAAAAAATATACTAAAAGAAATCCTTTTCATTACATGACAGCAACCTAAACTGTGCCTGTAGTGACCAAACCACTGAGAAAGATAGAAAAAGAGTCAGTGTTTTCCAAAATCATGTGCAGCCTGTGCTATTAGCCTAGCTCTACCTAATTAGCAACGAAATCTGAAATGGCAACCACAGTAATACCTAAAGCTGTGCCGGAGAACCCTGTTGCTTTACACACATAATAAAGTAACCTTACCTGGATTAAGTTTCCCTCCTGATCGTACTGAGCACCAATTTTAGACCCTGTTCTTACTCTCTGGAAAACAGAGGTGGTCGCCATATTCAGGTTGTACTATCACATGACAACCTATAATCACGTGCTCAGAATGTTAACAAGTCAAAATCAGCAGCCGCCTCCAGAAAAAAATAGATACATATAGACAAAATACAAAGTAATGTCTAAGGTAATGTTTTTTCTAAGACTGCTCATGAATGAAATAATAACCAAAGTTAAAGGGGTGGGAAAAATATGTTTTTTTTTTGTTTCATTTAAATGATTGGTGAGGAATTATGTCACAGCCTAGTCATCTTATTGGTTGGGAATTTCAGCCAATCAGAGAGGATCGTCTGCTGTAGAAGCTTCGTTCTGTGAGATTGTAAATAAAGCTGACGTTAGCAAGTTAGCCTAGCTGAAATTGTTTTGTGTTTAAACTATATGTTCATCTTCAGTTACGTTAAAAAACAAAAAATGGTGGGTAATATCGATTTACTCGCATTTCTCTGAAACTACAGTGCCTTGTTTAGGGTTATGTTGGTCAAATAGGCTAGCCATGTGAAAACGCGTTTTGTTTATTTGCTAACTGGTTTAGTGTAAGCTAGTAACGTGAATTTACACTAACATTATTTCCTGTTGATGTTTCGTTTATAACGCCTAATGTAGTGTAATATGTTATATAAAATTCCAGTGTCGTCTGACACTTAACATATGGCTAAGTGGCAACATATAGCTAATGTAGCCAGGTCTGATCTCTGATGGGCCTTTGCTTCTTGATGATGTGGCCTAGCAGGATTATCATTTTTTACAAGCATACAGTTAGATTGTGTCTAACTATTTTCTACTAGTTTCGAGACTAATTATGTGTACCCAAGAACTTTGTATGCGAATTTTTATCCACCATTTCCTCAACATATTGATACTTTGTCACCTACTCACACCTCTGAAAGTGAGATGATTTGAATGGGTTTCTGGATTTTCAGGGTTTCTGATAAACTGTACAGCATATAGCAATAGTCCTTTTTGAGCTATTGTTATTTTTATTAGGTGTTATTGACTGTTATCTTATTTTTAAATTTCTAATATCCGCGTAAATGTGCTGATTTTTGGTAAGAGTTTAGGATCAGAATCAAATTAAACTGTCTTTAAGACTAAGCAATAACAAGACTAGTACAGTTAATATTTGCTGTCTCTTTGTGTCTTATTGACCAAACTCCAGAAACAAAGAAAGTGTCTAGTATAATTTGTAGAGAGCATACTGAAGCCAGTGTTTGTTTTGCAGGGGTGCTGTGACCTCAGCTGACAGTGGCAGCAGGCGTGAGTAGTTGTAGTTTCTGTGGATTCTGTAGGCTCTCCATCTCTGAAGTTATGTCAGAGGCTACCAGATTGAATAGTAATGGGACTGCCCAACGAGGCCCCTACATAAGTGTGATAACGAACCGTACAACTAACTTGCTGATCCGTGGGGGCATGCTATTCGGTGTGGGAGTGTTCCTAGCTCTGGTGCTAAACCTGCTGCAAGTGCAGCGTAATGTTACCCTCTTTCCTCCTGATGTCATCAGTAGCATCTTCTCTTCAGCATGGTGGGTCCCACCCTGCTGTGGCACAGCATCAGGTAACACTATTGTCTTAGACGGGCAAGCAAATTCAGCTAAACTATGTCCAATTTAAAGGGAAATGTGTTAAAATTTTGCAGTAATCTTGTGCAGAACAGTGCAGTCTGTCATTTCTAATGTTGTTCTTAAGAAGTACTTATGCTTTATGCTTGTATATTAATAGTTGCAAAAGATCAACAAAAAGATTATTTAATTGTTAATTATCTCTAATCCTCAGCTAAACCTCAATAATTATTTAAAAGCCAAGTATTCCAGTCTTCGCAGTATATTTAGTCTTTTGTGTCCTGTTTGTTAAAAAATGTTTAACTACTTTCTCTACTTTTATTATTTCTATCTGTCTCTAGCTTTGATAGGCCTGCTGTATCCATGTATAGACAGACTTTTGGGGGAGCCCCATAAGCTGAAGCGCGAGTGGTCCAGTGTGATGCGTTGTGTGGCTGTGTTCGTTGGCATTAACCATGCCAGCGCTGTATCCTTCTCTCACCACATGAGAGCAGCACATGCACACTGCTCTACCCTTGCATTCACTCAAATACAAAAAAATGCTTCAGTGTGTGTTCCTCCTGCTCCAAAGCAAAGAGAGAAAACTCAGTGTGCTGAAATTAAATAAATACATAAACTGAACATTTCTCTTGGGAATTGTTAGTTAGGGAAATCAGACTTTTGTCTGAAATGTAATTTTAAAACAAATGTGGTGTGTGTGGGTGTGACCATGTGTTTGTGCATCAAGGATATCTTTTAATAAGTGACAGAAGAAATTATATCAAATTTACAGCAGAGTATCACTGACCCTGTGACTGTGGTGTGTTGGTGCATAAATGTATTTTCTTTAACCTAGCCGTCAGAAGGTGGACTTTGCCAATAATGTGCAGCTCTCTCTGACCCTAGCCGCATTATCGGTAGGGTTGTGGTGGACATTTGATCGATCTCGAAGTGGCTTTGGCCTGGGGGTTGCCATTGCGCTGCTTGCAACTCTTGCCACACAACTTCTGGTCTACAATGGAGTGTTTCAGTGAGTGTTTCTTTCTTTCTATTGTTTTTTCCTCGGTTTCTTATTTCTCTTTACAGACACTTTTATGCTTATAAAGAAAATGATTTGGAATATAGCCATTTGGGATTTATGGACCGAAGCAGGTAATACAAGTAAATTGAACATCTGTGGTACAATTATCTTCCAATAACAGTATAATTTCTACATCATTGCATGTGCCTACAAATCTCTTGTAATCAGTATCCCTCTAAATGCCTAAACCTGGAGGATTGTTACAGTGAAGATTTCAATTTTATTCGTATCTGTATATATGTGTGTACACAGGTATACCTCTCCTGACTTTCTGTACATTCGTTCTTGGTTGCCCTGCATCTTCTTTGCTGGCGTGATTACAATGGGTAATATAGGACGACAACTTGCTCTTGTAAGTTCAAAAGACACAGAGCACTTGCAAGCTTGCATACCCTTTACATCTCTATTCAGTTAAGTTGTTCTGTGTTCTCACTGTATTGGTATACTCACATCAAATGGTTTGTATGTTTCAGTATGAGTGTAAAGTTGTTCAAGAGAAGCCTCACCAGGACTAAGAACCTCTGATTGCATCAAGATGAGGAAGAGATCACTTCATAAACATGGAAATTCACACAAACCTTTACAGCAGTTGAGTGATTTTAAATTGGTGCACTTTTACCACATCCAGAGGCGAAGCTCTTCTGATTTTAGGGTTGGACAGTGTTGATTGGAGCCTTCTTATTGTCTGCCAATATGTTTAGGCTCGACCTCTTAAGAACTGAAGAAAACTGAAGCTTGACGTGATTGAAACCTTTTTGCCCTCGGGCTTCAGCCTTTAAAAGTGTGTGAAACGGCATAAAACTCGCACATGTGTCTCCTCAGCAGTGCCGTTGAAACACTTGGCTGTGACGTGCCAAACTAAGTCTGACTGATCCAGCTGTACATTCTGGAGTATTTGCTCTTCATCCATTTTGTGTGTTTTTTTTTTTTTCCCTCAATTTCTATTTGCCCCAGTGCTTATTCCCTTTGAAGGTGCTGTCAGCCAGAGTGTGAACATGAGCTACATTCATTACCTGTACTCTTTGGTTACAACCGTAATACTAGCATCTCTAGGGTGGACCCGTACATTTAAATTAAGTGATCATCTGCAACTGCCAGTGTTTTGAGATATAAGGAAGACGTGAAATTATAAGGTTTCTAAATTCTGCTGTCAAGCAGGACAACATTGTTAACAGTGGTTACAGAAGATTTTATGTATGTTTGAGAAATTTCTCCAAATTGCTTTACACTTACTAGCACCCGGTAACACAGACTGAATTCTGTGTTTGAGAGCAGGAGCACAACCAGTGTTGGACCAAGTATGTATTAACCTATACAGCACCAGTTGTTGAATTTCACTTCAGCGTTTCCTCATTGGTCTGATAGGAGCCACTTGTGCATTTTTTTTCTTATTTTATGTATTTCTGTCACACGCAGCTGCGATCTTCCAGCACCTGGAACGCGTTCGGTTTATAGCACACAGCTATCCATACCTTAACTGCAGTTGAACTCTGGGCTTGGGCACTTTAATTCACTAGCATTTGCCACAGCCTTAACATTTAAAGTATATTCATGTAATCTGTTTGAATAAATGAAGAGACTTTAAAGGGAACCTTCAGATATATTACGGTCATGCATTCATGCTTCACATTAACAAACAGAGAAAAATGGATGTGTTCAGGTATGAAAGGGACAAAATTGTCTTAACTGTATAATCTGGCCTCTTTCATTTCAGCCAGTAGGAAAAATGTCAGGAATCTTTTGCAAGTGTTACACTATGAGGGATGTGTAATGTATTGAATATATAAAAACATGGTTTTGCAGCTAAATGCCTGCCATAACACTGATTGAGTAGCCGTATTGAAAACCTCTGTACTTCTCTTTTTCATCCTATGTTTGACAAAGGTATCAGTGACGGTTGGGAATTGACCGAGGATGATATGCAATCTAGGGCTGATTTACTTTGTTAATAATGACTAGACAAGACAAAATTCTAGTATGAAAATATGGACCAATGTTTTACAATATATACAGCATGCAAAGCTGTAAAGCTTCTACTTTTGGTTTGAAAGAAATGACAACTGGAGTTACAGGATTTTCTATGGATTCTCATCCACATTTGACTGGAAATATGCCAGCTAGTTAAATAAATTGTTTTTTGAATTGCATTTGCCATTTGTGGTGTTTTAACACTAAACTCAAAAAGAAGTCGAGAAGAGTTTGTGCCTAGTCATAATTTCTCTTTTACCATTAAAAATCATTTGCCTCTATTTTTTGTGACAATTTGTGTTTTGCATGTCTGTCAAAGTATACTGTGTGTATTAAGATTAAGAAGTAAAGGTCTCAGCCTCTCACAAAAAATGAAGAAAATGAAAGGGTGTATTAAAGACTTACGCGGTATCTCTGATTAAAATTTAATTTAGATATTTAACAGATTTTTTTTTTCTGAAATGTGTGAAATTCACATGGCTAGTTGTCTGTGTGTGGTCCTGCATAGTTACATAGCATTGGAACAAATGCAGGGCTCTGAGTCACCACGGAGAATTATTCATGACCATTTATTTCGCTGACATGGTGAGAGCAAACACATGTGTGCATTCTGCTCATTGTGAGAAAACTCTTGTTCAGATAGATACGAATTTGGAATGTTTTATTGAAGAAATGTTTATACACTGGTGAGAACTTTATACACTGGTGAGTTTATACACTGGTGAGAACTGATCTTAGGTTCTGTGGTAAACATGGACCCTGATCTTGAGAGTATTTGCTTGGCAGAAGTTAAATCTTTCCATTTTCTGCATAAATATTTCTTTGTTTATGTTTGTAATTGGTTGTACTAATTTGATGGGACAGCTTTGAATACAGTGGTACAATATCCTAATACATCACTGGTATGAATAAGTGAAGTATGAAGTAAAAAATAATAAAGGGTTGAAAAGTCCACTGATATAATTTTTACAAACCTAAAAATGGTTGAAAACTATAATTCTTTGCCAAAATTTGTGGATCATTTGTGTAGGAGATAGAAGAATGTGAGCAAGTAGAGCTTATATATTTTGATGTATGTCTTTTCGGTATGTTTTAGGACTTTTGTGTCACTTTTTCCACAGTTTCTCCAACATCCTGTATAAATGCCTAGATGTCATATTTTAGGGTTGTTACAAAGCATTTTTCCAAGAAAATCCTTTCCAACTACCGGATTGACTTGACTTGTAATTAACACATATGATACTACACATTCTTAGTAATAAGTTTATTACCCTACTTATCCTATTTCTTCAAACCCATAGTTGATGTTTATCTTGGAGTAAAGCTACATATTATCCAAAAAAAAGTCTTATTACATTTCTTTAATTTGTATGGTGAAAACAACACCTTAAAGCTTCTTGACTTTATGATATTTGTTTAGACACATTTTAATCAGTTGTGCCCAAGCCACACATGGATTCGATCTAGTCCATGCTTGAACTGCAGAGCTTTAAAACTCATTAAGGATCCATTTTCTACAAATTTGTGATGCCGTTTTCAATCCAGCACTAAAATCTGGCAGTAAATTTGTTTGGAAAATTAGTCTGTCTGATTTTTGCACATTGTTGGATTATTTTTAATTTCAGTGTCTGATGCATCTAACTTGTTGTTATGTCTTGTAGATGTGAAGTTATTGGGGAAAATTCATATGATGCAGCACAGGCTGGCTATTTTTTGTTGGTGGCTTTTCAGACTGCAGTGACCCTGTGGTGTTTAAAAAAGCAGAACATTGCTGCTCTGTGTGGTTCACTCTGCGCACTCACTCACACACCAACATGCTACTATGTCCGTGTCACTGCTGTGCTGAGAATGACCCACAATGCAAATAATATCTGCTCACTGGTGGTCCCATGGGGGGGTCCTGACCCTCGACAAACATTGATGAAACAGATAGACTATAGTCAGTAATTGTAACTGCAAAATTTATCTCCATGGAATATGAAGCTGTAAATACAGTTTGGGGAAGAATTATTTAATCCCCCGCTGTATTTGTAAGTTTGCTGACATACACAAAAAAAATGTTATGTCTTTAATTCATGAGGTAGATTCGTCTTTATAGAGAGAGGAAATATCAACCAAAAATCAAGAAAAAACATGTTACATAAAAGGTGTACGTTGATTTGCATGTCCTTCAGACTGGCTTTGTGCCCATGTTACACACACTCAAATTGCAGTCAATCTATCAATATCAGATACTCCTCATCTTTTGGTTAAAAAAGGAATGATAACTGGAGTTTCAGGATTTTCTATGGATTCTCATCCACATTTGACATGAAATTTGCCTGCTAATTCCAGTACTTCTTAGAAAAGTGAAGCTGACAATATTATGAACCCTTAATGATAAGGTAACCTTTTAAATCAGCATATCAGAATTCAACAGGAGTAAAATAAGACACCGCCCTTACAGTGTTTTAGAGACCAGAGGGATGTTTCAGAAAAAATACAAAATTCAAGCTTCAAATCCACCTGCAATACTCTTTTTGACTCTCTAAGTTTATTACTGTGAAAGTAAACAAGTGTTTATGTAAATTATGTAAATGTTTTTAACAGGTCTGTTTTTTTTGTAACTTTTTTTTTTATTTTGGAAAATTGATAAAAATCTAATATAAATATCAAGCGAGAAGATCTCATATTCTTCATTGACTATATTGTGTGGGCTTGGTCTATTGACCTTTTACAGGTCATTGAACTTTTACAATATGTGACATATTGAAAATCTGACCATATTGGAGTAAATTATGGGGAGTGTGTTTCTCTGTGGAAAGTTGTCAGTGAAAAAAAAGTAAGGATATGAACAGGTCTCTGTTCTGATTGTTGGAGAAGATGTTGCTTTTTTGAGCAGAAAACGCAAATGACAAGAGCATAGATCCATCACGAGAAGCACAATGAACAATGATGTTCTCTAGTGAAACATTCACTGACATGCAGCCATGCGCAGAGATTTGAGGCTTAAAATACACCTAAACCTGACAGTGTTGCTGATGAGCTGTTGGAAGGTAGTCCAGACATCAGAGAAACAACAGATTAAACCACTGGGGTGCTCTTCATTCAGATCTCAAGCAGTGGAGAAGCTTCTGCCAAAGTGAAGATACCTCAGCTCCTGCTGCTCTCTGCTGGAAATCATTAAGCTACAGCTGTGAGAGGTTTACCTGCTACACTAAACAACAGCAAAAAAAGATTCACAAAGAGTGAGAACCAGTCTTAAGTGAATAACATCTGGTCAGTTTAAGGCAAGATTTGTAATAGACTGATTTAACTAGTTCATTTATTTTCAGTCTTAGCTGAAACTGCCTGCTTAAATCCAGATTATAGCTGTTGTATGTGTTTGACAAGAGAATTACACAGTATTCATTTTATCCAACACTGAAAAAATAATAGATGTTCCTTTCTATTGAATAAATTACATAAATAATTTTAACCCATTGGTTTTGACAGGGGAAGTGGGCCTGGGTAAGCTATTTTGTTACTGGATTTTTGTTTGTTTGTTTGTCAGAACAGGTGCTGGAGCTGATCCGTTATTTGTACCATGAAAATTGCTTTGTCTGTTTAGGTGCTTGACACTGAGAGAGAGAGAGAGCGGAAACAGGTGTGGTCTTGTGTCAGTGTGTTTACGGGGATGGGCTGAGTGGAGAAGATGAGGAGGTGTTGTGGATGTGTTGTGGATTCTCAGCGATCACAACAAGAGCTCATTACCTACAGAGCACATCACATACCTGGCAACCCACAAACCCACACCAGACTGGCAGTGGTCAATTAAATGTGATTTCTATTTAAACAGAATAATATTTTTCTCAGATTCTTCTGTTTCTGAGCGAAAGCTATGTGAATTAATTTGCAAACATTGTTCACCAATTATAAAAAAAACACTAAGCAGCACTGTGAGAGTGGGAAACATGGATTTAGAATGACAGTGAATGTCAGAAGTCAAACCATTCTTCTAAGGTAAGAGGTGCTTTCCCAGCATCAAATCACTAAAGGAGGAAGTGCATCTCCTCACACAAGACCGAATGTATGGAATAAAGAGTAACTGAGTTCAATCAGAAAATAAAATAAAACTATATAATAGTGGTGTCAAAGGGCAAGTTCTACAGTTCTCACCAAGCAGAACATGGTGAAACAATTGGTATGGTAAAATATGAATGTGTCACAGTAAAAAAAAAACTGGAAAAAATTCGAATTTACTGCTGAATATCCCTCTCTCCCCCTCTCTCTTTCTATGTATGTATGTATGTATGTATGTATGTATCTATGTATGTATCTATATATCTATGAGCCCCGCTTCGTGAGTGTTATATTTCTAACACTTGAGGTCTGTGGTAATATTGTCACTATGCGTTATTCATATAGTATTTTGAGAATCTGAACACTTTGGAGTAGACAATGGGGAGGTTTTTTCTGTCTGTAAATTTAGCAAGATGAATAATTAGGGACCCTGGTTTTGTCATATGTATGTGTGTGTATGTGTGTGTATGTGTTTGTCTTTGTGAAGTGCATACACGTAGTTGCGCAATATCACCCTCAGACGGCGCTGCTCTACAATTCATAACACACTAATGATGCTTTTTTACAGCGCAAACCTTATCACAGTTGCTTGAAACTGTTGCTGGAGTGTTCTATCTCTCAAACATACTCAGACACACGGACACACATTCGCGCTCTGTTCAGAGTTAAGCTCTGTTTCTGATTTGCCAAAGAAGCAGTGGGAATGCAATTTACAGCTGTGAAAAGCACCATACCACCAGTGCAGTACTGCTCCCATGAGAGCGCGCACACACACACAGACAAAGAGTAGAGAGAGTAAATCATATATGGTGTGTGAGAGAGTGTTGAAGTGCTCCTGTGTTGAGATCATTGTCTGCTTTTGCAGCTGTATACAAAAGGGTCATATCACTACAGACACATACTTTCAGGTTGGCCTCTTACCATTCACACACACACACACACACAACAGGCCACCTTGGTTTTTCGGCATTAAAGGAACACAATCAATAGGGAATCGCACATAAAAGTAATTAATTTATTAAACATTTCAACACGAATACTTTTAATTTTTTTGTGTTTCTGGCAAACAGGCACAGAGCAAAAGAAGATTCACCGAGTGTGTGTTTTATCGTTTTGCCCTTATTCACGTTGTTAGGGGCTTGGATGACATCACTGCTGACTTTGCTAAATTGGTCAGCAACGAAAACAATGAAGGACTACCTCGCTGAAAATGGGAGGAATGGAGGAAATGGAGGGAGCAACTACAATAACAAAGCCCTGAATCGATTATATTTAGCTCTGTGTGTGTGTGTGTGCGTGTGCGTGTGTGTGTGTGTGTGTGTGTGTGTGTGTGTGTTGGTATGATGCCAGTTTCAGACGCAACACACAGCAGTAGTAATCTGGGACCCTCGTGGGAGTGCCCCTTGTTGTGTGTGTGAGGTGCAGAAATCAATTACAGTGCCTTTGTGGCTCAGGGTCCATATGAGGTTGTTTGAAGGTTTATAATAAATTTGCATATAGTTTTCAGAAATGTGTTCAATCTCAGTTTATTTGTTTTTTTTTTACCCAACAGTGAGTGAATAATCTAGTGAAAAAAGACTATACAAATGCTTTATTATGGGTCCTCTTTCGTGTCTCTGGAATAAGAAAAACTAATAATAATTACATCTGCTTAAATTGAGAAAAATCAACTTCAGTACATTTAACGTCATACAGTTTGAAGAAACTTGCTGATTTGGGTGTTTATTTCCTTTTGCTACAGTATCTACTCTTCTGATACCAGGTGTTGGAACATTGCTATGAGGATATGATTGCATTCTGTCAAAGGCAGCATTAGCAAGGTCAGGTACTAACGCTGGATTATGACTCTTCTCAATCAAAGCACCACTCCAACTCATCCTAAATATTTTGGATCAATCACACCAGAAACGTTCCCATTATTTTATTATGGAATAAGGACATCTAAATCAGTCTGAATTGTAATGAATGTGGCACTGTGCTCAGAGTGTCTGAAACTCTAGTTTATGAACATTTCCTTTTCAGATGACTGCTCTGGCAAGTTGCGATGTGTTCCCTTCAACGTTTATCCAAATTTACCTGCGGCTTTTTTTGTGACTCAACATCTCCTTACTGAATTCCACTTAGTCACTCTGTCTGCGTCTGCCGCAGGGCTCAGCCTGTGCTGCTGGCCTCCCTCCACCCACTTACAGAGACACTCAGAAAACCACTCCATCCTGCCGTGAGCCCTGGTTGAAACATCCCCAGCAGATACAGAATCTCAAACCTCGTCATTAATCTCACTCAGTGGGAGGGAGCATGATGGAATGAGAGAGTGGATTTAGGCAGTTTAAAGCATAGTTTCTCTGGCCAGTTAACTTCTGTCACTCAGACCATGAAAGATCTTCCCGAACTCACCTATCAGACTCATGGAGCTCCATAACTTTTCTCTGCTGGCCGGATGAGGGAGGAGCTGCAGGTGTACAGGTGTCTGCAGAGGGGTGTTATTAGTGTGCTGTTTTTGCTTGTTTATGTGCGTATATGTGCATACACGATACCGTGCACTGTCTGTGTAAGAAAATGTTGTACGCACAACAGTAAATCACTGACAGGTAACATGAACAATATTGATAATTTCATCACAATAACACCTGTGAAGGTGTGGGATATATATGACACCAAGAGAAGAGTCAATTCTTGAAGTACACATGTTAGAAGCAGGAAAATGGACAAGAGTAAACATCTGAGTGACACGGGCCATATAGTAATCACCAGATGACTGGGTCAGAGCGCCTCCTTAATGGCAGTGAACTGACAACAAATCATGGACGTCCAATGATTTTTGTGTACAAGGCTGTGTCCATGCTAAGCATTGGGCACATCAGACCTGTGCTGTGGACATTTAGAAGAAGGCAGTGTAGTCTAATAAATCACACTTGCTTCTACATAATGGCGACAGCAGTGAACGTGTGTGTTCTGGCAGAGGCAGTGTGATTGTCTGAGCTTTGTTTTGCTGTGTAACCTTAGGTTTTGTAATTTGTATGGATGCTACTTTGGAATTCGTATGGATACTACTCAATTACCTAAACACTGTTGCAGATCTAGAACACCTCTTTGTTGTGATGGTATTTCCTACTAGCATAATCACCTTTTGAAAGGATAATGTGCCCTATCATATTTCAGAAATATTTCAGAAATGATTTGAGGAAAATGACAAAGAGTTCAGTTTGATCAAGCATTTGTGGAATGGGCTGAACAAATTAGTCCAATCTACAGACAATTTACAGGAATTTACAACCTTATTTGGTTTCAGCCATGAGACACTGGATGATACACAATGAAACAACTATAAGAAACAGAAAATACACATGAATTCTAACGCTGCCTTTCTGTATACAGGCACATGACTGTAATCTGTGTACAAACTCAAATTTGGGAGGTCAGGTACTGATGTTCAATAATCAGTTCTGTAGGCAAAAATGCCCCCCATCTTTTGTGAATCATGACAACTGTATGGTTCTCTTTCACCACAGCCCAGATCCTCTTGGCTTTGGGCACAGTGACCTTGAGCTCATCTGTGGATGCTTTAGAGTATCCCATTTTATGACCAGTGTTTTTTCTGAAGATTACAGAGACTGTATGTGTGCAGTTGACTACCTGTGACAGCAATGGATATACACTACAGTAGCTCAGAATTTACAATGAGTGTATTTTGTATATACGGCGCGTCTGAACCAGGAGCTCTCATTAAATTAGCCCAAATCTGATCATAATTTGATTGACTTGGTTTTTGTGTTCATACCGCCCAGAAAATGGTCAGATCCATGCATCAAGTCACTTTACTATGCTTACACATGCAAGCGTTTAAGTGTGGGTCTGTGTGTGTTGATTGTTTTGGTGTCACACTCTTGGAGTTGAGATGGTGGAAGACTGGGTCTGCTGGTGAGTCTACGGATGCAGTGCAGGTGCCTGGGACGGAAAGTTCAAAGAGTGTGATCTTGGTGTGAATGAGGTCAAATAACTGGTTTTAAACGGTGCTACAGCCACCTGTCCAGGGATCAAAGGTTAAGGGTCAGGCAGACCACACCAGACTTCACTAGCCACACACACTTAGAGATAGCAGGACACACAGTGTGCTAATGCATTCTGCTTTAATGGGACTATAAAGTACTGAGAGATTTGAAATTGTAAAACACATTTGTTATTCCCGTTACAAAGCTGGATTTTTGAATCCTCCCCGTACTGGAATGTAAGCAAATATGTTGAACTGAATATTCGAGGCTACATGGATACAAAAGACACCTGTTGTCCAACTGAACTCAAATTAGCTTGCCTGTCTTTCTCTCTCCCTTTTTCTCTCTTTCTCTGTCATCTGTAATTGTAGTGTTCCCCAACGTTTTTTATAATAATAATAATAATAATAATAATAATTATTATTATTATTATTATTATTATTATTAATAGTAGTAGTAGTAATAGATGTAGTAGTATTTTGGAGTTCCTCTGGTGACTTTGCATCCAAGGTTTAACATTTGCCTTACTCATAAATATATAATCATACAGAATTGTTGCTTATGTCATTCTGGTGCTGATTTCCACATTTTGAGTGCTGATATGTTCATACACAACTAACCTACTAAACTTAAAGTGACAATTCACCCAAAAATGAAAATCTGATGTTTATTTGCTTACCTCCAGGGCATCCAAGTCGAAGGTGACTTTGTTTTCTCAGCAGAACACAAACGCAGATTAT
>JBBKCR010000002.1:14730673-14766653 GCA_037577295.1 Ladigesia roloffi | reverse complement strand
ACATCAAGAGACACTTCAGATCCTCATGAAGATGTGGACTGGGCTCTCTCTGAAGTGGAAAAAAAACTCAGCAGACATTTCTCAAGAATCATCATCAGGGGAAAACAGGGACGCCCGATCCCAATTCTTCTGACCTCAAAGATGCTGTGTGCATTAGGGCGTCTTGTTAAATGTGGTGCAAGGTCTCCCCAAAACCGCTCGGCACCTCTGAGGTGCCCTGAGTGAGGTAACCGTCGCTGCACGCTGCTTTACTTGGTGAGTGGGTTAAATGTAGAGGATTTTCGTGCTGACCTTTTTTTTCCTTATCTGGAATTATAAAGTTTAGATTCTTAAGATTGCATTTTAAGCTCATCTTGTCTTATTCTTTCATTTTCTTTTTCTGATGTTTAGTTCCACGGAAGAAGACACCCTGGCAGCAATCATAGGTCGAAGTGGTTGTAAAGCACATTTATTACTTCTTGCATTGTTCCCTCAAAAATTGACTGCGACAAGTGTTTAAAGGCAGAGGTTCTATGGGCATTGTTTCATTTTCACATGCCAATTACACAAAACTTGTAAATCAGGAAAATGTTTTTAGGATCAAAGATTTTATTTACATAATTAAAAGTTATTCTGCAAATTAAGTGTTTGGTATCTTTGTGTAGCTAAGCCATACTACATGCTACAACTGTGAACATCCATCTCTTGGCCTGATCAGTTATGACATGCCCTTTGATTATTTTGCACACCCATATACTCTTTACTGCGTATTCATTAGGGCAAACATTCTAATTAGATATTTCTCACATTTAAACAGCCATTGTTTAGTGCCTAATTTTTCATCTTGCATGTTTATTGATGCTACCAATTCTGTGCATATTAACACATACAAAGCTGTAGTACATCATGCCCTGTAATACTGGTAGGATCCTTTTACAAAATTATTCTTTTATATTTCCACCCCCCCCCCCACATTAAAAACTTTGTGTTTTTGTATCAATCAGTTTTGCCAGGAATGTCATTATTATTTAATAGTGCAAAATTATACTGTCCCCACAAATCACAAAGCTATTTGTGTGAATTATGCAAAATATATGTAAATGCAAGTCCCCATCAGCAATGTTTGTCCGTATTTCATTGGTCCCCATTTAGCATGGTGAGAACATCACTTCATCAGTTCTCTTATTTGAAGTCGTGTATGAGCTTGTAAAGCTATGGATAGTGTACATGATTTTTTTCAAAGCTCTAGAAGCTTTAGAAAGGGTGGTCCCCGCAAATGATGCTCAGAACATTGGTCCCCGTCGAACATGGAAACCAGTATGTGTGTGTGTGTGCGTGTGTGTGTGTGTGTGTGCGTGTGTGTGTGTGTAGGGCGTGCTTATTTTCGTACATTTTAAGAACAATCCTGAGAACATAAAGCTAGCCTACAATAACATGACAAAATGTATGCTGGGTTTGTTGACTTTACGCATTCATTATGGCTTTAAAGTGCAATATGTTCAAACTGAAAGGATAAAACATTTTCATTTACTTTCTGCTGAGGCAACATTTAAAATTAGGTTGTCTTAAACTGTTCTTTTTACATATAGGTATCTACTAGTAATTAATTACTCAGATCAGCTTTTCATAGGTGTGGCCAGAGTGGGTCAAAATATGATAAAATATTAGAGTCGCTAGGTGACATACTGTAATGGCTTTTGTGGGTAGAACCTACCAAACATGATCCAAGAGAGAGCCACCGCTGAAATGGGTTATGGGGGCCCAAGGGTCAATGATGTAAATGTGTAGCAAAGGCTTGCCTTCTGGTCTGATCTTACAGAACATCTACACACATCACTGAAAACATTAATGCTGACTGTGATAGACAGGTGCCAGAACACATTGCATCAAAACTTGTTGTGTATGCGTTTCTGATGCAAACTGGTCAGAGCACCCATGCTAATCCCTATCCACCACCAAAAGTGATATAATTGGCAAGTGAGAATCAGAACTAGACCATGGAGCAAAGAAAGAAGTCTTGTGAATCACATTTTCTTTAACATGTCATGTGTGTGTGTGCTGGTTACCTGGCACCAGGATTCAGTATGTAAAGAAGGTAAACTGGCACCACAATGCCCTGGTCATTGGCCCTGTTTGAAAACGTCTGGTTCTGGTGTTCATTTTGATGTCACTTTGAAATGTACCCCCTGCATAAGCATTATTGTAGAGCAAGAACACCACTTCATGGCATGGCATTCCCAAATGGCAGTGGTTTCTTTCAGCAAGATAATGCACCCTTCCCACTGCAATAATTGTTTAGGAACTGTTTGGAGGAACAAGTTTTAAAAGTGATGACTCCGCTTCCAAATTCCCCAGATCTCAATCTCTTCAAGTATCTGTGGGATGTGCTGGAAAACTGTTTACTCGTTCCATTTCCTTCAGCAGGTTCAGCCATCAGTGCAAGAAGATATGTGATTTTAACGTTATGACTGTGCACGTGTGTGTGCGAGTGCATGTGTGTGTGTGCATGTCTTCTTTAAACATGCATTCAGGCTTTTTCTAGTCATTCCTTAGGACACTCCCTATAATCACACACACACACACCCACACACACACACCTAACTGCAGCGTGACTAATTACCATAATGAAACTCTTATCGAAGTTAAGAGAGGTCAGTATCACTGGCCTTTAGCTAATGAGAGACTAGGGTACCAGGGGACCAAGAGCAGGAGCAGACAGAGAGATCAGCCACACACACACAAACACACCACACACGCACACACACAGGGTTCTAAAGAGTTCAGCTCAAAGCACATGTATAATTTATATAGCTCTGTCTTTAAATGTGACTGACAGTTCCCAGCTCTATAACACAGTCTTATTAACCAGCTCCCCACCCAGTGCCCCACCTAGCTCACCGTACCCCCTCCACATTTCCTTCTTTTTTAGATGAATTTAAAATGATCAAATATTATAAGTTCCTCAATTGCACACTTTTGGTTCATTTTGTCAAATTGTGCATATTTTGTGAAACTTATTCTAATCTGTGTAAAAATGTGTAAAGATACTGGCTCATCCAAATAGTCAAGGATAGTAGAAGGGAGTAGGGAGATTTCCTTTCCTTGACTGCAGTAGAATCCCCTATTCTTATGCAGAAGCTTTACATTAGATAATAGATTATTTGATTGCATTCAGCAACAAGGTCATTAGTGAGGTCAGATTCTGATGTTGAATGACTGGATTTGCATTACAAACAAAACTCCAATTCATCTTAAAGCTGGATACACTGTTTAGAATGTTTGTCTGGAGAGTGTGTTTCTCTTTACTTTTTTCATTTAATTGATAGAACAATGTGGTAATTCCACATGTTGAACAATATATTCTAGTTTTATCATCTCATCCCCAATGCTTTAGTCAAAGTATAGGGGATGAGTGTGGGTTTTTAAAACAGACAAAGGGAGAGAGAGACAATATAATGAGTCCGATTGTGACATCAGTGTGTATGTGTGTGCGTGTGGTAGATATTCTGTGCTAAAGGAGGTCCAGCTGGGACCAGAGTATATGTCTGAGGGGCCACGGGCCAAATTTATATTTAAACTCAGTACCTCACACTCCCCTCTTTCTGTCTCTCTCCCACAAATTCCAGCTGCACTTAGGACTGAGGCTACATTTCAGCATGCATCTTCTACACTGTTGTTCTGTAGAGAAGTTCAAATTTGCTATTTTATTAGAACAGAAGATAAGTTCCTTTCCGAAATGCCTGATTTGATCTGGAAGCCCTGCTGTCTTTAAATACAACTCATCATTTCTATCCTCTCAATGCTAAATTCTGTCACACATTTTTATTACTGTCTCCCGGCACCACTCCCAGATCTGCTTAATCTGACTAAGCAGATGTTGCTACTCTCTTTAAAATGTAGTAATCAGGAAAAGGTTATTTAGGGCAATGCTATAGAAGACCTATCTTGGTTGTCCTGAAGAACCTTTAACCTAATTTATATCCGCTGCATTTTTAGTGTGTGATTAGCACAAACAATAAGTGCTTTTCATAAATATTTTAATATGCTATTGATCAGTGCTAATGTGTCTATTAGCCCATTTAATATAGTAATAAAGAATTATCAACAAGTATTTAAATGGTAAGGATCCTTTACATCAAGAATGAGATTCTAAAGACTTCTTCACACTCACTCATCTCATTTGAGCTGTTTACATTTCTTCCATTTCTTCCATTTCTCCAACAAAATTCAAGTTTGCTACAAATGAGGAAGTTTGCTACAAATGAGAAAGATAGAGATTAGGTAATATCTCTTTAAATAAAACGATTTAAATGTTCAAGAATCAAAAGCTGTTCATCTATGGCATAGCTCCAAAGCAATGGCAGCTTTATGGCAGCTTTATTTTTAAATGTGTAGGCCTACATACAAAATATTAATGAAGGTTCGGAGATACAAATTAACCAGATGGTAATCTGACATATGATAATGTGAATAAGTACAACCCTCTCTTAGTCTAATTTCGTTCAGTTTTGATCTGAACAAGAATAGCAAGCAGAAGAGAAAGAAAAGCATGCAGGCACACATGGTGGTCACAGAGTAGAAACTGTTTAATCACACTGATAAAACAGATAATTGAGACCCAAAAGCTTTGTTCTATCCAGGATATTTACGACAGGGATGGCAGTATATTTTAACATAACAAGTGCTCATTCAGATGAAAGTCTTTATTAAAATGTAGAAGTAAACTGTGTATGTTCAGTCCTTTTTATTACTTTTCCCCCTTCAACTTCAGAATCTAAAATAAGCTCTCCCTGACATCAGACTCTGGGTGATGTATTGCCTGAGATGTTTGGCCCTGTAGCGGTGGCCATAGAACCAGTGCTGAGATATTGAACCACACTGACATGTTTTACACAATCACACTTTTCAGCTTCATTACAGATGTTTCAGAGCTTTAGGAAAGAAAGTTAAAATGTGCCTCAATGACTGAGGTTTATGACATATAACTGCTGAAATTAACTCAGCAAAGTATTTCTGCAAAAAGCATGACTCATAATGAAGTCTTTTTTGACATCTTTCAAGGGAAGCCACAGATTGAATCTATCCCTTGCAAATCTCTCTCTCTCGCTCTCTCTCTCTCTCTCTCTCTCTCTCTTTCTCTCTCTTTCTTTCTCTCTCTCTCTCTCTGGGGTGGTAAGGTGGTCCTCCCTCTCCCCATCACTCAGTACAACAGTCTTCTCTCTTAGTGATTTAAAGTATGGATTATAAAATCATAGCAATGGAACCAGACGTCAGCTTGAAAAATCTAACCGAAAGTTCCATGAAATGGTTGTGAATGCAGTGATGTCCTAAACCTAAACCCATTCAGTCATGGCGGAGGGATATATGCAAGGTGTTGAAAGGCAAAGTATTCCCCAAAGAAAACGATTAATTTCAAATTCTGGCCTGTTTTACCATCACCATCATTCCACTTAAACAGACAGACGTGGATCTTCAGTGGTGAAGTGTGCTGGGAGCGAGCTGCAGTCCCTGGGGTGCAGTTGTGCTCTCGGAGGGAAGACGCTGTTCCTGAGGTAGCTTGTTTTGGCTGAAGAGTGCGAACACTTTTCCAGAGGGGACAGGCTGGAGTGTTCTGGGTGAAAGGGGTCAGAGATTATTCCTGAAGCCCCTTCCTCGATGTACTTGGCCTACACAGTCCCCACATGCGGGAGATCATGTCCTTTTGTTTTTGAGGCCTTTCCAGTTCTCCTTCAGACAACACCAGAATTCTCTAGACAACTGTGGAACAGAACTGGACAAGCAGTTTCTCATCACTTTTTCAGCTGCCTGCAAATAGTGAAGTTCATAACCATCAGACATAACTCCCAGGCTCGTTATGAGGACCCCATACCTCATAAAAGGGCCATGACCTAACCTGAACTTGTTCATGTAGTACCCACATCTGACTACGATAAAACAGTTGATTGGTTCCCATGCTTACGAACTAATGCCCTCAACTTAACTATTACAATTTAATGATCTAGTACCGATGTCTAACTAATGGCCTTGACACATAACTATCCAGTACCCACACCATACTAACTCATGGCCTTGACTACAACAAATGAGTTATATTTTACACATATCATACCATGGCCATAACTGACCATAATTAATTTATCTAGTACCCACGTCCATGCATTGCAATCCCATTTCCACTGGGATCACTGAGGTTTGAGTCCATTGTTAAATTAATGAGGGAACACAAGGGACCACAAAAATATTGATTCCCAATGAAATTTAGGTTCTGGGAATATAGAATTCTGAAATTTAGCGTCCTGGGTACATAGGGTTCTGGGATTATAGGGCCCTAGGAAAATAGGGTCCTAAGAATATAGGGTTGTGGGAACACAGTGTCTAAGTCATATAGCGCCCTAGAAACAACGGGCTGTGCCCCAGGTTGGCCTATTATACTAATAACACCCCTATCTCCAATCATTTATTAGAATTTCTTTGTAATTTCATTTAGTTAATCACACTACCGGGTCTGCTTTTTATTCACAGACCCTCAAGAAACAGAAATAGCTAGAAGTAGCATTTATCACCACTAACACCACTATGAACATCATCGAAATTCTCTCAGAGAGAAAGAAAGGAACATTAGATCCAGTATAACAAGGAAAATAAAAAAACACCCCAATTGTGTTGCTGCTAGCATGATGCTAGCTAGCCTCCTACTGCCCTAGGCCTGCCCCTACTGAACTCTGTGTCCTCGTAAAAGAAAAAAAAACAACAAATTTAAACACAATCAGGGCTGTGTTGATATTTTCCAATAAACATGTCTCCATTTGCTAATCAAGCGCGAAATGGAAGCCAAACATGTCTAGGACGGCTCGAGCCGCGAGACTTTGAAGGACGCGGCAGGCCCTTTGAGCCGCAGCAGAAGGCTAAACATTTCAAAACGCTTATTTACATCACGTCCACGCGATCAGCGCCTGAGCATTTGCTTGTCTGAAGCCCATAAGCCGATATGCAGTGTCCAAAATGGCAGATTTAGGCCAAGCTTTCTTTCCTTGCCGATTAGAATGACTTTCTCTCGTCTAATCAGCTTAAGTCATAACAGAAGTGTTGAAATGAGCCTTTGACCTTCCATGCAAAATCTTACACGTGCCTCGTATGTGGCTTGGCCTACTCTTCTCTAGCAGAGCCTGATATAAACAGGTCTACACTGGCTTTGGGTCCCTATAGAGCCATGCAAATGTGTTTGACCCCTTCTAAAGTCTTCAGCTTCGTCTGGACAAAGTCAATTTGTCAGTAGATCTTCGGGAAAAACAAAAAAATGTTGATTACATTAGAAATAAGGCTGCTACAACCACCATCTGCAATGTAAGATCATTTGGAGTACATTTCTACCAGCTTTGCACAAGTCACATACAGTGATTTTCACCTAATTGCTTCAGGTTGTTCCTGTAGATTGGTCGATGCTTGTGAACCACAGTTCAGATCAATTCTTGATTGGATTGAGAACTGGATTATTTGCATTCAGCTTCTTGTTGATCTGCCACTAATGTGTTGTTTTTAGGTCTGTTTCCCATTTATCTTTCCATATTTCTGTTATAACGAAATAAGGCCATTTCCACAACCATACTTCGTAGTCAATGCTGTTTGTCGTGAAATGGGCAGCGTTGGGTTTGGATTTACCATATTTTTTAGCCCATAAGACGCACTTTTTCTATCCCAAAACAGGTGGGAAAAGTTGGTGCGTCTTACACAACGAATATACAATTTGCCTGCATTAAAACTGCACCTAACTTTCCTTGGTGCTTGCTCGCAGTCCTCTTTTTATGCTGTGTGTGCTGCAGGCTGGACTTATGGTGTGTACTGTTGCTATGGAGACGTCTCTGACCCTCGTGACAAAAACTAGACGAGACGCGACGTTATTGCTGGTCATGTGACGATAACGAAACGAAATCTATAATGTATTTTTGTTGACGAATAAGAACGAGACTAAAAGTGGTTTACAATATAAGAACTGTGCTAAAGTGTCTCTTCATTTTCGTTGGCTAAAACGAGATGAGACGTTATGCATCTAGAGTGGACAAAAGTTTTGGGACACGTTTTTTCTAGATTTTCCTCCTTGAAAATTGGGTGCGTCTTGTATTCCAAAGTGTCTTATAGGCCGAAAAATGCGATAGATCTGAATGCTCATTTTTGTGTCATTTGACTGCAATACGTTTCATCAGTAAACACTTAGAAATCCCGTGGGCTATTAATAATACATTCCTAATAAGTTATTAACCCTTTAGCACAAAATCTCACATAGCTGCACCGCCTGCCTACTTTCCACTAAAGTGTACGGTCACACCAGCTTGATTTGGAACAACACTTCTAGCTGATGAATGCTGCATGTTAATGGAGATTGAGGATTACAGGCGTCACCTTTACACTTTACACCATCACCTTTACACTTTACTGTTGATTTTAACACTGTTATACATCTGAAAATTCACACAAAACTCGACCTGCAGCCTAACAGCCGATGAACGAACTGACGGATGGAGCTCTGTGCAGGACACCTCAGAGTACAACGCACATGACCAAAAAACACACAATCGCTACTTGACGCTGTAAAACTAATCTTTGGCCATCTGATGTGTGAAAAAGCAAAACTGGGAAATGTTGCTGCCAAAGAGCCATCTTAATCAAGTTTTTATCATACCCTATTTTCACTCAGAACTTGTATGGCACTGTAAACATATCAACCCTGGCTTGTGATGTTGTACAACAAACAATCGTCCTGTCGAATGAGTGACAGCAGCATCGAGGGGAACAGCGGTGCAACCGTAACAAGTACAAGAACAATTTACAACTAAAAGTAACAGATCGTTAGAACACCACGCAATGTGGGGAAGAGTTAAAAATAACTCCCCAGTTGAAGAGTTTACAGTTATGTATCAACTTTCAATTAGTACATTTTACAATAAAAGCAAGGATCAGTCTGTTAATATAAAATATGACATAATAATTACTAATAATTTGAAATAATAGTTAAGAAATAAATTACCCTAATCAAAGAGTACAATTATGTATGATATCCATAGCGCTGGAGCCACTATGTAAAGTTTAAATGTAAAGTGTCAATTTTGTTAATGCGTGAAATGAACACACTACACAGTGTGAACCAAATTCTTCTCTCCATTGAACCCATTGAACCCATTTAACCCAAGTGAAGCAGCAGGCAGCCAGGTACACAACGCCTAGGGAGCAGTGAGTGGGAGCAGTACGTTACTCAAGGGTACACCAGTGGGGCCACTAGCAGTCCTGGGATTCGAACCCATGACTTTCTGACCACAGGGGCCACTCCCTAACCCCTAGGCCACCAGCTGAAGTATGGCAGCAGAAGCTGGATGCTTACCGGAGGGGGTCTTCAGAGTCATCTTTGTCATACTGGTCTCGTAATGTCCTTGCCAGGAAGAAGATGATTCCAGAAGCAACGAGCAGGAAGCCGGCGACAGAGGCGATAGCGATGCCAACCACAAGGGGTTCAGAGACGTACTCCTCACAGTGTTCCCCCCGGTACCACCAGTTCTCTCCGACACGACACCTAAACACACACACGGTATTAGATCATGAAAAACAATGTGTCAGGCCATGGCATGTGACCAAGCACATTCAAGAAATCTGCAGTTTCTGTGATTTCCACATTTAATAGTTTGGTTCTCAAATAATGTATGTATATAAATATTATTTATTCATATAATATGTTTGTTCCATTTATAAATGTGTATAGAGAGTGTGTGAGGATATAAATGAACAATGCATTATAAAATCTTATGTACAGAAAATAAAAAGAAATACTGAAAATATGCCACAAAGGGTACATAAAGTTTATATGTGTAAGTTAAATCAACCTGCAGTAACTCAGCACCACCCATTCATGTTGACCTAATCAGCCTAGCCTACAATGCAGGGCAGCCAATCAGATCAGAATACATTTACATATATCGGTCTTAAGGGCACATGACCTTTAAAGCGATTATGATCCACATAAATGTTACAAGTGGGGCTTATGGAAACATACATCACTGTCTCATGTGTTCTCATATATTAAAATATATTTCATATGTTGAGCTGCTACTGACCATTACACATATAAAACCACTCTTGAACACTGAGGTAACATTTTTGCATGTAAAATTACCCACTGTACATTTACATCTATATTTTTCTATGTTCTTTGTGTCTTTTAGTACAACTCATCTCATCTCACTGTGTACATTTCTACATCTCATATGACAAAGTTTCGTTTGAAAATGAGAAAACAATGCATGATACTGGAGAAACTCATGAAGTATATCTTCGCCTCCACCATCTCACCTGCAAATGGCACCCTTGCCAGGTATGATGTCACACTTGCCATCGTTGAGACAGAAAT
The DNA here is from genome assembly GCA_037577295.1 of Ladigesia roloffi. Lineage (NCBI taxonomy): Eukaryota > Metazoa > Chordata > Actinopteri > Characiformes > Alestidae > Ladigesia > Ladigesia roloffi. The sequence goes on along the minus strand of JBBKCR010000002.1, from coordinate 14,756,281 downwards.
CCTCCTGGATGTCACAGATGCTCTGGCACGGCAGGCCGTCGACGCTGAAGTAGCCAGTGTCACACACACACTCCGCCTCGCCTGTCCACCGGTTCACCATACACTTCGAGAACTCATTACAGGCCTGGAATTTACAGGGGTCTGCTTTCTCTCCTGCACAAACAACAGCTTCACTTTAAAGACATCCAAAAAAGACCAAACACTGTTCAAATTAGCCATTTGCAATGCAGGGGGCCAAGCATCTGCAGCGTCTGTGCTTGCATGTCAGCAGAATGATGCATCCTGCATGAAACTCCTTGCTCGAGAGTATTTCCCTTCACTACCCTATTCTTTCAAAAACAGGCTCAAAACTTTTTTACTCAGACCTTTGAATGAGTTCAGATGATAAATGCAACTGGTTAGAATGTCCATAGGATATTTAATTCCTGTTTCTATTTTTAGCTTTGATTATATAGTATCCAATAGCTTAACAATTTAAATACAATGCAGTTTATTTTGGGGATATCGGACTCTCCTATAGTGTTCCAGAGTCTGTAAAACCAAAGGAAAAAACAGTTTTATTAAATTACCATGTAGGAGACATGCAATTTCTTCCACTATGCCCTCCTGGCCACTTTATGAAAACATGTCCCACTTTTCCATAAAGATTGGGACAGTGTTCCTGCCCAGGATGCAGGTGGTGAGGTCCCCCACATTATCGACCAAGTAGTTATTATCAGCAATAAGCAGATTAACATTATACTTGCATGTCATAACTAATAAATCTACCTTTGCATCAGAAAAAAGGAGTACAATAATTCCAATATGGCCGATGTTCAGTGCTTGGGGTCAAAAATAAAGAAGATTGTGTTGAAGTGAGTCAGCGTTTAGATGCTGCGATGAGCAGCATGATAAGACCAGGGCTCAGACAGATTACAGTGACCCAGCTCAGCAAGAACACACACACACACACACATAAATGCTGAATATGATTCACGCGTGCAGCACTGCACGTCTCACCTGATAATATGGCATCTAAGCCGAAGAGTCTGCATCATGGAATCACTCGGTCCAAACTCCCCCGGCCAGATTGAGCAACGCAAGATTATTTACATTTCCAAGCCTGGATCTGTGTTCCCAAATGGAACATCATTAATATAATGAACTGGGATGCTATTGTTTGAATAATATACATCAAGCTCAGTGTATTACGGCTTAATCCTCCTGGCTGTGAAGCAGGTGCCTGACAATATCGGTGTTATTCTAACAAAGGCGTCTGCTACCAATCACAGTCTGGCTCCCGGAGCAGGTAAAACATGATGCTCGGCTTTGCCATGATTCACTTCTAGCAATGGATCTTCCAGAGTCCTACTGCTGTTACTCTCGCACATGGGCACAAACCCTGACAAATGAGGCTCAATCATCATCTGAGTTGACAATTTACACCCCTGTGGGAGGATATCCTGGCTAGCCATTGAGCCTCTGTTCTTATAGAGTTTACAGAATGGCGTCTAAGGCAGTGGGCTTCGTAGAGGTCAGCAAATTTACCACACTGGTCTAGTCCATGCCAGAACAATAGTATACATCATGGGTTAGCTCATGTGATTTACCTGATTCTACATCCAGGGAGTATTTGTCAATGGCAAGGTTCATGGTCTGGTAGGCCGTGTTGCAGAAATCCTCCAGGATAAGGTAGACCGCGGAGGTCACCTCACGAGGAACCGGCTTCCCGAACTTCATCCTGCTGTTGACCACAATGCTGCCGTTTCTAAAGTTCAGAATCTCCAGGTGCTGGAAGTTAGTCAGATTGGACTGCAGGTATGGCACCAGCTAGAGGGAGAAACACAACAGAGTTCACTTATTAAGTAAATCTTCAAGAATATATCCATCAAGCTATATCAAGCACAGAAGGGATGTTTACAGTACCACAGCAGTAGAAGTAGCAAAAATATTTTATTATCTTACTTTTATTAATTATTTGATTAGTTATGATTGATTAGCAGGTTAGCAGAGGAAACTAAGCCTTTCAACATATCCCTGTTAGCACTAGAGAATTCTAGTTGATAGTGTCAAAATAGTATGACCGGAAAGTTCTTAGCTATAAATGTTTCAGTGTAAGGGCAATGATGTTAATTAGCAAAGACCAGGCATATAAATTGTGCTTCTTAAACAATGCATGGAGTATCCTAAGGTAAATATTAGCAGTGTAGGCAACAGCCAACAATATATAGGGATATTGGTACAGAATCTATCAATTACCACACGTTTGTTTTTCCAAAGGATACCTGGAGAACACACTCATTGCCAGGGGCAATGGGAGATATTTGGCAAAAACTTACCAGCTCCAGGAAGCGCTGCTCTAAAGCTTTGTATTCTGAGGAGCTCTTGTTGAAAAGGTCCTCTGAGAACATCATGTTGGTGACACGAAGACTGAAAAATACCATCAACGACTGTCCAGGACTGGAAGGCATGGCAACACTAGCCATGTCAGTGCCGTAGTTTAACCCGCTGCCATTCTCTTCGCTCTGGTTCAAACTGTCATACTGAAGGACCTCAAACGAGACATCGAGGCCAGTTATGCTGGGCTCCTCTGGAATATGAGCCGGTGTCGTGCCACTATCATGGTCTTTACTTTCATTGGATATACTGACTTCAGATATTCCAGGAGAAAGGGCAACCTCTTCGTCTACATCACCAACTGAGGGTACTGCCGTATCAATGATTCTATCTGTAGGTCGAAAGGTTGGCTGGAAAAATGGAGGCACGATTGTAGATGGACGGTCCCTTTCATGGCTACTAGTACTGTTGAGAATGACCGAAGTTGTGGATGACTGCACTACAGTAGATAAGTCACTTCCATCATTGCCCTTTCTCTCTGGTCCAGCCAGATCATCAGCATCTTTTTGTCCAGTATCTGTGTTCATATCCACAGCCTGTGAAGTTGCCACTTCAGGAACAGATGGTGTCGACTGATGCACGGGTAAAGACTCTGTTGTTGAAAGTGGTAGAGAAGCATCCTCAACTGGGCCAGAGTTAGATATCCTGGTGAATGGAGACTCCTTCTCAGGCGAGAGAGGGGTTGATGGCGCTGCAGTTGGTCCTTCGGTGACAACCAGAGCATGCTCCGCGGTCACCACAATGATTTCGTCTTTGCCCAGTTCCCCATCTGAGATTGCCGAAACTGGAGCTTTTGTGACTTCAAGCACAATATCCTCTATATCGTCTTCAATAATCTCAACGCCAGCATCTGAGTCATCCAGATCTGAGCTAAAAACAATTGGTGATTCTGTCACATCTTCAATTACTGGTTGCTCACCACCAGGGCTGGAGGTAGGTTCCTCAACTTCAACATTTAAAGCAGCAGGCAGCTCAGTTTCTACCAAGACAGAGGTTACCTCCGTTCTTGCATCCTGTGAATCAGTGTCTGAGGTTATGGACTTAGTTATGGACTCTGATGGTACCACGATAGACACTGGCGTTGTTAGACCAGTGGTCTCCTGAACATCCTCAGCTTCAGGATTATTCTCAGACATGGTGTAAACTGGAAGTGGTGGGTCCGTTACAGCAGCAACTAAAGTGGACAGTTCGGTTGGGTAGTAGTCACCATAAATGTCTGGAGCCTCCTGGGTCTGCATTGAAAGCTCTACAGTCAGGGTCTCCATAGTCCAGAACACTGGGGCCTGATCTGTGGTTGTATACAGGGGGTGGCTGCGAATGTCTTGGGTCACAATAACTCTATCCACAAATGGGTTTTCAGAGGTCACATCTGGGGCAGGAATCTCGGGCTCAAACTCCTCTTCATCCTTTTTCATTTCATGGTCTTCTCCAGAGGGGTGCTTTGTTATTTCGGCTGCCTGAAGATCCTTTTCTGAGCTTTCCGAAGGATTTTCTGGTATCCAGGGCCAGATGTCTGGTCCTTGGCAATCACCAGAGGAGCCTGATCCAGAGCCCAGGTCGACCTCCACTGATTCCTCGACATGTGGAGGTCCCAAAGGACTGCTGTCTGTTGTGGTACTCTCTGCTTCAGACTTAGTTGGTTGGACCTCCTCAGCCACAGTAATTAAAGTTGGGACAGCAATGGTGGTGGTTTCTAGGAAGCCCTCTTCTTGAATGGAGCCATCATCTAAAAAGGAGGAAAATTATTTAAAAAGATGTGACAACTACAGTGGAGGTCTGCTTGAGTTTAGTTAAAACCAGAATTTAGATTTTGCCCTCCCCTCCCTAAAGTACAAAATAACTCTGTTAGAGAAGGTGTGGAAGATTGTGAGAACTAGATTGCATAAAAAGGTTAATCTTCAGAACCAGAGTTGCTTAGAAATTAACTACTGAACAAAATGATGAAGACTTACTTTCTTTGGTAGGCTTGGAGGCCCCGCTAGAGGTTTCCGATTTAACAATCGACTCAATATCCCCATTCTTCAGGGGCATTTCTGTAGGATGTGAAGTTGGACTTTCCTCAAGAACAATTACATCGTTTTCACTAGCCAGCTCACTCTGGGAGCCCATCCATGGATCGTACGGCCGCACTGGGTCAAACAGAAAATTCTCTTTTTTGATGAAAAGGTCATTGCTGTTCAGTTCCTGTCCAGGAACGTCTGGAGGTTTTTCTGCAGCAAGAATTCCCTGTAACAAAGAAAGAAATTTTACAGCTCCTGCAATCTATCTTTGAATTTTACACCACATTATTAGCTTTTGAAGTTTATTTAAACCTAATCAGAGAATTTGCAATACTGTGTATGTCATACAAAAGTGCAATTTGTCTTAGAAACATATATGATACATATATGTATATTTGCATAATACAGCTACAAATGCTATAGCTATACTTCTGTACAAATATTTATACTAAAATTGATTACTGTACACTGAGAATTTTCTATACTTTAGTTTATTAGATTTTTATCTAATTCTACTCTTTTTTTTATCAATTCTGTTGCTAATTTTTGTACTGTCACGTTCTGCCGTACTAAACAAATTTCCCACTTGTGGGACTAATAATGGTTTATTGTATCTTACGCAGTAATGTACGGATTTAAGTTTCTCATCCTGACATTCTGAAAAGGAATTAATATGGCCTGCATGTTCCACCAACCATCCCTATATTAAGCGCGTGGCTGGCAGCCAGAGAAAACAAGGTGCCCCAGAACAGACTATACCCAGATTATTTCAGGGAGTGGCAAGGTAATCCAATGGCCTTGCCACATCAGAACATTTGTATGACTCTTTTGGGCGCCCAATCACGTGAAATGTATCAAATGTAAAAGCGAGACTTTGAACGCCTCACAAACAGTGGTGGAGCTAAAACGTTTTACATGGGGTGGCCAGGGGGTGGCCACTGCTATTTCAGGGTGTCCACACACACATATGCACTGTACTAAAATTTGAAATGATAAATTAAGGAGTTCACACATTTTATTTGGAAAAACAATGTTGAGTTCATTACCAAAAACAATAGCATAAAAAACCAAACAAAATATACTGCAATTAGAAACAAAGAAGACCTGGATTTGAAAACAAAACACAGTTTAGTGTCATTAAATGTTAGTGTCATTAAATGTTGTAGTATGTGTCAGGGAGGTAACAGATAACTTTTTAATAATATTTAGCTAATATTAATGTAATGACTTGAAAAAAGATTCATTCATTTTGCTGAATGAGACTCAAAAGTCAGTAAAATGATCCAAACTTCCCATGACTAATAGTTCGAGCGGCATTGCTAGCAAAAATCTAAATCTTCTTTAGACAAATGAACCGTCAATCAGTATCAGGAACAGCCGGCAGCAAATAAAACCCCTCTGGCTCCTCCACTGCTCACAAACCTACACACATGATCCCAAGAAAACCGAGCAGAGATCCTGCACACATGGCCGGAGTGAAAACAGTGCTCTCCTGGTCTAAGTGGAACAAATTTTCCCTAAATAACTCCTCAGCAAATGGCAGTGGAACGATACCTTTTTTCCGGAGCGATGGCTGTGGAAAACTTGCCCAGATGCATAGAAGAATATTCTACGCCTGGTCCTGCATATGTCATCGCATTAAAAATACACATTCAACCACAAAGGACCACAAACCTGCAGCCAGCATGAAACCAAAATCGCCATCAACTATATCAACAGCGTTTTTCTCTTGGCAAACGGCACCTAGCAGCATGACAAATCCTCCTATAATGCTTTATGTCTTCCATAACTCAGCAAAGTTCTGCAAGCCATGAAAAATAATGGTCAAAGATGTATATCTGTATAGATGAATAACAAAATGCATGAATGCTGACCTATGACCCATGGCAGTGCCACGTCTTCATAAATCCCTATTTATGATCTGTGAGAAGAAACAAGCAATAAGCTTAGTGTTGCTGAGGCAAGGGTGACATGGCACGGTCTTTAATTGGCCGAGGCTCTTCAATCAGGGCTCCGTCTAAAGCTCCGCCGTTGTCAACATTTTATAAAAAATACGACAAAGCTTGGCCTGGAGAGACAGCCATAAAAAAATTTGATAGATAGGATGATGGTTCAGCTTCAGATGTTCTACCAGTAAATGCCCATATGTCAGTGCCATTACCTGTGTGGGAAACACATGTTCCCAGAGCCGGACCTGGGGCCAAAACAAGACTGTAAATCAGTTTAATAAGAGTCTTGAAAGGAGTGCCAATTTTGGGGGAAAAGCAGCATGAGGGAATTCTGACATTATTGCGGAGAATGTGTCTTTCTAATTAAGTGATGCTCACCAAGGAAAGCTGATCACCCGCGGCAATAAATATGTGTCCCGGCGATATTGAAAACAGACCCATTTCAAGGCCTTCGAAACAGTTTTTGTAATACGGCGTGCTTAGTCTCGTCTCAGGGATCCTTCTTGTGGAAAAAAAAAGACATGAATATTTTTAACAGACCCGTGGCACGTTCCCAGAGCTGTGTTGTAATCGTTTTTAATGATGTGCCCCCAAAACCCATTTTTAGAGCGGGGGTAATCTCTCTTATCGTGCGCCGCTGAAACCTACATATGATTGCCATTAGTGAGTATCATTTTTCACTTAACAACGGTGGCCATGCTGCCAAGCCCCCTCTCAGGAACTGCGCTGCCGAGAAGAAGGGCAGGCGAGCGAAAGACCGGACCCAAGAGAGAGACGTGGTTTCCCCATACCTGCCAGTGACCACCGACTTACCATCATGTCGTTGGAGTCAATCGGTCTGCTGGTCGGTTTGGAAGGCGGCAGCGTCTCCACTGTAAGGCCAAAACAGAGACAAACCAAATCAGATTATGACCAGGGAGCACCATAACTCACCGCATCTTCTTAGGGTGGGGGGGCAGCAAGACAACTGGAACGGGGCGATAAGAATAGCCCACGGACAGCATGTGGAAGATGGCACATGGATTATGTTACAGGGTTTATAGCTGGAGTCAATTAGCCCATCATTAGCATTAGCACTATGCAGTTGTGACAGGACTAAGACGGAAGGATAAACAATCGTAAGGCTCAGGACACAGAGGCCCCCCATGGTTCAGTGTTGTAAAATGGATAAAATGTAAAAAGCTCTTTATATATATATATGTTGGAGTGGTTGGAACTCCTTTATCTAGCCTCTATGTATATATAGGTACTTTGCAGCCTGTCAAATGAATTTGTTTCTGTTTATTTCTTTCAATCCACTCATTATGGCGGAGATAAGACAGTTTGATAGGCATCAAATAGTATTTTTGCACCAAAATCGCAAAAAGAAATTAGGTGTGAAAACTGATTATCCCAAACGGTGACGCATGCGGTGGCTGTATGTTAGTTCCGAACCCCAAAGCGGCCTAGTGCTTTTTAATTAAAATTTTAAATATGAAATTGATGGAATAGTAGCTCACATTTTTTATGCATTATTCATGCTTTTAACTGTTATATATTACGAGTGTTTGAGATTGAATCTCACAAATGGCAAGACACTCTTGATTCCCATTCCAGCAATCAGGTGGAGGTATCTCACTGGGTAGGACACTTGCCTCTGGACCATGAGGTCCTGGGTTCGAATCCTACCTCCAGCACCACCACTGGGTCCCTGAGCAAGACCCTTAACCCCAAGTTGCTCCAGGGAGACTGCCCCCTGTAGTTAGAAATGGAAGTCGCTTTGGATAAAAAGCGTCTGCTAAATGATGTAAATGTAAATTGGTGGCCACTCTATTCATTTGCATAAAATTTGTCCAGTAATTTGTTGGTGTGGATTTGTCTTCTCCTGCCACTATTTATATTTAGTTGACCAAAAATGAAAAAAAAAAAAAAACACATTTAAAGTGCGACATGCTCTACACCTTCCTGCAGCCCTGCAATAAACAGAAGGATTAGAAATTTAGTCAATGTTATGGTCCATAAGCCTGGAATCTGGTCAAATTTCTTAAATAAAAACTGAATTCCTATAACAGACTTATCCTAAATGCTATTTATAGGAGCTGCTTCCATCAAAATCATTCATTGGTTATTCACTTACTCTTAGCTTAACTGCCACAAAGTCCTGGAACATTATGCAGCACGTCTTACCATTTTCCAGCTGTAGAGAGTCAGGGTCAACATCTAAAGTGGAATTCCCATTATTCCCAAGGGTCTCCTTGTGCAGTGCCTCGGTGATGAAGTTACGGAAATCCGTAATGGTGTAGACCACCGTGGGCACCTCTTCGGGGTCCGTGTAGGATTTTTCCACCGTGTTGGACTGAAGTGTGATGTAGTCCATGGTTTCATTGTTAACGCCTGCTCCATCTCCTTCCAGGACAATGGCGTAGTGCACAACCACTGCAAGACCTCTGCAGAGTGGAGGATGATTAGTGGCGACTTCATTAAACATTGTTTTCTCTAAGTTGAAGGTTTTAGAAGATATGATGAGATTTTTGATGACAGGGATTTTTCGTGAGGCCCTATGATTTACAGGTTGACCAACGCAACACTAGGTGGTGTTGTGCGAAAAATTAATTGGTAAGTAATGGAAACCAGTTCTGGTAATGTAGAATTTTTCATTTTGCCCCCAAAATGGTGTCGGCCCATGAAACATTCACTCAAAGTAAAATAGAACTGACAATTTTATATAGCGCAAAAAAAGCTGCCAGTAAGTAGTAAATGACTAATATTGTTCCATCTAGGGCATAGTATTAGTAATTTATCTGTTGATGTGTGATGTTTTGTCACATCTGTCAAAATAAATTAATGTATAATTGCCTTAATTACATGATATCATGTTCGGTGAGGTCTGTATTATTTGGAAGAACCAACATTTGACTGCTGTTGAAACTGGAAGCTGCAACACATTTGCCATTGCTCAGCTTGTCCAGCCTAGTACACAGTGAATATTAATTACCAAAACAAAATTCCAGTCTCTGGGTCAGCTAGCGTTCGGATACCACCTCCATTTCGGCCCGCCATGCCAGAGCCAGAATCTTGGAAGGCCTTCTTTGTTTGAAGGGGAAAGCACTGACCTAGATTTGGTCCTTCAATTCCCATTTAGCCTCATATTTTTCTACGAGCGCGAGAAAACCTGGTGAGTTTATGGACAGATCAATTTTCCCTCCCTTGACGGGCTTAATCTCCTTCAGGTCCGGGATCTTTGGCACTATGAGGAGAGCCGGATTGCTAATATGCCTCAACGTCCTCCTGTGCGAACTCTACATTGTTCAGGCGCTTTAGGGGTCTCTGGGAGCTCGCAACGTGCCATTATCCATGAAGAGAATTTCCCAGAACTACAGGGAATCCAGCATCAAAGATAGTTGGCCGCAGGGAACACAGAGGGTTAATTTAACTCCCGTCATGTTGGCAGCCAGGCCGGGTAATTGGCGGGACAACTTATGCCACCTAGGGAGGCAACTGAAAGCCAGTGCAAAGTGGAGGCCTCCACTTCATTTACATTAGACACATCAAGTTTGAATCTGAACCGCCATAAGCCCTATGGCTCCAGGCCTCTGAACACAATATGGAAGGTAAAACAAAAGGGCTTCGCTTTCAGCATCACACTGTGCCAAACCTAGGCACATGAATTTCTCATCAGCCATTTGGGAGGAGCAAAGGCCTCTGGGTTCCTGCAGCTGCTGCAAGATATGGAACTATGATGCTGCCAGGGCATAAATTTATCATGCAATTTTGCAGTTTTGCACTCCCATGCAATTTTGCACAGGTATTTAAATGGGCCACTTCAGCATTCTCTCCGATTCAAGTCAGAGAATCTGTTTCATGTCTGGAAGGACGCAGACTATGGGCTGTGAACACTCCTATTTGAACATATATGTATGAGCATTAATTTTTATGTAGGTCAGAAGAGTGTGTTCGAATGGAAAATAGGCTACTCACCCTTGGATGTCTTTTTGTGGCCTGGTTTCATTATGAAGTGGGGAAAAAGGAGAAGGAGAAAGGGTTTAGCAACTCAAACGATACTCCTTTTGGAACCATACACAGTATTTCCAAGCATTACATTATGTAAGTCACTGGTGTCAGCCCTTACCTGAATTCGAGTATAAAAACACTCTTGAAGCCTGGAAGTTTCTCAAAGGCGTCTTTGATCTGTGGGGGAAGTGTAGGAGAGAGAGAGGTGATGCGAAATGAGTATTTGGGGATTTCCAGAGATTGTGACTTCTCTACATGATGAAATGCCAGAAATACATTGGGGAATGAACATTGTCTTTCCTAGCATATCTTGACAGGTTCCAGAGATCCCTGAACCCCAAAAGGGAATTTATGGTAGCTTTGACTCTCTGTGGATGACTGGTTTTCCCCTAAGGAGTATGTAGGTTAAACATTCTCAATTGTGTCATTTACCTGGCCAGGGATACCACCTGAATGTCCACAGAGAGCAAATCACAGTATTAGATTCGGCTCTAGTACTGCTTTGCAGTGTGCTTTTGTTTTACAGTGAGGAAAACGAGCCATGGTTGGGGGAAAGAGCCATGTAGAAGGACAGCAATACAACTTGGAGAGCCACAAGGTGTGGAGAGAAGAATGGAGAATGTGTTTGCGGTCCCAGGCTGAGCTTATGACCTCCTGAATCTCATGATGTCAGTTACTGGCCTCACATCATGCATATAACCCTTTTGAAAATACCCTATTCCAGTCCTGGAGGACTGTAGCCCTGCACAATCCACTTTTTCCAAATGTTTCCCTCTAGGATTGCATATAGATTTGGAGCACAGCTTTAAGACTACTACACATCGTCTCTAAAAATTCTTCAGGGCTTGAGCTTAATCAGTGTTTCCAGAGAAACTTATAGGTCAGTTTGTTGTTCAGATCCTAAAATCTAGGTCTGCTAAATTAAAATGAACATTTCCAGATGTTGCTGCAAGTTCCTCTACGGTGCAGATCTGAGAGCACTTTAGCATTTTCTTTTAAAGTGGTTCAATTTGGGGGTTCGGATGCGGGGCCAAATCGGTGCTTAAGGATTTTTTCTGCATGGAGCCAACATCCCACCTTCTCAATGAACTGTTCAGACAGGCGCTGGTAATAAAAGCTTGACGGATCCCTGAGAGCATCATCATAGGTCTCTCCTTTCAGTTTAATGCTCAGTTCCACTACATGGTCCACCATGGGTCGCGCGGGTCTGGGCAAGATGCTGTCGATATCATTCCCGATCTGGCCGAAAAAAAAAACATTTATTCCTTAACAAGTTCGACAAACATTCATCTTCACACAGTTAGATATACTATAGCCCAGATTGATGAATTAGCTAGATCTCCTGCTCAATACAAATCATTATTAGTAATAGTGGGCACTAACCAAGTTGTTTTCATCTAGGATGTCATTGGATATCTCCTGTGTGGATGTCTGTGGTGGCGGTGAGAAGCTATTCTTCTGTGTGTAAGTTGTCAGTTCTTTCAGGCCCAATGTGATCTCCTCCACTTTGCCTGATGGGGTAGGTGTGTCATCCTCTTCTGCCTTGGATGTCCTTCCAGCAGTGCCTGTTGATGTTTTCATATCCAGAGGAACCTCAGAAGAGACCTCCACCCTAGTAGTACCACTAGATTCTCCTGTTGATGTGACTTCAGGAGCAGAATCTGGTCGCATTTCAATCAGTTCTGGTGCTTCTGTTAGTTCAGGTGTTTTCTCCTTGATAGTCACTTCAAGCACCACTTTGTCAGTTACGGACGTGGACTCAAGAATCTCAGGCAAGTCAGTAATTTCAGGGATGTCCTCAGCTGTACTTGCTGCCTCGGTTACCTCAGGCATGTCCTTGGTAGCTTCAGAAATGTCCTCTGTATCTTTATCAATCCCTTCAGGTGGCTCAGTAACTTCAGACATGTCCATGGCTACAGTAGTAGCTTCAGAAATTTGCTCAGTATTTTCAAGAATGCCTTCAGGTGCCTCTGTTAAAACAGATATGTCCTCATGTGTAGCATCCTCAGGTCTTACCTCATGTACATCAGTTACAGATGTGTCTTCCACCACCACAGTTTCAGGTATATGGGATGTTGTGTCTTCCTGTGTCTCAGGTCCATTTGTCGGTACAGGTGTCTCTGTTATTGCAACCGTTTCGTCATTTACAGGTGGAAGAGGTGTGATCTCGGATATAACCAAGATTTCATCCACAGGAACGCCCGGTGTCTCTTCCTGAGGTGTTTCTGGTTTAATGTCAGATGCAGATTCCACATTACCAGTTATGTCGGCTACAGCAGTAGGTGCAACCTCAGTTGTGTCATCATGAGTGTCTGGAATAGCTTCAGGTGTGTCACCGTTTCTGTCAGGTATATCCTCAGGTACATCGTTTTCCACATCATCAAGTGCATCAGATTTATCAGTTATGACCTCAGGTGAATTATCTTCAACACTATCATCAGATATAACTTTTACCATATCTTTTGTTTCATCATGCGAGTCAGGTTTGTCCTCTTCAACAGCAGTATCGAATGTGACCTCAGGTGCAGCATCTTCAACACTAGCATCAGGTATAAGCATAGCTATGTATTCTTCAACTGGTAAAGCAGGTGTGGCAAGAGTTTCGTCATCTTCAACACTAGCAACAGGTACTATAGTACCATCAAATGTTTCCACATGGCTTGTAGTCTCAACAGCAGTCATTCCAGGTGTTGTTTCCACAAAAGATGCCTCAGTTATCTCCTCTATTGTAGTTTTTTCTGGTACTGCTACTATAGTTGTAGTTGTGCTTATTGTAAAATCAATTGTTTCTTCATTAGTTGAAATGTAAACTGCATCTGTCACAGTCTCCTCAGTTAAACCATCCTCTTCTGCAGGTTCAGACAGGTCTATCGTTGCAGTATGAGGTGTTCCAGTAGCTACTACAGATTTATCCTCCTCTGTGTCATCAACCGTGCCCTCTTTAATGGCAGCAATGGGTATGTCTTCAACTACAGTTGTATACTCCTCTAAAAAGACCTCATTGGTAGGGTCTTCAAGAAGACCTTCAACCCATCCTGGTGGATTTTTTCTGTCAGAAACACTGACAGTTAGTTCTTCATCTTCAGCTACAGTTTCAGTTTCCTCCGTGGCCTCAGTTGGAGCAGTTGACTCAAACTCCCAATCACTGTCAGGTTCCAAAGTGATCTCTTCACCTTCCTCCTTAGTGTCCTGCTCTATAACCACATGTGTATCTTTCTCATTCAGCTCAGGGGTTTCCTTATCACTTGTATTTTCCAGAGAAGCCTCCTCAAGCGTATTTGGTACCACTTCTACAACAACAGGCCCTAGTGTTGTATAATCACCTCCAGAAGTGTCCTCAACTATGCTTGGATGTTCAGTTATAGGTGTGTCTAAAGACTCCTCTGGTGGAAGTTGCTCCTCTTTTGTGGGTTCCAGCATATTATCTGAAGTAGGGCTAGATGAGGACTGTATTGATATCTCGCTTGATGTTGAAGGCTTAAGGGTCACACTATCAGTTACATGTACAGGTTCTTCAAGTGACACTCCCTCTGTGCCTGCTGGGGTGTCATCAAAGTCAGAGTAAGCAGGTGTATCAACTGCAGGCTTCAAAGTAGCCTCTGGAATAACTCCAGCTTCCCCAAAGGCAACGGTTGACATTTCACTTGAGCTTTCTCCAGCGGCTTCCTGGTTCAATTCCAGTTCAGTGCCTTGTGTTGGGGAATTGGGGCTTATCCATTGTGACTCCTCAAAGGTCAGGATAAGATCAGGCTTAGAGGTGACCTCTGGAGTCACCTCCAGGCCTGTGGCCATACTAGTGGCAGAGATTACCAGTGGTGTTGTAAATATAGTCTCTACTGGAGCAACTGTGGTCTCTTTTTGATGAAGCGTAGTTTCGTTTTGAGTGATTTCCGCCTCTTTCTGAGGTACTGTAGTCGCTACTGGAGGAACCACAGTCTGTTCTACACTGCGCTGTGAGGAGTCCCCCCTCAGATCCATTGCTGGAGCTTTCGTTAGTAGAGAAGTTATGGTTTCAACTGAGAGAAAGAGAGAAAGAAAATGTCAGTTCATTATGATACATTGGCAAATCCCTTTAAAGATCTAGAAGAATTAAGGTTCAAACAATCTGCGCATTCAGAAAAGCCTACTTATTTACTAAAACAAGACACAAATTTTGCATGGTCCTTTGGAGGAAGTATAGATGTCCAGAGGCAAATTTAGTCTTTTTCCTATCAGTCTTTGAATGGAACATTGTACAAAATGTCATCATCTCTGCGGCAGCCGAAGGACAGGACAGAATATAACGATGCAACCACCTATTATGTCTGTCCCTCTAAGGCCTTACATCACATTCAGAAGGTTAGCTACAGCGGTTTAAAGAGCTAACAACAGTCTGAAGGTACTAATCATTTGTCAGACACCACCGACTAAGATGGATTAGCTTCTATTCTGAGATCACCACTCTGCCTCTAAAAGGAATGGCTTTAGTGAATCTGGTGAACAGGATAGGTACAGGACCTGTAGTACCAAGTCAAATAATGGAAACAGTTACAATTAATGAAGGCTCTCCAGGGCCAACTAGCATGACAGAATTAGCTTAACCTTAACTGGCCTGTTCTGATTCACTTAAAACACTCATCATTTCTTTGTTATCAATTGTTCATTGTTTAAGCATATCTGGATACACTAATACAGCATGGTGCACGACAAATAAATATTTGGCTTTCTTCTACTGACCTCTTTCAGTTGTGGTGATCATGGTACTAGCCTTTGTCGGAGATGCTGTACTCTGGCTGAGAAAGAAAACACCAGCACATTATTCAGCGATTAACCAAGAGACTCAAAATCGACCATTTCTCTCTGCCTTTTTGTTCAGTTTTTTTCATCACCATTTGAAGAAAAAACTGAAACCGTAGGCATTATTCCATTTGTGTATGCAATATATGAATGTATACCATCACACACAAAACTAGGCCTAGTTTTGCAGAAGCCAGGGAAGTTTACAGGCTACCCAGGATATGCTAGTGAGTTCGTCAGCAAAGGATCAGTGCTAGCATCGACAAAACATTGGCCATTTTGCTTAGAGAAGCATTCTGGTCCTTTACCGAGGAGACAGAACACATTTTGACTATAATCATGGTTCTGGAAATCAATTGAGATTGTACAACTACAAATAATGAGAGGAAAAGTCCACCAAAACATGCTATCGTGGCCAACCATGAATGAACGCTAATGAAGGACCAGTTAGCATGATACTGTGGTGCCCACTTGGATCAATGGGCCCTACCTGCACTCTGGCTGCCATGAGTGGGTTGGCTCACTGGTGCAACACAAACATGGAATGGTGTGAATACAGTGAGACAGACTGGAATTTGTCTTGAAGAGTTACTCTGATGGCTGTAACCAACTTATATCTATTATTTCAACACGTGTGTGTGTGTTTTGAAAAGTGTATGTAGTATTAAAACCTACTAACTCACCTGGTTGTGGACATTGCCACTCTCTGAAATCAGAAAGAAAACACTCATTAAAAAAAGTTTAAGTCAAGCTGGTTTTGAACTTTTCAGAGTGATGCTCCAGGGAACTCACACTAGTGACGAGGGCGAGATGCTCAGGCGACTGACTGAAACTCCTGCCGATGTCAATGACGCTCATGCTGCCGCTCTGGCACTGGCTGATCCACAGCTGGTACTCGTCTCTCTCAGGCAGCCGGTCCCAGAAGATCTTAAAAGCCTCCCACACGGTATCCTGACACACTGCAGAGTGCAGACATACATACACACTCCGGTGAAGACCATGCGCATCAACTGGATTATTCATAGGTTTCGTATATTTAAATAATAAGACACAGCTATGTGCAAAACACCCCAGTTTAGTGAAGGAATAATAACGATAACCTCTACAATATGAAAAATTAAACCAATATGTCACTGCAGATTTCAGGGTAAAATAATAATAATAATAAAAAAAATTATTATAATAATAATAACAGAAATAATAAATTTAATTTATATAGTGCATTTTAAAATACTATAAGACCCTTGTACAATTTTGGGGGAGAAACATTGACACAGACAATAATACAGACAATTTTAGACATGGTAGACGGAATGGAATTTATGAATTTTCATCCTAATATTCTACAGGCTTCATACAAGCTCATTTGCATTAATAATTAATAATTTGGACAGAGCTGTAGATGAACAGCTTGCTGTGACCAAATCTGGTCAATCAATCACAAATTTGGGACAAAAAATACTGGGGCAGTTCAGTCAGTGGATGGAATCTGAGAATAAAACAAAAAAATCTAATGAAAAAACAAAACAAAACGTTATTTTGACGTTAATAGATGTTTTTTTTGTTCATTTTATTTCGTTAGATTTTAGAGTTTTAGTCTTAGATTCCATTTACTGGCTGAACTGCCCCAGTCACACAAAACCACCAACACTGGGAGGTGCTTTCTCCTAATCACATGAAGGTCTACCACATCTTTACCAACTGAAACCTCCCTAATGAGCATCATTGGGCTCAGCGGCATTTGGGAAACATTAACAAGCAATTCTGTTTCGTATTCTAATGGACTGATTGGAGTGATGGGGGAGAGGAAGGCCCATCCCACCCAGAGAGAACAGGACCAGTTCTCTTAGACCAGTGGACACAGATACCTGCAATATCACATAGAATCAAACTCTGGACTACCTAATTACAGACCTACTGCTTAGACAGCTACTTTAGGACTTCTGTTTTTGTTATTCGGCTTTGCACAACATCCACACCCTGTTTCTGTTTGAAATGTTTGTTATGTTAGTTTGCTTGAAATATTCTCTATGTGGTATTAATTTTATTTTTGCATTTCCAAATTTCTTTTTAATTTAATTAAATTAATTTAAACTTTAGTGCATAGTCTTATGGGTCAACACAGGGTTATTTTTCTTTATATACTAGAATGTGACAGAATTAAAATCTTGAATGTTTTTGAATCTTGAACTTTCAGTTAAATAAAGCATCAGTTAAATGTTTTGGTGACTCTGAACATTATTTTTAGAAAAAGTGATTCCAAATCTTCAACATGTTGTGTCATTCCATTAAAAATCATTAGCCTCAAGATTTAATCACCATGTTACAGAAGTGAGGCACTTTTGGACATTCATTTTATTCCTCTTTCCATCCGAATGTTATTCTCATTCACTGCAGGATCAGAAAATATTAAAACATCTCCTAAGCTACTGCTAATGTGAACCTTGCAAATCTGTCCAAGACAATTTCGATTTTATTAATTTATCTGCAGCCACGGTGGTTTTCTTTCATTGAAAACATTGATTCCAAACTTGTGAAAGGCAAAAATTTTGAATAAATGTGCAAATCTGGAAAGAATGCAAAATATTGAGAAGGAATGCCACGTTTTTAGCGTCGAGCATCAATTTTCTTGTGGAAATCTGACACAACTGGGATTATTAGTGCTCTGGTTTGCCCGCTGGGTTGGTGATTCATGTGATGGACAGAAGGGAGCCAGCGGCAACATCCCTTATGATGGATGTTTTGAGGAGGAAAAATAATGAACTCAACCTCCGACACGATGGAAACATCTTGCCAATCTGCTCGCCTTCACTCATCAGTTATTCCAGACGCGCTGTTCTCCCGCTTTAGTGAAAACCCATGTTTGGATATGTGTGATTTTTCAATGCACCCCTGCACGTGCAAAAACAAGCATGACATCAAGCACAGGGAACATCAACCTGGGCGAAACTTGTTCAGCAACATTGCTGGGACATTCCTTTCCCATCTGCCCTCTTAAGCGGGATAGTGTGAAGAGAAGCAGGACCACTGGGAGGGGGCAGCGGGGCTCACTTTTTCCTGGCACACCATGAGCATCTATAGTGTGTGCAGAGCCTTTCAGTAGGATGGAGGCGGCGGGGTTATCCACAGGAAGGAGCAGGAGGGACAGGACAAGGGAGGAATATAGCAAGAGAGGGAGAGACAGAGGAAGAGAGGGGTTGGGAGCAGTTTGTGCTAGGATAGGCCTCAGATGGGAGCAGTCGTTAGCATCCACAGCAAAAGGAAAATGTCCTAGTGTAGAGTCCCCAAAGAAACCTCAATAATGTGTGAAACTGGTCTATCATAGTCAGTCCATGCAAAATAATTACTCGTTGTTTAAAAGCGAGGCTGTGAGTTTAGTCCTTGTGGCCTGGCAGCGAAAACTCAACAACAATCTTTCAGTAAAGGAGAGGGTACAGCTACCTAAAAGCATTGATTCAGACTATGTCCACCTAACTTTCCTTATTTGAGAAAATATCATAATGAAACAAAACCATCCCAGTGGAGAAATTGTGGGATTAGTCCTTGTGGACTTGCTGAGAAAATTTAAGGAAGTTTTCAGTCAAGGATATACATCTACTTTAAAGTAGTGACTTAGATTGTGCTCACTTATTTAAACTGTTCTAATTTGAGACAAGTTCATGATGGAACAAAAAAACACTCTAGCAATAAATTACAGAAATCTACATTTCTTGTGGAATTGCAGAGCATATATATTAGTAAATGCAAGGGTACAAAACGATCTAAACGTATTGACTGGACTGTGTTTACTTTCTTTCTAATGTGAGACAGTATCATGATGAAACAAAACTATCCCAGCTGAAAATTTTGAGTATTCAACCAATACTAAGCCATCAAAACAAGAAGTTGTTCAAAGAGTGACTGTCCCAAACTTCCCTCTGCAACTGCTGGGCATCGAATGCTGGATGGCAGACGGCTTTACCTCGTAGATGGAAGTAGTCCAGATGGTTCTGTAGGGCTTGCTGCACTGTTTCTTGAGAGCAGAGTTTCACGCCACTGGGGAAGAGTATGTCCCGTTTCCTGCGGGACAGGGCACCTTTGCCCTCTCCAGATGCAGAACCCAAATCCTGGGTGATCTTTGAGACCACCGTCTGACTCGCCAATGTCCCAGAACTTATCCCATTCCTCGTGTGGGTATTTTCCAGTCCGGAAACGCTGCTGTGAACTCGAAGAGTGGCGTCTGGGGAAGGGTGTGGAACATAAAACATCCGGGCATGAAGATCTATTGTAAAATTCTAATCATCAGAAACCACAGCACATTTTTCTAAACCAGTTTTCAATGCTGATTTAAATTTTTTTTACAGTCACATCAACTTTTTGAATTATGAGTAATATTAGATTTGCAATAAACAATACGTTTTTATTAAGCCTGAGGCACCAATTAAGTAATGTTTTCAATATTTTCACTGTGAAGTCAGACAGGCGCACCACTGTGGGATAGAAATTATGATCATTAGAATTTGATTTCGTCAGCTACCACTGTTTCTTAAAAAACGCTTAACATATAATTATATACTAATTGTACCAACAATCATGCAATATATATATAACGAAATTCATCACAAAAACTGTACATACTAGAGAAAAACTAAACACAGATTTAAAATCAGCATGAAAAAATACAAAACTCACTTAAACTCATCTCTGATGATTCTGACCTGTTGTCTTGTATTATTTATTGTTACTATTGCTGTCAGAACAAACCTTTGTCCAATTGGTTCATTTTTTAAATCATTTAACAATACCAGCGGTCCATTTACATTTTTGAACAATTTACATTATATCATTCTGTGAAGCTGCCGTTTAAAAAGGTTTTGCCATTAAATAAACTATTGATGATCTCAACATACCTGTGGCAATGTAGAAGTGTCCCATCAGAAAGATGACACTTGGCACCCACCAAATACACTTCCACTGTAAATCTGGCATCGTAGATTCCAAAGCCTGGTCCGAGTCTGTTTTACAAAATATTCGCTGCCAACCTTATAGATATCAGTTCAGTAATAATGTAAGTACATGCATCCTCCAGGTACCAGCTAGCATGGCTCAAAAGTTGGTGTGGGGGTTCTAATTAGGATGCATTGTTTCGGACTCCCGGGGATGCACCGATGTTGCCCTGAGCTCAAGCCACTGCACTGCTTAGCAGATGGTTCTCTGGGGAGGGTTTTTCAGTGCACTAATCCTATTTGTTAAGTCCTCTCAGGAAAGCATGTCCAGGAGTCACAGATACCGCCACACGGCCCATCTCGCTGGGTTGCCAAACAGATTCAGACTTCAAGAGTAATCAAGACTCTCTGCTGCCCTGAGGTTTAAAAGTCTGATCTTCTACGTTCTGCCTCCTCCACCACATGGCTCCTAGGCACGGACGTGAACAGACTCCCTCAGCTTTACCAAAGACCAGCAGATCCTATAAGAGTGGAGCGCATGATATCAGTGAGGAAGACTGTTTGCATAATGATTAAATCGTTAACCTGGGTTAATTTGAGCGCTTGCCGCCAGATGGTATTGACGCTAATGATCCTATAATTGTTTGCCGCTTTCCCAAGTGTGGCAGACCAGTAATGCCTGAGAATTCCATGAGTGAAAAGGCTTCAACTGTCACAGTCCTGGGATGCTCAATCCATCCTCACAGGTTCAGGAACCCAAAAGATCTCGATTCAGGAGGTCCTTCGACAGTCGATCTGATCTGCACGGTGTAAGAATTACAGGGACCCAACATGTGGTTGAAACATGAAGCACATTGTTAGAATTAGACTGTGATAATCATACATTGGTCGCCATCCTCGGGTTTGCCAAGTGGTCTGAGGTGCTGTGTTCAGGTTGCAGCCTCCCTTGGAGGTGTGGGATTGAATCCCACTTCTGGAAATCCAAGCAAAATTCCCACCTGTGTGACAAATAAAGGATTGCCTTATCTCACTCTTAGCCCAGGAGATTCATAAGTTTAGTTGCCCTTGTCCAACCAGGTCTGTTAACCTGCACCCCAGAAATAAGTTTAAAATATTAAAACCGTTACATACTAATGGGGCCCTGTAGAGGTTCAGGGGCCATAAGTGGCTACTTATAGCACTTATTTACATTTACATTTGGTATATCTGTGATTTGTGTTTTACAAGAAAACCTGTCCCTCATACTAGCAAGCCAAAATGTACAATTAAGAGCGAATTATATCAAGAAACGACACTGGCTCCACACAGAAGTTTGGCTTGTGAATGGGCTCAGGGCAGATTGCCACAGACGAGGTCTGCAGGCTTAGTGACTTCATGCTCTCTTGTGTACTGGGAGAGCAGGTTTTGGCTTCTAATCAAAGTTTCTTGTGGCCAAGACTTTCACTACAAGCCACAGCAGTAATACTGCAATGCTGCCATTTTTTTGCAATGTTTATAACAATAAGTATGTGTTTCTATCTTGAAAGTCATGAACGCCAGAAACAATGTTGATATCTAACCTTGATGGAGGCGAACAGGGGCAGGTGGTAGTAATTCATTGCTTTTTAAAAAGCAGACTGATTAGGTTACTGAAATGTGTAGCCATGTAATTGTTTATGTTATTTAGTCATTTACAGTTTGGGAAGATATTTGGACATCTTACTAATAAAATACCCACAAATCTTTAGGTGTTTATTAGAAAGTTACCTAAAAAGTTAAAAAGAAGCTAGCTAGTTAGACCTGTTTCAGATGACCCAAATCTTAGAACCGACAAATCTGACCAGTCTGAAGAGACCACAGGGTTCCTCATTTCACATTAAAATCTACATTTAGAGCATTCGCCAGACTTTTCCAGAGCAAAAGACATCTTTCATTTGTAGTCCACAAGAAAACATTTTCCTTATTTTGGTAATCTTGGATCCAAAATTAAGAGTTGCTAGTTGAATAAAGTTCCACCAGAGATTAGGTTTTACCACAGACTCTGGCAGGTTTATTTGTGATGTTTTGTGTCAGTTAGGTCTATGACATGAAGAGTAGGCGTGGCTACGCTTTGGCACGTATTCGGTAACCTGCTTATTGTGGTCGGACATGGGAGTGGACTCCCATTGAAGTGTTTCAAGTGACGTGCGGTACGTGCCCTGAAGCTGAGACCTTGCCTGGAAGGTCCAGGTGGTCTGGAGTCTGACCTGATTCACTTTGACAGAAATCTGTCCTCTCTGAATGAGGGGCAGAGGGAGAGCACCAGATATGTGACAGGAGAGGACAAATTTCCTCTCACTGAAAGTATCTCAACCTCTCAGGTGTTCTGTGTGAGCCTTGCAATCTGTTAAATCGTTTTAGGTGTTTGCTTTTCCCTCAGAGATGTTTTTGATGTATTAATTGTGATAAAATACTACCTTCTTTAAACCCAGAATACACAGACCTCCTCCAGAAAGGTGAAAAGGACAACGTTTCACTCTAATCCAATCCCAAGGTTAACGGCTTCTTGGAATGGTCCTTCCGCTAGATGTTCAACATACAATCTCTCGGGTATTTGTGTAGGGGTTTTACTTTTGATTCAGAGAACGGGACCTGCCCTAACAATAGCTTGACAAATACAAATAGCAGGTCGGATCAAGCGCTCGCGGGCACCACTCCAGTGATAAAGCCACTCCATTCTTTTCAGGCGGGCCAGGAATAGACGCTAGGCCATTATACCTCTAGCTATTAATACACCAAAAACCCAGTGCTTTCTTTATGCTTGGAGTCCAACCAGACAGTCTTATACAAACTATGGGCCACTACTTACGTCTTACAGTGACTGCTGACATCACAGGCGTGATACGAGGCATCATTTATTGGATAAAGGTGGTGGGAAGCCAGGGTCTGGGCTTTTGTCCAGAGGGCCAAGTCAATTGTCCTTCAGACATCAACAGCCTTCACAGCCACCTACTGTCAACTCGGCGTATCTGTTTACGCTGCTAAAGTGGCTTGATGGCAAGCCACTTAATCTATTGTCTAGATTCCGCTACTAGTCAGATGAGTACACTGTTACAGGGATGTTCCGGGAAGGTAGTTCGGGGATAGATAGGAATTACCTTTCTTTCCATCTCTATTTTCAGCCCATCTGTCCTATCTTAGTATGACAAAAGTTGGAGCCTATTAAACAAAGGGTTTAACCCCCAATTAGACCCTGAAAAAGACCAGTATTGGAAAATCAATATAAAGAGTCTTCTTCCAGTAAGTCTGGATTAGGGTGCTGGAGGGGGGCAGATTCCATCTCTGTCAGAGGGCATAATTCGGCCCTAATCTTGGACTTTAGTCCAGATTAGGAGATCTGCGGCTACAGAACCCAGTTACCTCTACAGGCTCGGAGACAGAGGGGCAATGGACCCCAGTGTCAAGCCTGATTATGGGAAGTCCCAGCAAATCATCCAAATCCAACTATAATCCTTCTACAGTCATGCACAGGCCGCTTTGACCACACGTTTGTTTGTACACTTACATACTAACTACCAACCTCACCCCCCCCCAACGGCACTTTGACAATTTCCAATGAATATGTGCCATAACTTTTGAACACGCCATATTTTATGTTTACACCCAATAGTTTTTATTCTGCAAAAAATTCTTTTAATTTAATCTTTTTAATTCTTTTAATTGAACAGAATTAAAATATGTTCTCAGAAAACCAACAAGACATGTAAAGCGTACATGATATTGTGCAAAATTCTAAGTAATTGCAGTGATTTAGTGTATATTAGAATAAATGCAAACAAACAAGAAAGCAGTATCAGTGATAAAGATTTCTTTTTTTTTCTAAAAAGTAGTTCTTTTGTGAGCTGGTTAGAAGAAAACAGATTTCTCCTTGATGCTTCAAGTCACTGTATGAATTTATGAAATTCCCTAATCAACTTATTTAATCTAATTAAGTAAAAAGAGCCAACACAGGTATCTCATGGAGCTAAAAACATTGGGTTTCCATAAGGAAAGAGGTCTGGAGATGGTTAAGCAAACACTTTGCCATCAATAAAATCACTATTTACCTCATTAATGTTATTCATATTCATTGTACTATTAGTGTTTTAGCACTAGTGTCCAGCTGTCAACAGCTTTTAAGTATAGTTTTCTGACAAGCCTAAAACTTTTGCACATTATTGTCACATTTGGACACTTTGCAGCCTGCTCTTGGTGTTTTATGGTACTGCTGTTATTTTTAATGGCGGCACATAGTCCAAAGGCAGGTCAGATGGATTGGAGATGCTAAACTGTCTATTTGAGCGCTGGGACTCGAGCACCTCCGACCTTGGTTGGGATAAGCGGCTCAGAATATGTATGTATGGATCAATGGATGGAGGTATGGATGGATTAATATGCTTCATTCTCCATTTATGCATGCACTAATTGTACAAAGACCAATTGCTGGAGCATGCATTCATATTTAGCTAATAAAATATAATTAATATAGAATATGAGACAAAATACAACATCTACAGTATTTAAAAATATGTGGTTCTTATTGTAAAGGGGACTATGGGACTATATGAGTGTACGGAAATTGAGTTGTGCTACAAACCATAACCATAGGAACAAAATGCTCCTTTGTCTCTTTTTTAACTATTATGTATACATATACATATAAAGGAGATGGGGGCAGGTGGAACCAATATTATCTTTTGGTCCAGAACAGAACACAAACAAATATATGTCAATTTGTTTAGCAAGGGGTGTGAATATATATATGATTCTCACTTTAAATATTTTATAACATACAAATTAGTAGGACAACACTATCATGATAAATATTAGTGCTCTGCATATAGACATAAATTATTTCTCTATTTTATTGTATATACATACATACAAATTTAGTAAGTATAGTAGGAATAATATAACATGAAGGGTCCGTGATTGATGTTCTCATCACCTGTAACATAGTTTTAAACTGTTTAAACACATGGAGAATTGTAAATGTTTTATTTTGAAAGAAGCAACTCATGTGCCTTCAAGATGATCACCAGGTCAGAAGCAGTCTGTATTTGTCCAGTTAAAACACTACATGTTTTGACTGTGTACACAACAATACTGATTATTATTGCCACAGTCAGTTTTCTTTTTTTGTTGGAAATGTACTTAACTTATTATATTTGGGGTAGCTGTTGGCCTCGTGGTTGGGGACATTTAGCCCTTTAGTCTTTACTAGAGGTCTCTTTGCAGATATCAAAAATTCATCTTTTTATATATTATACTCTATTATTTTATTATATTTTCATATATTATGTTCATAGATTGTCTATTATTAGCATACTCCGAAATTTTCATCATCATTTTGAAAACCTCTGTACCATGACAAGTGTGCTTGTAAGTTTAATTTACTAAATAAACAAGCAGTCATTTGCATTTAAATGCATAGACTGTAGATCAGCGTTTCTCAAACTGATTTGTCCTAGGGACCTGTCATGTCAGGCTTTAGGGCTCTGTATATATGGAATACCTGCCCCACCCTCACCCCGATCCATATCAAGATAGATAGATAGATAGATAGATAGATAGATAGATAGATAGATAGATAGA
>JBBKCR010000002.1:14716270-14730573 GCA_037577295.1 Ladigesia roloffi | reverse complement strand
TCTGTCTCTCTCTCTCTCTCTCTCTCTCTCTCTCTCTCTCTCTCTCTCTCTCTCTCTCTCTCTCTCTCTCTCTTTCTACTCTTTTTTCTCTCATTTTTCTCTCTTTAATTCTAGGATTAGAAAGAATGATGTTTAAAAGAAGATTGCGAAGATATCATAGGTGGTCATGTGGATGATAGGAAACTCCACACACACACACACACACACAGACACACACACACACACACACACACACAGACACACACACATACATATATGGACATATGTGTGAAAGACTGAGTCTGGTGCAGGCCCTGGGGCTTGGCAGCTCACACTGATGGATCTTTCATAACTCCATAACGGCCTATTATGTAAAAGACTCATGAATAGTGATGTGACGGGCAGTGAGGTGGAGGGATGGAGGCATGGAAGGATGGAAGGAGAGAGGCACAAAATGAGTGGAGGGGAGGAGGTGAAGGGATGGCCAGAGATGTGCGTGCCGTTTCAGTTTTTCTGATTTACTCTCCCATTATCAGCTATAATTCAGTCGCCATGACAACCCGCGGGGGGTGGGCCGCCAACAATAGGATACGAAAGTCACACAAATCACATGATCCATGAATATAGTTGCACTGATCGTGTGAGGTTTAATACAGAGCGTATGACATCACTGAGGGCGCTGTAAAAGTGAATTAAAAGCTCAAAGAAGAGCATGACCTTTCTCTACTTATTGCCTGGTCCAGCCATATGTACTGCCTTGGCATCATTATTTCTTCTGGAACGTGCTGAATATAGCCTGTTTAATTTATTCTAGATCTACCTACAGCTTTAGACACCGTCAAACAGGAGATTGTTCTTTGTTCTCAGAATGCCTGTTTCTGCATGCCAGTGGATTCCAACCTACCTTGAGGGTCACAGGTACTTAGGTTCATGGAAAGGATTGATGTGCTTGGCCTCCCTCTCTTTTTCTATACACTCAATCCCTTGATGACACTAAACTAAACACTATATGTGGTGTTTCCTAATACTGTTGTGCTGACGACCCTCGATTCATCCTCTTCTTTCCTACACGTGACTCTCAGATCTCAGCCTGGTTCTCTACATGCCTGAATGACATTTCTTCATGGATGACAGCACATCACCTGAAGCTAAATCCCAGCAAAACAGATCTTCTGTACATCGCATCCATTGTAGGCACAACACCTGACCTGGTCATCATTTTAGGAAATGCTGTCATCAAGCCCATATAAAAATCATGAAATCATTAATCCTCTTAATATTAAGGGCTTAGATTATGAGCTCTCGTTTTCATCGCATTTTCATTAACAATGTCTCCTAAATTTACAGGTACATTCTTCATAACAGCAGGAGAATGCATCAATTATTCACCACTGATGCCACACAGATACTTGTCCAGTCACTTGTTACCTCCAGAATTGGATAAACACACTTTTCTGGCCCTCCACTTAGGATCAGCAGACATCTACAGATGATTCAGAATGCAGCTCCATGTCTGGTATTCCAAACCTCAAAATTCTCACACACCACTTCACTACTGTGTAACATCCACTGACTTCCTGTGTTGTGTTAGATTTCAAATACAAATGCTCACCTACAAAGCCATAAATGATCCGCACCCATCTTAACTATTAGCACTGATCAGGCCATGGGTCACAGCTTGACCTCCTACAGCAAGGGTGTTGAACTTCAGTCCTGAAGGACCATAGTTCAACATATTTTGGTGATTTTCTTGCTCAGAAACACCTGGTTCACCTCTCCAGTTAATTGTCAGGTTTAGAGAATGTATTTGAGGAGGAGAACCATCAAACTGTGCTGAAACTGGCCATCCAGGATCGGAGCTGGCCCCGCCTGTCCTAGAGCATCAATCACTGAAACACACCTCTTTACTGAAACTCACAAATAATGTTAAAAACTTTTGTGTGTGTGATATTTCTGCATTGTCTTTAACAAACATTCAATGCCAATCTACAATGGAAGATCATGCACAGTCATTTGATATGCCTTTTATATGTTATTTGTTCAAGCAACTAGCATTTCATAGCCTTCTTTTACATATTAATTATGGTAACCAGCTTTCTGGGAAAAAGGCATGAGTTTTACTTTGGGCTTTTGATTTCTGGTGTTTCTGGTATTTAGTATTCATTGTGATACTAGTTTTGCAATAAGAACTGACAGCTCGCAGCTCGCATCTGGAAGCCAAACAGTTCTTTAAATAGTGGATATCGAAAGGATACAATTTTCATTGTTAGAATTTATTTCCTGATACAAAGACTATTAAGCAATGTCATAGAAAGACAGGAGAAGTCCATTTCAGCTATTCAGCAAAACAAGACTTTTTGTGACGATTCAGCTCAAAACTGTTTCACAATAAGTGAAAATGCAGTTGTGAAACTCAATGCTAATTGCTTCAATGGGGAGTGGAAGGTAGATTTTTTCAAGTGTTTTCAAAATAAACACTTGCATTCCCACTGTCAGAACAGACTGCACACAGGTTCTCCATTCTTTTAATTTAGTACTACTATAGAGCATTCTTATTTCTCATTTAGGACTACTATAGAGCATCTAGTTTTTACAGCAAGGGTGTGGCAACAGTACTGTAGAATTCAGAGTTTGTCAGGGTTCATATCATTAGCAAATACCAAGGCAAAAACAAGCAATGAAAACATGTCGTCTAACTCTAACTTAAAAACAAAAACAAGATGTTTACTTATCATTTTACATTGAAGGATGCTTTTCATGTCTTAAATATATAAAAAGGTTCCTATCTTTGTCAAACACATTTTATCAGTTTTCATTTTTAGATAATTACATTTCATTGAAGTAATTTCTTATTCAAATGTGAACAAACCCCAAATGACAGCATCTGAATTTCCAACCCTTTACACAAGTAACACCTGTGACCAGTTTTTATTTATTTTAGCACTACATTAAATTCTTTAATAGATATATTAAATATATAATCGGTGCTAAAATAAATAAATAACTAAAACTGGTCACAAGTGATACTTTAGATGCACTACACAAGTATCTCCTGTGACCAATTTTTTTAAATTTTCTTATTTATTTTAATACTACATTAAATGGGATAATATATGTACCAAGTATATAATGGGTGCTAAAAGGCTCATGAAAATCACAGTTCTCCAGCTTTTCTTAAGCCAGTACAGAAATTACACCCTGCGTGAGACAATTAGGGTGGAACGTATCACTCAAACCACATTGTTGTGCAATATAATTATGGACTGCTTCAAGGTATTTTTATTTTGAAGGAAATCATTGGGGGAACTATGATGAACACACACTGTTATGTTTTAGGCAAATGCATCAAAGCAAACAGTCAGAAGATACTACATTAAACCATTAAGCTATGTTTCCGTTCAATATGAAAAACACATTAAAACAATAATTTGCTATATAATGGGGCAAGAAAAGGCATATATACCCTCCATATGGGAGGCAATTGGTTATAAGTCTCATTCATTCATCAAATGCATTTAATGACTAAAGTGCAGTTCTTCAGTCAGGGTCACTGCAAATTACTAGTTGTTTTTAATAGTATGTTAGTGTCACACATATCAGACATACATTCAAGCACAAATATACAAAAAAGAGAGTTTGAGAGTAAGAAAATTAGACTGAAAAGCACACACTCCAAATAACAATACCAACATCCCTTATAAAAATTACATGAGCAGATTTAGGGGAAGTAAATGTCATCAGATTCCACATAAAATTCCCTCTCTCTCTCTCCCTCTCTCTCTCTCAAACACACTCTTTAGATCAGCATGGTAAAATACCAATTTTCTCCCCTGGTGCTCCAGCTTGGTTTGATTTTTTGACAGATCTGTAGATGAATCTGTTGATATTCATTGAATGAAAGCTCTCATTGAAGAGATAAACCCCTGCTGCCATTTAGACATTATTCCAGCTTTGACGACTGCTGATAAAGAGGTCATGTTTACAGGAGCTGTCAGAAGTGGCAGCTCTCCACTGGTCAAAAGAGCAGGTGATGAGGTGAATGTATTTGGCAAGCTTATGTCGTCATTATATAAAATTGGTTTTATTATTTCAGCAGTGGAATGCAAATGCCATACTAGCATGCTTCAGCAGCATTGGAACACAGGGATCTGAATCAGAATTATATATATATATAGATATGTCTATCTATCTATTGGAAAATTGTACGAAGTAAGAAAGATTGTCTTGAATTGAATGAGGAGTGATAGACAATGTATATGTTTCTGGGTGAGAGATAGAAAGTGAGAGTCAGAGAGAGATCAAGGAAGAAGAGAGAAAAGAAATAGAAATTAAAGGAAAGAACTGCCAAGTGTCCGGTTTTTAAAATGCATCACTGAGAGCATATGACCTTCACCCAGTGACAGACTGATGAGGCGTGAGCAGCATGAGCCCCAGACATATGCACGGGCAAGTAAGGGATGGACACACAAACTTCATAGTCCTTGAGATCAGCACCATGATAGGAAGCAATTAACAACAGAAATAAAGGAGGCATCAGTTTGCTGAGATAAATTAGAGATGTGAATCTTTCATCTTAGAGGTCAGTGAAAGTTAGCAAAAAACCGTAAACCATGGAAAAAAATCTTGTGGATTTAACTTCTGCTTTGGAACATGCAAGATGGCTGTTATGGCACGCAATAAACTAACTATTAAAATGGAAGATAATGCTCATCTAAACAGCTCTAAACATCTGCTGCTGGCCTTTAGCCCTCAGCTAAGGCACGCTGTGTGCCACTGAGTCTTTTTAGTCTGTAAGGACCATACTTGTTTGTGAAGAGGGTGGGGTGTGGATTGGGCACGTGTTTAAGTCACTCTGCATCACTGAGAAATACATTTAATACATTTTGTCGCTTATTAGTATGCTGGCATTAACAACTAGATATGAAGCCAAAAAAAGAGGGAAACATGTAAATATCACTGCTGCCCTAAACACATCTATGGCCATAAACAAGCCAACAAGGCTATAGTAATAAACACGGCCATCCTCACATCTTTACTGTAGATAAAGACTGAAGAACTAAATTCTGAGTGATTGATGTCTTGAACAAAGACAGCTGTGTTTGGGTGCTAAAATAGTGTTGATAAACACTATTGAGCAGTTCTTTGGTTGAGAATGCGGAGCCTTTATTAGCCGTGCATCCAGCAGTGAGTTAATGATGAAATAAAGTGGCAGTGACACCTAGGGACTTGGTCTAATGTAATGGGGTCACTGTAATCACTGGCAGCTCTGACAACAGATGCTCATGGGTACTGATAAGCGTGTCATCCTGAGGCTATGGGAGTGTGCATGTGTGTGTGTGTGTGTGTGTGTGTGTGTGTGTGTGCACATGTGTCTTGCTTAAGTGAAAAAAAAACACACAAAATGACTGCAAATCATGACTGTTAATGAACCTTGCCAATTTGGAGTCTGGGGTGTGAGTGTTTGTGTGTGGGGGGGGTGGGGGGTGGCTTGGAGGTTCTGGTGTTCAAAGCCCATGTTGTCAAAGAGATGTGATCTTTGTGAGCATGAGTAGGCACAGCTGGTGGTCACAAGGGTAAGAAAAATAAGCCAGAAGCACGTGCGCACACACACATTTACACACATTAATAGATTAACAAACACCGGTTTAGCACTTTCAGGATCTTGTATTCACACCCTCTGACCGCCAGATATTGCTGAAAGTCCATAGATCAACACAGTCAAATTGGCGTAATAATCCTCTAACAAAACAGGAAGGAAGCAGGTGTTGGGGCAGATTACTCTGAATTCATGGCTTGTGTGATCAGTCATAAGATTTTCTTCTTGTGTTTAAGCCTGTAAATCTCAGGGATTTGGCGGCACATAAGCAATAATAGATAGAGCCTTGTGTTTCCCACCCAAGTCAAGCATGGTGCTTAAGCACTGTCTGTCTGATAAAAATGCCCTTATGAAATGATAAGCCAAGCAGGAAAAGAAAAGGAAGTGTAATCACATGCATGAATGAATATTTATACTAATAATATATAAAATTATGAATTGCTATAACTAGGGATGTCCAGATCCGATCACGTAATGAGAAATAGGGCCCAATCAGGTGTTACCTCCAGATCAGGACTCGGGTATACATGTATACATATACAGATACATATATATATATATATATCTTATATATACATGTGTGTGTTTACCTAGGCAACTCAGACGAAGACATGTCAGCAGGAGAGTTTGAAGAGGAGAGAAAAAAATGCCTAGATAGCACAAATGATCGCAATGAGTGACCTGCCATTCGCCTTAGTATAGTATTTAAAATATCGGATCAGGACTCAGTATTGGTAGATACTCAAAAACGAATGACTCAGACTCGGACTCAAGGGCAAGAAAATCAGGACGTGATCGGGACATCCCTATCTAAAACTATTTGCTCACAGATGCAGAGGACAATACACTGCTTATACATTGAGTTTTTCTTATCTTAGTGTTATTTTGTACATGATTTTTATAATATTTGTATGCAGGATGTTCCCAGACCTGGTCCTGTTCAGTCCCTACTCACACACAGGGCAGCCGTGCTTTTAAATTTACAAGATATTTGCTTTATAGCATAACCTTTATAGCATAACCTTTATAGCATAACCTTTATAGCATAACCTAAAAATATTGATGAACAAAACTGGTGATATAACTCTGTGAATGCCAGGAATGTCACTGAATTTGTATAACAGCCGTGGGTAATAATTTATTGGTTTGACTGAACCCTGCATACTGACAGAGACCATCCTTCCAGCACTGTCTATGTGATCTGTTAGCTGATGGGACAGCAGGGCAGTGAAAGGTTAGAGGTCAGTTTCTCCGCTAGAGGATCAAAATGATGGATGACTGGTCGTCTGGCTAGTGCTGTGCGAGTGCTGGGCAGCGGTGTAAGTCTACCCAACCCTGATCCTCAGCCACCGCTGAGCCGGACGATAGCCAAAAACCCACAAGAGGAACAGCTCTCTGTCTCTCTCACTTTCACTCTCTCTCTCTCTTGATCTTTTACAACGCTAGTGTATTACGTACTTCACTACAAGCTCCATATATTTTATATACACGACTGGGAAAAAAAGTCCTAGGCACCTTTGAATATTATATGTCTATTTATTCTAAAAAGATACATATAATTATTTACATATAATTTTCAAAGGCACCTATATATTCTAAACAATATTCTTGTCATCTAGCACCTGAACATTTCTTGTATTATCATGCTTGATGAGGAACATTAACTCTGTATATTTATATGCATGTGTATTTTTATACCCACAATTCATGACACACAGCCATACAAAACATAATTTATTGAAATACATAAATAAATATTGATGGTGCAGAAAGATTTTGCTACAGGACAAGACACCTTATAACCTAGCTGATCATCAAAATCCCGGAGTATAACAGATAGACCTATACTAATATCTCGGACATCTTGCTCCTTAACTGACTAATCTTTTCCATCTAATGCATTAAATATATTTCACACACCACGCACACACAGCACATTGTCAAACAGAATTTGGACACATTCCGACAACATTGTTTTGCATGGGTTACACGACATGACCTTGCTCATGGTGGACTGTCCTCATTCCCATAAACTTGGAAAGAGCAGCTGCTGGAGAGTTTGTTTGGTGCTCAGAGTGGTCAGTCCGGGTATAGTATGAACCCAGAGAAGGTGCTGTATTTATTGTTGTTTCCACCATGGGCCTTTCCACCATCCAGCTTTACATAAATTTCATCACCCGAGTCCAGATGCAGCACCACACTGTTGCTTGCGTAGTCGTAGTTTTGGTCTGCATCCTGAGCGATGGCACTGGCACGCACCTGTTCCAGAATAAAGTGCCAGATAAAAGAAATCAGAGACAAGAGTATTGATTTCTCAGTCATCTATCTATCTATCTATCTATCTATCTATCTATCTATCTATCTATCTATCTATTTCATATTTACATGCATACATATGTAGCAAGAAAAAGAGAAGGAGAGTTTTCCAGTAAGGAGCCCGTACTATCATATCTTTTTCTCACTCTGTAAAGGAATGGGAGTTTGTTTATTCATTATAGCTCGTCTTTCCTGAGCAGTCCAGATTGAATCAGGTCACAGTGCCAACATTTCTCCTTCTCACTCTGACTGTGTGGTTCCCTCCTGTTGCACAACACCAACATGCAGCTCACCATATCTACTCTACAATCTGTATGTAGATGACACTACACAATTTAGAGAAAACACTTTTTTTCTGACAAAAACTCATGAATGCCATAAACCTTTGTAGAGTAAGAAAGAATAATAAATTCATAAGCTGAGAGAACCATACCGCACACATTAACACCAGTAGAAGGAAATAAAAACAACACTAACCATGCCGAATACAGATTCACATTTACAGTTTAAAATAACATAATAAACCTTTCAGATAAATATGTATCTTTAACTCCATCCTATCCTTAAACACTATTCTAGACCGTTTTCTGTGTTTTTGTGTGTTCCTGGCTCTTACCTGTCCGTTTTTACAGAGGTCTGCCCACATGCTCGTCCCGTCTCCTCCACGCATCAGCACATGGTAGGTAAAGAAGTAAATCCCGGACACTTGGCATGTGAACTTGCCAGTGGTGGGGTCGTAGTGGTTGCCCAGGTTCGTCACCACGTCATCAAAGCGAAGCACCTCGTAGCCCTCGTGCGGGTTCTTCAGCCCGACGTAAAAGGCGATCTTGATGCTACCCAGCGCGGAGCCCATCTCTCCGGACTCGCTCCTGGTGGTCCCGGGCGTTATCCCGGTGAAGCCGGGTTTCCCCGAATCTCCGCGGTCACCGGGCGGCCCGCGCGGCCCAGGTGGTCCCGGTTCTCCGGGTGGACCCCTGGGCCCGGGTTTACCGGGTCTGCCAGGCTCTCCTTTGTTGCCGCGTGAGAAGGGCGGCGGTGGGGGGATGGCGCTCAGGTCCTGCATCACCTCCAGCGCCGTGGCGCTCGGTTTGGGGCTATAGGGGTCACAGATCATCCGGCACGTGCCCATCATCTCGTAGTGCGCTGAGATCTTGGCGGCCTGGACAAGAAGTGGGATCGCGACCACAATTGCGAGCGCCATGGCGAGGCACAGCGCTGCGCCCACCACGCGCTTCCTCTGGAACACCCGAGACGCGCGCGCTAAAACGCCCGCGTGGCTTTTGGAGGCAATGGTGGCGCACGGAGTTGGAGGTGGAGGGAGGGGAGACGGACGGACGGCCAGACAGACAGACGTAGAGAGAAAGTATAAAAGAAAAAAGAAATAGGAGGGAGGGGTGCAAGAGTCGCAGAAGGCGCAATTAAAAAAAACAAAAACGGGAAATGGCAAATGTGCCCGTGAACTCACAGTTCCGTCTGCGCACCGGAGGCGGGTTTTGATTTAAACATCATGGACGGGGCAACGCATGGATGATGTTTCCCTGATGCGCGCGCGCCACTAAGGTGCGCGCGCTGACGCTGGGACGGAGGGGAAGCTCGTGCTCCCTGCCCGAATAAGTCCGGATCAGAGATTGGGGGGTGGGGGAGAAAAACGGAGGCACTGACGTCATCGGGGCAGGGCAAAAACCACCGTGGTGAGGAGCGCGCGTGCCGCGTGAATCCCCACCCGCGCGTGTTTCCGCAGATTAGAAGCACTGATCCGCGCGCACTGGGACCTTCCATCCCACCACGGCACGAGCCCCAATCATAACTCTGACACTGGAGACCAGCCGGAGATCAGATCAGGATCTGTCGGATTATAAATTAATCTTAAAATTAATATTAGTTACAAATTTACATTAATGTAATTTAAGATTTAAAAATAAATTTGAATAACAACTACAACAACAACAGCAACACTACTACTACACCTATATTACTATTGCTACCGCTACTACTACTACTTTTACTTCTTACTACTGCTACTACTATTACTATTAGGCTACTGCTAATTCTACTTCTATTGCAACTGATCCCGCCGTGATCATGAGATCATGAGATCTGCTACTACTGCTGCTACTAGCTAATACTACTGCTTTTAATAGTCATAGGGGTACATGTCATATCTATGGGATTGTTTATCAACTGTAAATTGATTGTTAAAAGTTTATTTAAAATAAATTACTAATTTTATGTCGGGGGATATTTTCCTTTTATTTTATATGAAAATACGTTTTACCTGTCAACCGTGTTACCCAGTATCTGATACACAGTTGACTGGGAGTCACACAATTGACACTTTGTGTAATTTATTCTCCTAATTTATGCTCATATTGATTATTTGTGAAACAAATCATGATTTTTTGTTATTACACATATTTTCTTCTTACACTTATATGACATATTAATTACTGATGACTAGCTTAACAAAATGATTTACATCAGAGGCAAAACAGTTTGATCTGAATTCATGGAATAGTGATTATTTTGATAATAACATGGTTTGAAATTATACTTAGCCTATATAGTATTAAAATGAGTGATGAGATGAAGAGCAGCGCCAGTACAGGGCCAGCCTGAAAGAAGCACACCCTGAAAGAAGGGCTGCATATCTAAGAAAACACAGACAGAGGTGGCATGAGAGCAAAGAGGAAGGGAAAGTCAAAGACAGTCAAAGATTTAAATGAGAGGGAAAAGAGAAGGAAGTGGCAGTGTTGGAAACGAGCACAACGTGAATGCAGAAAGAGGGCAAAACTGAAAGAGGGGGCAGTTACTCTAAGCCAGGGTCCAGAAATAGCAAGGTAAAGATTAATTAAACAGAAAATTGGATAATGCAAGGAACTGTTTTTTTAAATGATAAAGAAAAGACTAAACTAATTGCTGATCAGCCTTGTTCTGTTGGTGTATATGCCAAATGATAAAGTTATAATTTGTTTATAGTTACTGCTGTCAACCATGTTACTTTTCCAATCAACTGTGTTACATGTGTTATTTTTGTCATAAATGTTTAAAATATTCTAATAAACTGTAACAAACAATACTGTGTCTCTCTCTCTGGATAAATACATTGAATAAAGATGGTCAATATTTCTAAATTCAGGGTGAGGTGGACTGAAGTGGAAAAACATCCATACTTCATGTTAGTATCCCACAGTATCAACACTATAAAGCTGAAAATTCACATCATCCAATTATTTAAAACACACAACCTCAAAACCCATTGTGAGTGGATTTAAAAGCTTTTAAAAAATAGTGTTATCAGAACTGTAGTACATAATACATGTTTTCTCTGACCAAACATTTGTCCATAACACAGTTGACAAAATATGTGTCCAATAATTATTTTCACAAATATATAAAAAAAATAATTAGAGATTAAGTTAAACATTATTATTATTGCTGTTGTTGTTGTTGTTGTTGTTGTTGTTGTTATGATGATGATGATGATGATGATGATGATTATTATTATTATTATTATTATTATTAGTGCTGCTTGTGCTAGTAATGCTACTACTGAGAATAATACTACTGCTACTAGTACTATCACTATCAATCACAATAATAATAATAAAACAATCAAATTGTGTTTTGTTAAGTAATAAATCAAAAGAAAATAAAAAATACTGCATCGGTATCAGGAGCGAGAGAGTTGTGTCAAGTTAGCGTAATTTTAAAAGTAAAGTTTCTAGATAAGCTTAAGGCTGCAATATACATGAGGGGTTTGAATGAGACCATATGAACATGTTTTTGCAGCTCCTGCTAGAAAATAAAACCCCGTATTTTAGAAACTGAATAAGCTTGCACATTTAACATAAGCCAAGTAACTTTTCAGGAAATAAACTCTGTTTTGCACATCATCACACTACTGCATTGGTGACCTTTATCAGAGCTGGAAACTGAATTTTCAGTTTGAGTTGAAGTGAGAAACCATGAAAGGCCTGTGGAATAAGGGCTGCACATGTTTACAGGGTGATGCTGTTTATGCTCAGGGCTCTCACTGCTGTTGATCTGAGGGGAGAGTGAGAGACAGAGAGAGGGAGAGAGAGACAGAGAGATATTATTAAGAAGCATCTATTCTTTTCTTTTTTCATCATTTTTAAAATCGTATCCCACCACAGCTCCTCTGTGGCTCCGTCTGTTCTCGCTCACACTCCGGGTTTAGTTTGATCATCACACTTACAAAACAGCTGTGATAGAGAAAATGAACAAGAGAGTGGTTTGTTTGTTTGTGTGTGCATGTGTGTACACTTGTAAAACCAGTAGGCTGTGAGATGAGGAGCAGACAGTGTGTGATTTTGGCTTCAGTTGGTGAGAAAAAGATGCAGCCATGAATAAAACTCTCCCTTATTAACATTACAACATGCTAATTCTATTGCAAAACACATTTAAGTGTGTGTTTGTGCCTGTGTTTGTTCCAAAAGTTTTGTAAGGCCCATAAAGCTCATACATGGAGACAAAATTCTAAGCAAACCCATTTTAAACAAACTAGTGCTACAAGAACACGTTTACACTTACTGAGCCTGCAGCAGTTTAGTCCTCCCTATTCAACCTGCTTGAATAGGAAACAATACTGGTAATGGATATGCTCTAGCAAAAAAGCTTAAAATGTTTAAGTCTAAGGAATAGAGGTCACAAAATGCTCTCTAGACTGATGAGTAAGCATCTTTTCATGTGTGAGTTTTATTATCTATAAATTCTGAGCTATTTTCAGACCCTGCACATGTGTGGTTTACATATAGTAGTACGATAAGCAGTTGAAAATTCCAGCTGGAAATGTGTGTATTCATAAATATTTTGAGCATGATGTAACACAGAGCCTCTAACCGTGAAACATACCTAATTATGTGAGCAATGCCCATGGATTCTGTGCAAGAGAGAAAAGGAGAGAGGGAACATCCCTGAGCATGATTTCAGCTGATGTTTTATGGGGTTTTACACATTAACAGTGACCAAAGCACAGCTCTGCTGAATCAGCAGTAGCTCTCATGTAATATAATATACATTCCATCACAGTTACACCAGAAATGTACACCAGTGTAAAGATTATCCGTTAGTTCTGGATTTCTGGGTCTTGAATCTGGACCCTCGGTGCAGTCACATACAAAGACGCTCTGGACAATTAAGTTTTATTTGTCCTTTAATGCACACAAACACACCATTGCCATATTGAAAGAAAAAAAAAATATTTTTTTTTTCTGTGTTTATGTACCATAAGATTTTCAAAACATAGAATGTGTGTTTCTTATAGAGAGTGTCTTTTTCATTTTGCAAATTAATTAACAAAGCATGAAGTTAGAGACACTTCTGCATTTCAAATGACTGATACATCCTTAGCACAAAGTTACTATTAGGTTCAAAATTCCATATTGCAAACATAAGCTCTCTTTCATTCTCTCAGGCACTAATGTACTAACTTTCACATACACAGACGCAGATGTCTGTGTTGTTGTGGGGTAGGACATCACACAGACAAGGACACACATGCTCTCTCTCTCTCTCTCTCTCTCTCTCTCTTTCTCTCTCTCTCTCTCTCTCTCTCTCTCTCTCTCTCTCTCTGTATAAATAAACTCGGTTCAGGATGCGCACCTCTGTAGTTTGCACTTTAGAGGTGTGTCTACCCTGGCCAGATTTACTGAAGATTTTCTTGTCTCTCTCTGTTTGATCAACGGTCTGGGGGTAATTAAATCACTCTCCCTGACACCAATGAACCAAAATGCATGTGCTGCTGGGCGTGAGAGATGACCTCAATTGGCAGAAGAGCTGAAAAATGTGTGATATGGTAAGCAAAGTATTAACAAGTGAACAGACACAAATAATTTGCGATTTTTATTTTACGATTTGTTTTTTAATAACAAAAATGGAAAGTACAGATCTAAAAAAAATGCAAAAAACTATTAATAATTAATTTCTCCCTCCTCTGGTTCATGGGTGGGTAGTAACATGGCAGACACCACAACGACCGCGGAGCACTGCGCTTCTGGTGGTGGTGGGGGACTGATGACACCTCACTTGTGATGGCTCACTTGGGACTGATGACAGTACACTCGTCATAGCTAAAGCAAGGTGCTCCAGTGCTCCAGTTAGCCTTTCAATGCCATCTGCAATTCTACCCAGAGGCTGCAGCAAAATCCCCATCCTGGCCAAATGGGCGCTTGCACGCCGCACGCCGTGGCGGATCCCTGTTGGCTCCTGCTCCAGCATGTCAAACCCGGCCTGCTGGAGCTGCAAGAAGGGGTGCATTATGTCTCCACGATGCAGAAAAACTGCATTTAAACATGCATTTATTTCCTCTACACTCAATTATTGTAACAGCCTTCTGTCAGGCTGCTCCAATAAAAACTTAAACAAGCTTCAACTGGTCCAGAATGCGGCAGCT
>JBBKCR010000002.1:14667866-14695122 GCA_037577295.1 Ladigesia roloffi | reverse complement strand
CTCTCTCTCTCTTTCTCTCTCTTTCTCTCTCTCTATCTCTCTCTCTCTCTCTCTCTCTCTCTCTTTCCCTCTCTCCCACAGTGCTTTTGGAGTAATGACCTTCCCAGGCCTTCCCCAAGCAGGCTGTGTTTACTGTTAGCGACCTCTCTTACCATATTACCAGCTGTGGCCCTGGCTCTGGGCTTTGTGGTTCCATTGAGAATATCCCTCTTTTCACCCCCAACTTGTGGTACTTTATTGCAGCCCGGCAAACCTTCTCCCCAATAACAACCAGCTCTGAAGCCCCAAACCTACTTTAACTTTAACAGCAGTGCACTGCAACCTGCTTTATCATCTGATAACTTGTAGTGTATTTAAATCATTTCATAGCTCTGCAGTAAAGGATAATCATGGGCAACAGCCCTCCAGCCACTCCCCATCCCCCATTCATCAAATGGCAAGCTCCAAAATGCAACAGTACATTTAAAGGCAAGGAAAATGGCATTTATTGTCACAGTGTTGATTTAACGCATGGTCTTGTTTTGCAGCCTCTGTTAGCATAATGCTTTCATTCATGGCTGTCACACCAACCAAGCGGCTCTGTGGAGAGAACCTGTCAGCGGAGTGCGTTTTAAGAATTCTCCCTGTTTTTATAAGGGCAAAGGAAACCTGGCAATATCAACAGGGCAGAGCAGGATGGAAACTTAAGAAACAACAACAAAAAAAAACCTCTCACCATGTAGCGTGGCTTTTCGGCTGCCTGCACTCGGTTCGTGTGAGAGCTATGGCTGTGATCTCAAGGTCACCTCTTCCTGCCTTTATGCCTCTCAAATTGAAAGCAGCTCGCTTTCCACAGTGCAAACAATGATTCAGAAATGCAAATAGCCCTGTCTGTAAAGTTTATTAAAGAAGGGCAGTTTTTTCATGCATACTGCTGTGAGATTATGGGTCATGTTTGAACATGTGGGCAGTGCATGACTGTCTCAGGGAATAATCTACTTTTAAAGGATAAGAGTGGAATTTTTGGGGCCTCTCCCTTTTTTCTTTTAGATCAATTGTTTCAATGAGCAGCATTACCTCCCCTGGACTGACTTTTGCTTTTCTGTGCTTATGATGGATTTCATCAGTATCTGCAGAACATAAAAAAGGACAACAAGTTTCATTACAAAGAGAACATAGCTTGTGTAAACTGGACTTAATGCAGTACGTGAACTGCCAGTTCATTATAAATAATCATGAATTAATTTGTCTTTTTGGATTTTTGTACAGCTGTTAGAGTACAGGCATAAAGTCATGCAACACGCTTGTTAGCCATTTATACATTTTAGCTAACAGAGTGTTATACAAGCAAAACTAACATGTTTCACCTTTAAAAAATGTATTTGCTTAAATATACTTGCAACTTTCCGAACATGTTATAGTACCAAGTCATTTGTGTCTCGGTGAATATGTTTTAAAATGTTTTCTTGGGCATTTCTTTTACATTTATTTGCCTTAACTGAGCTACTGAAAACACATAATTACAAGTTGCTGTCTTGCGGTATATTGAAGTATATGCAGCATGTGAAATATTCGTTAAAATGCTTTGTACTCATGACACATAAAATGCTTCAAAAATGGCCCCTGGCTCTTATAAAATATAAAAATTGTGGACACATTGTGATACAATTTTGCTAAATATCCCACCCTTGTGCTGGCCACTTAAACCAAGGTGGAACAAACAAATACATTATGAAGAAAGTTGTATTTTAGCTGATTAAAACCGTCTCAAAATGTAGAGACAAGAGCTTATTTTGCAACCGTGCCCCTTTATATTATCTGAAAGCTGTAATGAAAGAAAGGTAAACTTCAATTTTCATTGCTGAATTTGCTGTTTAGGAAACTCTGGAGTAAAGGAGAGTGGGTGTTCCTGAATTAAACCCAGGCATTAGCTCACTCGGCCAAAATAAGAATGTGTTTTGTGTCACTGTAACAAGGAAGTACAGTACAGTATAAGAATGTGTGCAGATTGGAGGGTTGTGCTCTCAGTGAGTTCCTCTTTGCTTGAACCCTTTAACGCTCATTATGTCAGCAGTCCATCTGTCTGTAGGCCTAATGAACTACAGACGGCTTGGCCATCCTTCTCTGATCTGTCTAAGAGTCATCCCATAACCCTGAGCAGACCACAGAGGTAGCACTCTTAAACCCCACCCACGCTCTTAAACCTCTAAGCCAGGACAAGCAGGATCTGGGATATGGCTCTAAACCATACTGTAGAAAAACCACTTCAAAGTATGCATTGGCATACTGATAAGGGAAATATTACATCATTGTGTTAGAAGCAGAGGACAGATCTATAGTGTAATCATGACAGCAATGCTAAAAGCGGCTTGAAAAGTTTTAATCTATGATGGTCTTACAGTGATGGATTCAATGCAAACTTGTACATCATTTCTACATGAGTGTATTTCCAAAGGTAGGTTAACTGTTTTAATGTAATTGATACTGCCTTTCAAAATTTGGAATCACTGTTCATAAGTTTAGAATGAGTGTTAGCAATAATAGAAAAACAATATGGTGGCAAATGTATAATATATTTAATAATATTTTAGTTCATATATTTATTTAAAAAATTGGATGAACTTGTAAAAACTACATAAATAAATAAAAACAGAAGATACTTTAGATGTTTTTAGATAAACCAAGCTGGCAATGATGCTAATATGATAGCAATATGATATCTGAGTGTATCTTGGTTTAGTTTACAGAAGAGCTGGCCTGAATAATTTGAATACTTGAATATATTAGTGTTCCGGTCTATATTTAGTATTCAGAAGCTCTGTCATTGTGTCCAAGCCATGTAACTGGATCAGCAACAGTCTTTGAAAAGGACAGTGATTGGTACAATATTTTAAAAGAAAATGAAATAGTTTTAGTTGTATACTATTCAAACAGCCATTAAAACAAAAGTAAGTTACTACTAGGGCGGTAAGGGCGGTGCTAAAACAGAAGCTCAGTGCCTCATTTTTTGGCAGTGAATGAGATGGGAAGCACCAGCTGCTGCCACCCCTGTGTGAAATCCTGTTGGTGAAATCCTGTTGTTGATATATAATACAGTAGTTGTTATTTAATAACATTACACCATAACTAAGTGAATCACAAAAGCTGTATTTTCATGAGAAGCTACAACCTTTGATTCTATAGCAACATACTGCTCTTAAGCAGCTGACAATTAATACATTGCTTCTTCCTTACTGCTAGAACTACAATTATGAAAACACAATTATGGGTAATTATAAAACGTAAATGTATAAGGGTGGTTTTGAGAATGAATATATGGGAATTTAAATAGCAAATATAAACTGATAAAGTGAAAAGAAATTGAATCCCAATTGCTAGTGCCACCTCTGAGATACTCTTGAGCAAGGTTCCGTACACACACACTGTACACACAGTGTTCTGGGTGTCTGCTTCTTCAGGTGGTGAAGGGGTTAAGTGCAGAGGAATAATTTTGTGTTGTGGTGTGTTCACACATGACAGAATGATCACTTTACATTTTACACTAATTTCAAACTTTGAAATAGTGTAATCTATACAGAAAAGTATGTCCACATTTCAGTAAAACAAATCAAAGCATTGCTTTATTTTAGTGTAGGCTCCCTTTCACAAACTGTGTAAACACCATGAACCACTTTATGACCCACTCTGTTTAAAAGCATATAACGCAGAAGCACTATGAAGTTTTCTATTCAAATGCATTGTTTTCTTTATAAATGTAGTTTAGCCAAAATGGCTAATCTGTGCTTTGAGGACAACAAATGATCTCTGTAATCTTGTCTTTGTGCTGACATACCTATTCACAGGAATTCCTTTTGAGTATCAGCCATCAGTCAGCACTGATTGATGTAATTTAATCAATGGCTGTATAGATGAATCTTGATGAATGTCCTCCAGCCACAAAGCTGAGTTTGCTATTAGCATTAACATCACAGGTCTTTCAGAACAACTCTGCTTTAC
Source organism: Ladigesia roloffi (assembly GCA_037577295.1). NCBI lineage: Eukaryota > Metazoa > Chordata > Actinopteri > Characiformes > Alestidae > Ladigesia > Ladigesia roloffi. The sequence goes on along the minus strand of JBBKCR010000002.1, from coordinate 14,691,147 downwards.
AAACTAGCGGCGATGTTAAGTCTGCTCCTTGTCACATGATTTAATTGCACCCCTGGGGTCTAACATGCCTGCACAGGAATGTGAGCTCATGCCTTCGCGTTATCATGCTGCCACAGTGCAACTAAAGAGCACGGCTTTTCAAGTGTGTGTCTGTGACAGTTTCTTTTTGCTTTTTTTTCTCTTTAGATCAGTCTGCCAAGTTTAGGCATGAGTCATTTGCACACACACTCAGTAGTAAAACAAACTCACATATAGCTAATAAAGATAAAACCTGATTGAATTAGTTTAAACCTGGTTTTATGGCTTCAGAGGTGAGCATGTGCTTTGTGTGAGAGGCACACCATCAGCCTGCCCACATGCTCATAGCCCATAGTAAGCTGATTACTAGTCTGCATACAATTGGCTGAAGCCATACCACCAGGACCCTCTGCTCCTCTACACACACACACACACACACACACACACCCACATACTCACACACACTCTAGCAGTTGAGGGGTTTTCTATGACAGCTGGCTGGTGGTAGAGGAAGGTATGCGTAGCCAGATTTTCTGATGTCACAACCAGGGGCGTGGCATTAAGGTAGTCTTGGTGAGTGCAGGCACCGCTAAGCTGACTCTGTGTGACCCTCTCTGCGGATCTATGGCCCATGGCAGCTCTGCAAACCAGGAGATTTAAGGCAGCAATTGAAAAGGTAAGATAAACAACTGAAGGAAAAAATAGGTCAGGCCAAAAGGCTCCTGTACCTGTTAGGCGGGTAATTAAGGGACATCTACACATTTGAGTGACGTGAGGATCAAATGTGCAAGCTGTCAGATTATTCTTTGCATGCTATTCACACTGCCTTGCTGAATCTATTATGCCTACAGGTTGCAATTCCCACAAATCTCCATTTTACTTAAACATTCTGTAGGATCAATGGATGCATGTCTTTTTCCAGCAGTTCCTGTTAGATGGAAGGGAATAGGTACATTCCACATGGAGTCCCGTGCATTGTTCCCAAAATACTGTGGGTGTAGTCCGGTAGCAAGCAGGATGGTGTTTTGGCACATTGTTCAGAAATCAGAACACACAAAGACCATTCCCCAATAGAGGAATGGGCCAACTTTTATAGGAGCACGGCACCAGGCAGCAGTTTTATAGACTTTAGTCCAGGTGCGGTTTTCGGTCATGACCTCGACTAAGCCACAAGTTAGCAATGAAATCACCCCTCATTTGCCCCAGATTACCCCTCCATGAACTGGGCAGACACTCACATTTTTGGGACATTGTTCATATTTAGTTAGAGGGATTGTCTTTACCTAGAGATAATGAAATTCCATGAAAGCCTTCCATAATCTTCATTCTTGTGAAAGCTGCAGCCTGTACCAGCTGTAATAATTAGAAGTGGAATTCATGGAATCTGCACGACCCTCGTGGCTCATTTCTCTTTGCCTCCCCACAATATTTGCTAACGCATCTGACCTCAGATAACCAACTGGATCAGTTGGTCCATCTTGCATGCGTTTCCAGTAATGTATATTTGTGTAAGATTTAAGAGTGGAAGGCATCTTTGCTGAGTAAGTAGGAAAAACAGCAGTCAGGCTCCAGCAGTCACTCCTCTGCCTCCCTTGAGACCCCACACACTTTTAATAATGTTGTCGGAAATGGGTGTGTTGGACTGTTATGCTCGGCTAGTAGGTAAAAATCAGACCCGGCTTATTAAGTGCATGCTTCAGTTCACAAATCGAGGAAGTAATTTGACCTGCTACGGTAAAGCAGTCGTCTGTTTCCTTCTGCTGAACGGAACCATTAAGAGTGATTTTAAGGACAAGTGGAAACATGATCATCTTCATGTGTCATTGTAGCCTTTCATGGGTGAGCAGTAGAGCCTATTCCACAGTTTCCAATGCAGCAGATTAATCCAGTTTATTTGTATGATGAAGACTTTGTTCGTTTTACTATGAATGCTACACCGACCATGACTGCTGTCTCTGTGTACTGTATTAATTGGTAAGGTGAAAACATAGTGAATGCTACCAGGTTATTACTGCTGTCTGTCTGTATTGTAGTTTACCATCTTTTATTTCTATGGTGAAGCCTGTGATCCCCACACAGTTAATGCTACCTGGATTATGACTGCTGTCTGTGTGTAGTTTACTACTCATTAGCCTCAAGTATAGTCTGGAACTGTTTAAATGTAACTGGAACGGAATGGCGTGAATTATACACTTAATCGCACCACAAAATGACCCGCAACGGAAACCCGCAACTCTCAAACTCTAGAGGGTTCAGATAAAAGTTCAATCAGTTCTGCTCCAGTGAAAATGAGTTATGTTCATGTAGAAATTCAGCTTTTCACCTTTTAGTGACTTATTGACTCCAGCAAAGCATTCGTTGCCCTTTTTTTCTCTTATGAATAGCATCTTTGTTTTCCTGTTCTCTGATATTCCGACATATCCGAAGATCAGTAAAGAACCCCTATTCTCCTGCTGATATTCCAGTTATTTGAAAAATGGAAGTAGATACCTGTGTTTCATTGTGTCCCATCGTTTTCTAAATGGAACGGGAATAAAATGATTGAATGTTCTTCTCTCCTGCAGTGTCCGTGTATTGCAGACGAATAAATAAACCAGGCCTAAGTCTTTATATTGAATACTTGTGAGTGAAATTGATATGTTCTTCAACATCATATGCCATTCACAGTTAGCTTTCTGAGTTTCAGACCTCTTCGTTTAAGGGCAAACAAACCATCTGCAGCTGTGTTGCATACTTCTCACAGCACCAGGTGTTCCCCAAACAAAGCGGGCAGTGTGCCGACAGCATCTGTTACCATGTGTTCTATGGCCGAAGTGGCATGTTGAGATGGGGCTGGCACAGTTTGTTAATACCATTAATGGCTTGGACACTCTTGGGGGTCGGATCAAGGCTCTAATACTCTATAGGCTACTCCACTTGTATAGCTTTTTTTAATGAGGCTTTCAAATGTTTGGGATAAAGTAAAAAAAAAGACCATTATTTCCAGTTATCACACAAAATGTTCGAGTTTTTTAAACTGTCTTGCTGGTTTTTATTAGGCCTGACATTTCTCATTAAGTTAGGTGTGCCATTTATGAATGGGCCTGCCGCATTCAGATCTCTGTGATCGCAGGTTCTGGGGGAGGAGGCCTTTCACAGGTCAGGCTAGAACATGTCAGCTGCTGAAAAGCACAGTGCCGCCACATGGAAACAGGGCTTTGTTTGAGGCACCCCATCACGTGGGCACTGTGTTTACACGCCTGTCTGAATATTAGAGCCAGAGGGGTAAACAGACCTCTTCATAAAAAAGAGAACTGTATTTACTGTTAAACACGACGGTCATTCGAAGGCAATTTTCAGGAGTGAGTACTCACTATCAGAAGCCTAGATCTCTTTTTATCTGTCAATAGCTTCCACTTACCTGACATGAAAACAGATATCACTGCTATTATTTGATTAACGAGGATGAGAAAAGCTAATCTTCTGAGAGAATGAATTGTTTGATGTGCCACCTGTGCATTAACTGAAATGTATTATTATTTTTTGTGTGTTTATTGTTTTTATTGTTTTGAGGCATTAGATTAATACTCAAACTACATTATATTGGCCAATTTATACGAGATTTGTAAATCTGTGATAAATGGACTTTGGACTTTTCATTGCAGGGATTTGTTCAAGTATGTGACAAACTCTTTTTTCAAGCTTTCAGCATAATATGCTAGAAGAGTTTGCTTGCTGAAAGCCTTTTTATATATTTCTACTTCAGATTAGACAACATTCATAAAGCTAGTCTTGACTTTAGCCATCTTGACTTCTAATTTGTTGATCATTTATATTCATACAACATTATATTTAGCTTCAAATTATTTTCACAAGAAGATTAGCAGGAAGTGTGGAAAGATAAATATTACAGTTGAAAAAATAAAACAATGTAATTAAAGACTATATGAGCCATTTGGCATGGCTTGTGCAAATTGTTTCAGGGAGAAAATTTGACTGTTGGCAGAGAGGACTCTTGTATGTGAGCGTATGTGTGTGTATGTGTTGTGCCTCTGTAGTTAGAGACGACTGCCATATTTACTGCTAACTCTTCTTCAAGTCAGTTGTGTCACATGATTTTTCAGGTTTGTTTTCAACACAATCATAAATGTGTTACGTTATTGACACTGATCATGTGGAGCAGGGCTCCATGTCCTTCAAATGGATGAAAAACATGTCTCAGATAAAGTCATGGATTAGTGGCCAGTTCAGTTTGTCATCCGACATACTCCCACCTGGTATTGAGCTGTTGCTGAAGTCCTCAATCATGCTTCATTTGTGTGTGTTTGTATATTTGCATATGGTGCTGGTTGTAAAAAGATGTGTGGAAAGGGAGCAGATGTGCAGTGCTTAAAATCTCTAATGGGAAATCTGCAGTTTCAGATCTTAGCTATTCGAAGGTCAAAGTGTGCCTACTGGTCTGCTGATTTACTCTTAGAAAAACAAGCCAGTGTTTACTTTGGCTTTTTCCTTTCACAGCTGTAGACAAGTCAAAGATAGCATGCAGTCCAAATGTATACATGTTTCAGGAGCATTCTTTCCTGAGTAGAGGGATATTTGTTCCTTTGGGATGGATTATGTGTAAGGCCCTGCAGGGAGCGCCACTATGTCAAATGAAATTCAAGTAATTAGAGTAAAATGAAGTGGAGTGAGGTGTGCACTGGGGTATTAGTGCAAGAGCAGATGGTTTTGGGGATTTCTTTCAGGCCAACTGTACACCACAAAATATTCAGTGTGTCTGCATTGAAGTCAGAAACTTCTTTTTTGTCCCTGTTTTGGCAGTGTCCCACTTATGTTTGGATTACTGAGATATTTGGACCAAACTTTCTAGTCCTTCCTGATGTAGACTCAAAAGCTTGTAACCCCTCACCTAAATATTACAGCAGCGTGTTTTTCTGAGTCTGATGCAATAGAGCGATGTTCTATTGAGGTCCGCATTGCTAAATCTTGCAAAATTAAGCCGTCATGTCTAGCAGAAGGCCAGGATAGTGACCCTCTCCTTATTCCAAATGGACTTAAATTGACCAGCCTGGGTCCCATTCTTTGTGCTTTCATCTAGCGTTCCCTTCTTTCATCTCACCGAATAAATCACCTCGTTCTAATGTCTTGTGACTTCAGTGTAAAGAGGATACAAGCTGGCTCATTTAACAGCTGCTCGCTTTGAGTCTTGCCAGAAGGGTTGCTTTCAGCTCATTTCACACAGAGTTTGGTCTGATTAGGGGGTTTTCCATGATAAGGAAACATTTCAGTTTCAATTACCATAAAACTTCAGAGATATGAAACAAGATTTCTCATGTTTGCTCATCCTAATTTGGTTGTTAGAAACAGGGAATATTCTCCAGGAGCAATTTCCTTAAAACAGTCTTATATTCCTGCGTACTGTACCTTTTACATGACAAGAGCATCCCTGCCTTAACTGGTTGGTTGTACAGTGTAATGGTAAATATTACACAGCAGAAACCACTGTACTTTATGGCTTAAATCAAAACTGCCCTGTGTCATGTGCTGTCCATGGGTGGGTGTTCAGCTTGGGAGAGACAAATGTCTTGTATTGCAAAAGCGTTTTTATTTGTTTATTTCACAAATTATTTTTACATTCTTATTCCAAATAGTGTTCTGTTAGTATACTGAGTCAATTCAGTATGCTCTTAAATGAAGCTGACCTAAACAGGGATCTAAAGTCAAATGGTTCGTTACTGACTAAAGCTGTTTCAGAAGTGCACTCTTTGCCTCTTTTAATTGATGGTTCTTTGCTGTAGCTCGGGTGACAATTTAATTACTATAATTTTCTATCTAATGTAACAGGTAAAACATGAGAACTGCTTGAGAAGTGAGTCTCTATAGACTCAGGAATCAAATTATCTCTTTCTAAAGTGCTGTCTGTCTCTGTCTTTTGCAGGAGGTCATCTAAAAGCAAGGCTCCCCCTCCTCCACCGGTGCTGCATGGTCTGCAAGTGTCACCAAGCATTCCTGTGTTCCCCCATGCTGCTATGGACCAGAAGGAGAATCTATTGGAACAAGAGCTGCTGTTGACAGTGGTGCTACCTGAGGGACTGGAGAAAACCACGGTTGTGCATGGCAGGTGGGGTGCTCGAGCAGTACCCTGAGTCTGCTGAGATGTTTGACAAATGTGCTAGTGCTGCATGACAAGTAGAATCCACCAAATACTGTTTAGTAGAAATGTTTGGGCAGATAACCAGCTGCTTTTAAGATAGTAGAGGTTTAGTCCTGAAATATTGTAGTGATTTAAATCAATTTATAGACACTGGTTTCTCTAGTGCAGTCATATGCAACAGTATGCTGAGAGACAGGCGATCAGTATTATATCGTAATGATTCTTCATTCTTCTTTCACTGATGAAATATGATGCTACAGGCTAAATGTTTGTGGCCATATATTCTGCTATCTAGAAAAGTTACTGTATGCATGTTTATTGAGCGACTATCATACTGCTGCTTGGCAACTGCTGCTCTGTCACAGGGTGATGAAATCCAAACTCTGAAAATCAGTAATCAGGAATTCCCAAATTGCATCATGGCCTCTTTAGTGCTAGAACTGAAGAAACAGATCATGATATTTGTAAAATATTGTGCAGTTTTGTGGTTGCATGATTGAGAAAGATATTTCTGTAGTCATGAACTATGTTTTTAGTTGCAGTGATTGTCTACTGGAGCTTTAAGTTAGTGTGCTGCACACTAAACACAGAGTCCAAATGTGTTAAAAGGGATCCCCCCCTCTAGTTTTCCCAAGTGGGGAGATGTGACCTGTGCTGAACTTTTGATTTTGAGGACATCAGAGAGGAGGGCATGGTGTGAAATGAGATCATTAAGCTCATGAGGGCATTACGTCAGTTTTAAAGCAGCTGAATTTACTGCCTCACTGAGTCAGATGGGTGGTGCTGAAGACTGCTGCAGGGAGCTAAGGAGAGGAAGAGATAAATGTTTCCTCATCAAGAGTTCAGTTTATGAATTTCAGTCTTTTGTGTGCCTTGTGTGTATATTCAGAGAATGGATGCATAGCACAATGCCTAATCAGTGATCAGCATTCAATGTTTATTTTCCCAGTAATCCAGATTAAGCCTTAAGAACTGCCATTCATAGGCTTTTGAATGGTGAACTGACAAATTTACAGTGCAGCCTTTATGCTTGTACAGTCATTGGTGCTATTGTGCAGTATGGTCACAGAAAGGGCATTAGGAAAAATAGCCGTTTTAGAGAAGCAGATTTGGTGCAACGGTAAATATTTTCAATGGTTACAAAAAAAATCAAGTAAACAAACATGTTTCTACCCTTTCATGCTCAACATGGGACTAAATTTAATACAAAAGGATTACGTTTCTGCTACTTTCTTTGCTTTTAAATATGCTTGGAGGGCTACAATTGTTCTCCGACTTTTACTAAGCAGGATTAAACTGTAGCCAGTGTATTTCCTAAGGCCTCTCAGATTCTGACATTCCTGGAGCAGTTGGAAAGCATTGTGTAGCTCATTCTCTGTCACTAAAGGATTTTCCACTCTCAATATGCTATACGGCAGACATATTTTGAAGTCTACATGGTGTCCTTTTACACTGTGAGTGAGTGAGTGAGAAAAAAATGCTATGGCAAGAATTTGAATTGCACTTACCTAATGATTGAGACTGAGACACTAAACTGTTGGTATAATATAGAACCTTGATCTTTACAGATGATGACTGATCTGAAAAAGCAGACTATATGATTGCTTAAAAGACAACGAACAAACATTTTTTAGGGACGTTTGACTAAACAAATACATCATTAGCTTAAAAGCCTGGAGCTCCAGTGTAATTTGTTTTCTTTTTTTCCACTGGCATAATTTTACATTCAAATGAATGTGCTGCACGTTTAGGAGATCCTTCTAGTGATATTAAAGAACAAAATCTTCAGGACAGATGCTTAGACGATCTTAATCTATTTCTCTATTTATCATCGAGTGACCATATTTTATATTTATTTTGCAGTAAGCCTATGATGGACCTGCTGGTGATGCTTTGTGCGAAGTACCACCTAAATCCATCAGGTCACACAATCGAGCTGGTCTCCACCAACAAGAACCATATTAAGTTTAAGCCCAATGCCCTGATCGGAGCACTAGACGCCGAGAAGGTTCTGCTTAAGCCAAAAGGCATGGAGGAAAAGAATAAGAAGACTGGACCACAGATGCCAGAGGTAAAGCTCTGCTCTCTAATTTGCTCCAGTAAATAAAGCATTTTCTATTTAGACGCTGTGGCCTTTCTGTAAACATGTCAAGATTCGACTCTTATTCCATTTCTCATGTACTGAGTTTAGCCTTTACATTTACTGTCTCATTTGGTGAAAATGCTCCTGGGCTCTGTTTCTCCTTCTCGCTGTGTTTCCCCTTGTTCATCTTTCTGGTTATCTGATTGTGTCTCGTTTTCTCTCCTCCTCAGGCTACAGTGCGTATGGTAATAAATTATAAGAAGACTCAGAAGACAATTTTGCGGGTGAACCCTCGACTCCCTCTGCAGCAGCTACTGCCTGCTATCTGTGAGAAATGTGAATTTGAGCCGCAGAGCACTGTGCTGTTGCGGAATGTGCACTCCGAGGAGCCGCTGGACCTGAGCAGCTCCCTCACTGAGCTTGGGCTCCGGGAGGTTTATGCAAGAGACTCGCGCGGTACGACTAATAACTCTAGTGACTTATTAGAAACGTATTAAAATAGCAAACAGATGCTTTTAAAGTCCCTCATAGTGATCTCCTCTTAGTTTCAGTGGCATTTTATTAACTTCATATTTATCGCTCTCCAAACAGTTATTGGTCCAGCAAGCTTCCCTCCTTCACCAACTCATTCAGGTATCAAATGTCACTCAATCACTTGCATTAACTTTGTCTCAAATCAGATTTTTTTTTGTTGTCTCTATTTTAATTTAACATTTCCCTCTGCCTTTCTGGGATAATTATAGTTTGTGAATTTATCTAACAGATGTAATTCAACCAGGCAAGGACAAGTACCAGAAAGAAAAGGAAAATAAGGGGCTTTTTGGCTTGTTCAAACGAGGAAGTAAGAAGAAACAGGACCAGGTAGGTGGTGTTTTAATCCCCTCTTTGTTGTGGTGTTTTCATAACACACATGCATGAACACTTTCAACAACTGCAACATAAAAGCACTTTAATATTGGGGTAACTGGAGTGGTTATTAGTTAAAATAATCTTTATAAGGCCTGGTCATTGGCACAGCAGGTTTGGGAGTGTACTAAAAGGGAAAGGGGCAGAAAGAACATTGTGAAAGTCATTTGCAAAGCTAATTTGGCTGGGAGTTCATGGCTGATGCAGTTAAATGTTTGCCTTGGGTGCTCTTTAAACTTTGCATGGGCAAGTACTGAGACATTCCATTGGTCAGTGCGTACGCTTGTCCTTGTACACAAATCAGGAGTTTTGCTGACTCAGGACTGGCTTAATCTCAGAAATGTACCTGCCAGTCATGAGTGTGGGGGCTGTGATTGGCTCTTTCTCCTAAAAGGCTGTGAAAGTCTTGCTGTTCTGTCACTCTGTGAAGGCTTCGACGGTGAGTGCACCTGCGTCTCCGGTTCATAGGAAACAGAGACCCGTCAGCATGAGTGCCCTGAGCACACATTCGCCCACATACGACTCCAACACCATGCCCTCAGACACACCGAAAAAGAGGCGCGCTCCCTTGCCCCCCAACTTGATGTCCTCAGATCTCAGCAATCAACAAAACAACACTCAACTAGCTGCTCAGCCTGATGGCAACCAGGTATGTGCTTATATGTATTGCTTCACAGTGAATGCTTGAGTTATTAGCGAGCTTGGCTTGTTAATAACAGGGCTGCTTTGTGCTTTGTTCTTCACCCTGTCACATGTGAAGCACACTCAATCAAAACCGTTTCCTTATTCTTTGCTCTGTTTGTGGCGCTAAAGCAAACTTTGAGGTCAATCAGTTTAAATAATGATGACAGAATACAGCAATGTTTCCTATAAGATTTTGTTCAAAGCACAACAATATATTAGTACGTATATTAGCAACACTCTGCGGAGATTACTGCAAAAAAAATCTTTTTATTTTTCAAAGCACACTGCAAATGTTATTCTCCAAAGGCTTCTGATGGGCACTGACATCAATACAAGGAAACAGAATGTGTACTTTTCATTGTTGCCAAGACAAACATTATGAAAACCTTGGTGTTCTCAAACTTTTGATGGCCACCGTACATTGTGTGACTGACCTCTCTGTTTTGTGAAGGTCATCTCGCCTCTGAGTCGTAGCTCTTCGACAGGATCCTCATTAAAGCGGAGCAAGAGGAAGGCCCCTCCGCCTCCCACCTCCCCCACCAGTCCCCCGGCAGCCCCTCATGAAGCTTCGCAGGACAGGACTGTGACAGGTCAGTCCATGGCCTCTTTCAGTGAATAAACACTCACATGCACAAATTTACAACATTTCTCTCACAGCAGACTTTCCTGACACTGTCTGTATGACATGAACTCACAGCAGATCTTGTGTCCTTCCATGCTAAACCTTTATAGATTTTGCAATTTACCATTAATATAAGGATTTTCACCTTGACAGTGTTGAACAGCTGTACTTTGGTCAGCATGTAACCACAGAAGCATAGAGATGGAAATGCGTGCTGAACTGGCTGCTTTCAGTTCACTTTTGTATACAGTCTGCCTCCTAGTGGCCTAGTGGGGCATCGCTGCTCTTTAATGATCTTAATGTTTCCGTTTTCTCCTTTCCAAGTTCACGCACTTCTGAACAATCCTCTGCTGTGCTTCATGTCTCCAGGTAAAGCACTCCATGGGAACAGACTTAGAAATAGTTTTGATTATATTATTGTAAGGCTGTGAGGTGGCTGTGCGAGAATAGGTTTTGCATGCGATTTGAATGTGCGTATCTGCTTGGATTGTGCAGAATGCAAAACAGATGCACAATGTCTTAAGCTCCAACTGCATGTAGATATACACACAGTGTTTCAGTATTTACTGTATGTCTGTACACATGTATTTACATACACTAGCGGTCAAAAGTCTACGATCAGCCTAGTGTTCTAGTGTTCAAGCTTTTATAAAATGAAATTCAGACAGTTCAAGTCAGTGAATAGCATGAACTGATACAAAGGACAGTGCTGAACTGCGAGAGATTTAAAAATATTATGCTACCCATAAGTGGGAAATAATTCTGTAGCACCATGCAGGACGTCTGGTGTGTGTTTAGTTGGTTGGGTTCATCCTACAGCAACATAGTGACCCAACAGGCCAATCATGGATTGGCCAGAAGTCTCCATTAACCCCATCTAACTGCTTTAGGATGAACTGGACAGAAGAGTGAAAGCAGAGTTCCGCACACTTATGGAACTTCTGCAACATAGTTGGGAAAAACTTTCTGCAGAATTAACAATGAGACATTTAACAAAGATTGGGATGGTCTAAAACAATTGACCAGTAGTGTATATAAGCATATATATATATATGTGTGTGTGTGTGTGTATGTGTGTATTATAACTAAAATACAGAAACCTTTGGTGCTGTAATATCATCACTGAGACTCATTTTCAGTCCAGTCTTTTCACTTAACTGCTATGACAGGCTTTAGTGATGTCAGTGGAAAAAGCTCAATTCAATTGTGAATCAAACTTCCTTTGTTTAAATGAGTATAACAGTGAGCCCTTTCCATCCCTTTTTCCAGCATAACTGTGAAAAGAAGGAAACTACGTCTGATCTAACTCTTGGCGGAGTCAAGCCTTTCAAAATGTTCAGAGCTGCTCTCCAATCGTCTGTGTCTTGACACCAAGTGTTGTTTAAATACACTATTTTGGAGTGCACTGGATGTGTTCAATAGATGAAGTTACACAAAATGTGGAGGCTTTAATTACAGCTGGTCTTAGAAATAGAAGCATGATGTAGGAATTTGACTGAAGAGTAGCAGACTTTAGAGTTTGTATTCACACTTTATACCCTGGGTATCAAGGGCGAATCAAGCTATAATTGCAATTTAATCAATTTAATACAATATAATCTGACAAAAGTCGGAGGGATGGAATCATATTTTAGCAAGAGTGGGGCTCCTGCTGGGTATTATAGAAGTAGACATTCAGGGGTCCTCGAGTTACACCACATATCCGTTCATTCGACAGTGATAAAACCCGAAAGTTGGTGTAATCCAAAACACACCCTGGCCTAAGTAACATACTTATCCTAAAATCATAAAAACACAACTAAGCCAGAGACAAAAGAAGGAAAGCTCCCTCACTCTTATGACACAGTGCTGCGTATTCTTCCACCGCACGCGACCAAACTAGTTCACATATGTAGTATGTAAGTACGAGACTAGCGGTGTAAGTTGAGTTGAAGCGGGAGTGGGAGTGAGCATTCTAAACTCGAAACGTTGTTTGTGGACACTGTTGTACCTCGAGGACCCCTGTATTTATTTCTGTTCTGTCACTGAACTGCTTTGCTCTTGCTCTTAAAGCAGCTGTAACTCTTCACTTTTCAGACTGACCAGAAGAGGGCATATGACAGCCTGGCTTTGCAGTTCTCTCTGCTGCTTCTTCCTTCTCTTCCGAGACTTTTTCATCCTTCCCTTCCTCATGTGGCGGCCTCGTCTTCCTCTTTCACCATACTTTAACTTATCTTCATCTCAATGTTTGTCATTTTTATTTTCTTTTCCACTTCTACTTATTGTGTGTGGACATTTTTTCTATCGAAGTTGGAATCCTTTTGTAATAATTTTGTAATTCAGGACAGACAGCACTGAAGAACTTTCATAGGGATGTTTTTTATCATACAACTGATATATTCCTTTTCTAGATAGTGGTTGGAAAAATACTGTTTTCTTCTGAAGTCTCTATGTATTTTCCTTTTGATACTCAATTTGTATGATCTCAATAGTCTTTTACTGTGTTCTGTTAAGACTGTTTCATTCATTAAAGTAATGCAGTGAGTCTTGTTCATTTATCTTGGAAAGGAACTCACTGTGACTAGCTTCCATTAGGCTTATTAACTTAATGTTTTTTAGGCTTTTCTCTATTGTCATGCTGTTGTCTCTCGGCTTTTAATACCATGCTTTATTTTTTTCAGTGAACATAAGTGTGCCTCATCCAGGGAGGTAACCTAACAAGGGCTCTCATTGTAACCATGACATGTTTTACTTTTCAAAATGTCTGTGCAATACCCAGAGACCGAGTGGTGAAAGCACTCGTAAAAACGCATTGTTTTGCTTAGATGTGATAGCAAGTTTTCCATAAAAGCAAGTGAGGGAGCAACAGAGGGGGACAAGCTTTTAGGGAGTAAGTGCACTCTAATCAAGGATCTGAATCTGCAGACAGACTCTGCTCGTTGTTCATAACCACACAAAAGCAGCCTCTTGAGACATGGTAGGATCCTTCGTTCAGTTCGCTTTTTTTGTGTGTGTGTGTATATTTTTCAAACGGAGCTGAAACTTTCTCTCTGCCACACTGGCTTTTCTGATCTTCAGTGACACGTCTCTTTATTCTGCCGCATTTGTGTTTGTGTGCTGCATTTTAAATGAGCCTTTTGTCTTTTGTAAGTAGCTTAGAGCTTGTGATGTCTTACAGTATGTCAGCGGTATGTTCTGAAGTCTCGGTAATAAAGTGCTGCTAAAGTTTGGACTAGTCTCTGACTGCCTGTGTCTCCAGCCCTGCCTAGCTCCCCCGCCGACAGCAATAATCGACTTCACAGAGGAGGAGAGGGAGGCGTGGAGAAAGGCAATGAAGAAAGGAGGAGGGGGGAGGCAGAGCGGAAAAAGAAAGATATACAAAGAAAGGGATTAAGATATATAGGGAGCAAATGGAAGGAAAAGACAAGGGCATAGAAGAGCAAAAAGAAAAAAGGAGAAAAAGGGAATGAGAGAGAGAAAGGGGAGAGACAAGATAGGGTAAATCCCAGATTCTGAATGTCTGTATCTATATCCATGACACTTCACAACTCCAGAGATAGAGGGGAGGGAGCAGAGAGAGAGAGAGAGAGAGAGAGAGAGAGAGAGAGATCACAGAGAGCTTTGCAGAGAGAAGCTCTCTCTTTGAATATTCCTTCTGCTCTACAGTCCCCAGTGACAGCCCTTGAAGTGCTGAATGCAGTGCTGGCGGAGGGCGCAAGGGAAGCGAGACGTCTTAATTAAGAGCGATTCGCTCAGTCTGAAGAGCGGCGCTACAGCGCTTTAGCTTCCCTGCTCCACTCTCACATTAATACTGAAAGTGCCAGATAACCCACTCCTATCAGCCCATTATGTAAGCTGCTCCTGGTTACTGCAGAGGAGGAAAAGATGGGGGTCTTTATTAAGATATCAATGCTCAGGCTGGCCACTGAGAGAGATTTCTTCAAAAATGAAGCATACAGAAAACCATACACACATTCTTTGAAACTTCACAGGACACATTTTATAACGTAAATAGATTCTAGATGTTTTATCACTTAAGATTGTATCTGTATAATGATTTTATTAGTTATCATGGTCCCATGGTCAGCTTTTAAGTGGTTTGGACATAAACCTCTACAAAGCAGGTCAGCTCACAGAGGCATCAAGAAGAAGCCTTGAGAAGAACAAAGCTTCAAAAGGGAAGCCCATCTTACACTCTGTGACAGCGCAAAACAAAGTTATAGGGGGAAAAGTGACTTGAAGAAGGATTATAACAAGATTATAAGTTCATGGTGTATTTGAATGAAAGTTGTTTCTATAGCATCCAGACTATATAATTGCCTATAAAAACAATAATTCCATTATGATTGAAAAAGCTGTACAACATAACAAATGTTAATTAGAAATGAGTAAAATTAAATATATTGCCTCATATTTCAGCTGTGATGATGTAATTGGCTTTGTTAGAGTTGCTCAATGACGCTGCATTAGTAGCGGTTTGGAAAGATGTGTTGGCTGACTGCATGTGACTTGAAAAGAGCACGTACTAGCCCTCAGCTTCGGAGTGTTAATAGGTGTGATTGTGCTAGTGGGAGGAATAATATCTGATTAAAATGGGTGAGAAAATAGCAGTTAAATATACATTAACAACACAAAAATATAAATACAGTACATCATTTCACACTTTTTACTTCTTGGTGTATACAGGTGTCCTACACATTTTTAATATATAAAGATGTAAATATATTGTATTGCGTATGTGTGTGTGTGTGTGTGTGTGGATTATATATAAAATATAGGTATATAGTATATTATAGCTGATTAATATTGGTGTGAAAATTGCATTTAAAATACATTAACAACATCAAAACTGTAGTAAATACAGTGTATCATTTCACACGGTTTAATTTTTGGTGTATACAGGTGTCTTAAATGTTATATAATATATGTAATATATGTGTGTGTGTGTGTGTGTGTGTGTGTGTTTGGGTGGGGGTGGGGCATAATATATAGATGTCTCATTACAAACATGTACCATACATTTACAGGGCTGCCACCAGCTCTTGAGGAAATCCAAGAGAAAGAAGAGTCTGCTGCAGCTCTTGTTACCCCTGAGACCTCCAGTCCTGCAGGAGCCAGCCCCATTTCCCCCAGTCCTGAGAGCCCCAGCCCTGTGCAGGAGCTGCTGGAGGATGATAGCAGTATCAACCTGTCTGCTGATGTCTCGATGGACTCAGGTAGAGCAGGTACCGCCTCCCCCTCTCAGGACTCCGAGATGGAGAATGCCACGCCACCCGGGGGGATCTCAGAAGAAATGTCATGTGATCTGACCACAGATGGCAAGTACGACACTCTCGCAGATGAAAAAAAAGATTTTTTTTTGCCTGTTGGAGTTGCCAAAGCTTTACATGATTCTCACTCCTGACAGATTAGCTGCAGACTCAGGGGTGAATGGAGGTCAGCCAGAGACTGAAGCCACCCTCCAGCCAGTAGACAAGGGTGTGTTGTTTTTCCATTCCAACTGTGATGGTTGTTATTCTTTGACAGGCTTGTGTGCATCACCTGCACAAACAAAATGACAGATAACCTGAGAGAAATAGGTAAAAGTAAAGTTTAAATCATACTTGCCTGATTGTGCTTGACTCTGTGTCATTTTCCTGTTCAGCTGAAATCGAGGAGCAGACTAAGGCAGGCTGTTTGACTGCTGTAAACTCCACAACTGCAGAGGAAGAAAGCAGTTCTGCCACAGGTGTCTTGCAGGACAACACATTCCAGGGTGCTGCTTTGTCACACACACATGTAGTCATACACACTCAGCAGGCAGAGCCCCAGGTGCCTCCAAGGTCCAGCCCTGCGGAAACCTCAGGGCAGTCTGTGCAGAATGCTGCCCCTGCTGTGAGTCTAACTCACACACAGATTCAGACAGAGATGTGGTGCGAGTCTACTGAACCTGAGCCTTCACCCAGCCCAACAGAGCTGATCCCTTCTCTGTCTTCAGCCTCAGATAGCTCAAAGCGGGATATGGCTACATCTACAGAGGAGCTCCACACACATGAGATTCACCCAGCTCTAGTTCACAGCCCCGGGAAACAGCCATCTGAGGGTCAGGTGTCCACTCATATTCCCTCAGCCACTAAAGCAGGCAGCTTGCAGTACATTACTGAGTCTGAGCCTAAACCCAAACCCTCCAACGAGGTCACCCGGAACTACATCCCCAAAGTGGGCATGACCACTTACACCATTGTGCCTCAAAAGTCCCTGGACAAGCTGCGCTTCTTTGAAGTGGAGCTAACACTTGAGTCCCACAGTACTGCTGAAACTGAGGAGGTGAGCAGTTGCGGGTCGGAAGGTTCTGAGCAGCCACTTGGCATTTCTTGCCAGAATACAGCGCCTCCTCAGTCCGCAAACATCCCTGCTACTGCTCTCAGGCCTGGGAGCAGCGAATTGTCCCTCTCGCTTCCCTCATCTCCAGCATCGCCTGAGGCTGATGGCTCCCCTTTCACAGCAGTTCGAGCAAGCCCTGAGGTGAAGGAGAAGAAAGTTCCACCTACAACCAGGCCCAAACCAGCTTCTTTCCGCTTACCACAGCACAAAAGAACACCTGGGAGTTATGTAAGCTCAGCGGCAGTGAGGAGCATGAGTGTGAGTGACAGCAGCAGCAGCAATGCTGCGGGGGGCCAGAGGGAGGCCCTAGGCAGCCCACGGAGAGAGAGTTACCCTGGGGCAACTCAGGAGAGCTTCCCTCCGCCTACACCAGCCGTGCAATCTAAAGAGAAAAAAGAGACAGCAGAAGTGCAGCATGTTGCTTCACCACTGCCTCCGCTAAAACAAGAAGAGCTGGATAGACCCACTCACACCTACTCTGTGCTCTCCTCAAGAGAAACTGAAGCATCCGGTGGGACAGGACGTGCCCCATTGCCCCGCCAGATGAGTTTTCCCTCCAGGGAGCCTACTGCTGGCCTGACCCTGGAGAAGCTGCGCAGCTTTGCAGCTCCTAAGCCATACTCCCCCACCTCACCATCCCGCTTTGCCCAGGCCGTCTCTTCCGCAGTAAAAAGATCAAATTCCCTTACCCTCAGTCCTGTGGGGCACTATGGCCGCAAGGTGCCCCTAGCACTCACCCAACACAGTCCCATCAGAGAATCACATGACATGCCTGAATCACCTACTGCTACTGTGAGTATGATGTTTGCCTCTGTAACCTCTTAGTAAGGTTAATTATTACAGTACATTTAGTTCTGAGCAGCCACTTGGCATAATAATAGGGTGAATGTACTAGAAATTCAAACCAACATCAACTCTCCCACTGTAATCCACCAAGGTGTCAACCCTAGCTGCAATTGGGAGTGCTCTGTTTTGGATATATGTATTACCTGTAGCTGTTCAAAATTTTTATAGTATCATGCTGATTTCTTTTTAAGTACTGGAGTTATTCCAAGTACCTTTTATCAAAACAAAGAGACATATGGGCAAGGTGAAGAAAATGGGCAAGGATGACTTCTCCTGTTTCTTATATTGAAATTAATCAAACCGAGACATTTAAATGGAAATTGCTTGGCTCCAGGAAGTTTGAGTTAGTATTTCAGTTTAAATGCTATTGCTCTTAAATGCGAGCTCTCTCAAGTCCATAGTCTAGTTTGTGTCCACTTTAATTTGAAGGGTAGACTGACATTTCAAGTGTAGACATCCTTAAGTTTTCACAAGAGATTGCTTATTTACATAAGTAGCAATGCAAGTCTAGTTATTCTAGCTGGTCTTTCTCCAATAAAAGTGATTATAAACCAAATGTCCACAATAGGCCTTGATTGGTTAACTGAATAAAAAGCATAACGTTTCTATTACCCTGACACACAGGCCTTTTTTGACCTACAGTCTTCGTTACCTGAGCTGATGTCACTGAGGTCATCTCTGAGTGTTTTCATTTGGGAAGAAAGCCCTGTTCTTTTCTTTCGAGCTGCACAATATGTCATTTTCTGTCCATGGCATCATGACACAACACCTCTGAGAAAAGCTTTTGTTTGATGATGGGATAGAATTTGCGTGTCATCCTGCGCATTGACAAACGATCCCATGTATTTGTTTCTCTAAGGTGTCAGACAAAACCTCCATCTAATAGCATGTCTGTGAGGTGTGCTACAGTGTCAGTGTCTCCATCATCAGCCACCTGCCTAAGGGAGCACTTTGTGTGTACATGCATGTTTGTTTAAAGCTCTTTGAGTTGTCCTTGTTTGGAAACAGTCAGTCTGTGTCAGGATATCCATTGCTTACACAGACAGAGTTTGATCGTGTACGTTTCCCCAGGGCAGCACGTTCCTGCTTCTTCTCCATAATGTCCTTTTTGTTACATTTTGAAAAAAATGTTCTCATGTTCCCCTAATGGGGATCGTGTATAGCATGAAGTTGTCGCATGACTCTTTCTTGTTCAGTCTCAGCTAATCGCATACACCTCCCCAAAAACTTATTTTGTGTGTTTGTGTTGTTTATGTGTAGGATGTGGAAAGTGAACCTGGACAGAGGAAGGCCAGTAGTGAAACTCCAACTCCTCCAGAAGACTGTAGTGACCCCACACCGAATGCTTCTCATACGGAAGCTGAGGGAACATGGAATAATGTACGTGAACCAAACTATTCCCCTACTGTGATGTTTCCTTTACTTGGCCTCAGAATTACACTGCCCTGCTCTAACACATCTAATCCAACTAATAAGCCAAACCAGCCTATCCAGACTTGAATTGGGTGTTTCAGAGCAGTTTAAATACCAAAATGTTCAGGACTAATGTACTACTGAAGATTTATAGAAGGTAAAAACAGGACCTGAGCTATTCATAAAGTCTCAATGTGTAAATCTTAATTAAACATCCAATTAAAATGCCATTACTTAACCAGTTGATCGTGAAAAAATAAACAGACCATAAACTGTAACCTAGTTACCTTTTATTTTAATTACAGCATACAATGTGTAACTTTTTTTCCCCAAGGCCTTAACACAAGCTGATCTGTATTTGTTTGCAGGGATGTGCGGAGCCTCCTGTGACATGTGCTGTGCTGAAGAGTTTGCCAGATGCAGCACAGCGTCAGGAAGAATAAAGCATCTCTCCACTTTAGCTTTGATCGCACTGTGCCTTAGTGAGCACTTTTAAGTTTAGTGCCTCCACTACCTGTCCTTTGGTCTCTCCAGCTATCCCACACATTTCCTTTTTCAGTCTACGCTGAGGACACTGCAGCTCAGCATCTTTAAACCAGGGCAGTTACAGCCCTAGACAGGTCTTTGTTCTATTGTTCCTGATCTGTTGCAGCTCATTAGATGCTTGATGATTAGTTTATAAGTTACAAAAGGGCAGGGGGGGCACAGAAGATACAAAACTGCTGTGGTGTTCTAGGACTGGAAGAATACATTCCTACTATTCACGTGCCTTTCAGATCTTATTGACTATAAATGTCACTCTCGCTTGGAAATCTTTAATGCAGTATAAATGGACCTGGTTTCCTTCTGAGCGAACATATGGAGCACCTGAGGGAACTAAATCACTGAGGTTTAAAACCTATGACCTAAGTTATTATGCAGGAGACTTACAGATTATGTAATTGCAGATTTATTGGCATCTGTCGTGTGTTATTGTTTTCTCACTCAGATTTATTATGTTATAAATCTTTATTAATTGTCATGTGTTGAAGCATTCCTATTGATTCTGAACATTGTTGAGATGTTTTATATGATTTCCATTCATTATGAGTATGTTCAGGTTTATGGAAGATGGTCTGTTTTATTTGTGAGGTTTTTTTTCTTTAACTTATTAGGTGTAGGGAGAAAAATACTGTTATATCCTCCTGAATTATTCGCAATCTTATTTGGACTGAGTGAAAAAGGCTTAATGGAAAGTCCCTGTTGATTAAATGTTGTCTTTACTCAGCAAATATGTATAAGTATATATTCAATACAAGGCCATAACCACAAGAAAAAAGTAACAGGTAATCAAAAAATAAATTTCATTCTGAAAAGAATGTGTGTCGTAATTATTGGCACCCCATCATATTTGTATTTCGTGCAGCCACCGTTTTGGGCAGCAAAACTGCACCTAGGATTGTCTCGCAATGTTTTATAAGACTCCAGAACACAGAGGGGATTTTCTATTCTTAAACACTCTCTGTCTGAACTCGACCAACAGGTTTTCAATTGCTTTTAGGGTGGCCTCAAAAAAGCTTGATTTTGGGTTCATTTAACTGTTCTCGAGCGGAATTTGACGTGTGCTATAGATCACTGTTCTGCCCGAACAGCTTATTGGCAAAATAATAAAACACAGAGTTCATAATTACATGTATACAAACAAAACACAGGTTCTCCACCACATTTAACAGTTGATAATATTCTTTGTAGCTACTGTTTATACATTAAAAGCAACTTGAAAATTAGTGTCAGTTGTGACCACAGAAGTTTTGATCCTCATGATGTTGGCTAGTGACAAAATTAACATCCTTCCCCAGGCTGGTTCATGATGATTTCTTACATTCTTTAATGATTGACAGAACGGCTGAATTGGGTGTTTTAAGTCCAGCAGCTATCCTTATTGCAATTGAATTTAAACATTTCTTGGGGTGCTAATAATTGTGAAATGATTTTGTTTGAAAATTTATTTTTACTAGAGATCCATTTATTCTCTAAACTCAAATGAAGGTATATGTTTTTAATATAACTCCAAAGACTATACCTCTTAAAGTTTATTACAGTCTTTTTTAAACATCTTTAAGAAGGTTGCTAATAATTCTGGGGGACACTGTATCAGCAAGAGTGGAAAGGTACTTAAATACACCAAACTTGAGTTCCAGGGAGCTGTGTGTATGTATACTTAACGCATACCTTTGTGCTGGTAAACACGACTAGCATGCATTACACAATTGTAAATTACATGGATGAGAATGACATAAGCAGTCTGTAATGGTGTGCACAGTACACGTAGATTATAATGCATCACACATGGGTGGGTGTTATGTGTAACAAACAGACACGAAGCCTCTCCGAAAACAGAATGAAATCTTTTTGGCGACGCTGATCTCAGAAAGACACTGGTCGGCTCATGCTGACAATACTGCTGTAATATCCAAAATTATTTCCAGTCTGTGCATTAAAGTACAACACATGAGTCACACATGAATGTGCTTATTGCTGTATTTCACACAGGCTCAAGAGATATGCGAGACATGCTTTTCAGATCATATTACTCACAGCATAGAGGATTACAGGGCTGTCCCGTCATGGTCATGCGGATTTGATCACTGTTACGTTCTGTCACTCCTTTTACGTGCGTCCTTAAAGTGTGCATGAAACAGTAAGAATAATGAACCCACGCTTTCTTATGCAGTTGCAAAAATAATATTTAAAGACAACTTTAATCAGCAGTGAGTGTTTTTTAGTAACGTTACTAATCTCTAAATACATTAAATAACACAAATATATACAAATCTAATCTTAAAACGTTTTCATTGCTTTCTTGTTTGGTTACATTTATTCTAATTAGAAAATTGCTTTAAACAGCATAATACGGTAAACAGTTTCTGCTTTGTAGAATGATATGCGAGCCGATGACAGTGAGACAGTATCAGATACTAGACCTTGTACCCCGATTCCCTTCAGCTGTGAGGCTAAGAGCCGCTAGGTGCACGTGGTTCTCTTCAGCACGCTTAGTCCAAGGGCTGGGGTTTAAGGGGTTTTACGCATTACAGTAGACTTTAGACGACGCTTAAAACAGGGAAATACTCATTTAAAGGCTATATTTATACACCATGTCTGCTCAAAGCACAGTCACAACACCGTGACGTAGAGGTTTGTGCATGAGTAATAAGTTGCGCCCCTTAACCCAGTGCGCCGTTCCGAACAGCCATGGGAACAGTAGGAGCGCCTCGCCCCCCAGCTCCGGACAGCAGGTACAGTCCTCCAGTTCTCCTCGGTTCACTCGCTTAACATACCCGAACAACATGCAGAAGGCTAATTTAGTCGTATTTTACTGTTAACGTTGTATACCAGGAGAACTCTCCATATAGACTGTAAATCGCTGGTACAGTGTGGGCTGTTTCAAATACACTGTACACTAGATTAGATCCAGTCTGTG
The DNA here is from genome assembly GCA_037577295.1 of Ladigesia roloffi. Lineage (NCBI taxonomy): Eukaryota > Metazoa > Chordata > Actinopteri > Characiformes > Alestidae > Ladigesia > Ladigesia roloffi. The sequence goes on along the minus strand of JBBKCR010000002.1, from coordinate 14,668,640 downwards.
TCTGTAACAGAGGCACGGTAACATCACTGACAATGCAGGAGCTGCTGCTCGTAGCTTTTTTCTTTAGCTCTGATGGGACACGAGACCATGGAGCAGGTAAGGTATGCTATATCAGACAGGGGTTCTAAACGTATGTACGACTTTATAACTTATTTCGTGCCACATCTGCAAGCGTTCAGCTTTTGCTGCGAAGTTGAGCCCCGTAGGTTGCGCCTTAGCAAAATCAAGATTGGAAATAGTGCTTAACCCGGGAAAACGAGAACTTTAGGTTCTTTGCGCGCCACCGCTGGGTCTGGTATTTATTCCAAGAAGACCAGCGGCAGCAGCTTGGAGGAATTGCATGCACATCGCCCTGGGGGGTTTGATTGGGGGCTAAAGCTCGCTCCAAATCTTAGTGTCACCTGTTGGCAAAGCGTAGAAGCCCATGCATAAACTTGCACGGTTCACATGCATGTGGGTTTAACAAGTCACCCATTCCAATAATATTTAAGACGTGTTTTAAAATGAGCCCGAGCATAGGGTAGGGCCTTTCAAGCATACCTCATTGCTTTTCCTTTCAGTTTGTGTCGTAGGGAGTAGTTTTGCTTGATTAATTCTAGTCAGAAGAGTGTCATTTGCTGTACATTTGGCATATATTTCTCTTTCTGGTTACCAGCCACTTTTCCCCCAGATATATAAAGTGTGTATAAGTATGATGATGGAGAGCGAAGGGAAGTGTGTGTGTGTGTGTGTGTGTGTGTGTGTGTGCGTGTGTGTGTGTGTGTGTGTTTTGTG
>JBBKCR010000002.1:14654543-14667766 GCA_037577295.1 Ladigesia roloffi | reverse complement strand
GTGTGTGTGTGTGTGTGTGTGTGTGTGTGTGTGTGTGTGTGTGTGTGTGTGTGTGTGTGTGTTTGTGTGTGTGTTTGAGAGAGTGTGAGCAGTGCTCGTTTGGGAGTCATCGAGTTAAAAATAACTTTATTGTGGTAGATCATGTTTTGGTAGGAGGGACCTGCTTCCCATGCTAGGACAGCCTGTCGGGCAAGGGAGCAGCGTGTGTGTGTGTGTGTGTGTGTGTGTGTGTGTGTGCGCGTGTGCACACGCTGACAGAAGAGGAGTGCTGCTCTGTGCTCAGCACACACGTTCACGTTCTTACTCTACTCCTGTGACACTGTGTGCCCTCCTGTTCTGTGCTTTAGATGATGCGGTGGATATAAGCAGTCTCCATGAGTGCTATGAGCGAATCTCTGGATGAGCTAGACACTCCAGGCAGCCTCGGCAAGAAAGCGGCCATATTTCGGGAAGGGAAGGGGAATGTGAGTGTGCTCGGCAGCGGCCCTGCCCTTATCCCGCTGCGCTCGCCCTTCCAGCCACCCGGTGCCCTGCACAACAGGACTACTGCTGCTGCTGCTGCCACTCTCTTCAGAGGGAATAGGTAGGGCTGCTTTTTTCCCTCCAGCAGGCTCCTGTGGGGCTTACTGCTGCCTGTAATCATGACTCTCCAGGAATAGGCTCTGTTCCCTTTACAGTGTTTAAACGAGTCCTTCGTTGTGGAAATGAGTGGGAAGTGTGGAACAAGTCTGGAGTGCAGATCCATACGTGTGACTGTGTGTGTGCTGCCAACTATGCAGCCTTGTCATTCCAGTAGTTTCCCTTCTATGTGTATGTGTGTGTGCATGTGTATGTGTATGCATGTATCTATCTGTGTTTGTAACTCACTTTTTCAGCAGTTAATCTTTAACATATGTAATCGGTAAGAACATACTGCAGAGTGACAGAGAAGCCTTTGTGCTCTCTCACAGGTTTGGCCGAAAAGTGCAGTAGACTTTGTCCCTGTAAACACCGTCCCAGCACTCGCCTGCACTTCCTAACTGACAGCTCTGAGACGCGGGCCGAAACTGGACTCGAATCAAGCACCTGCTACTTTCCAGGCCACGCTCAGTAACTGAGCACTTGCAGTGTTAACAGAGGGCTTATGCTACGTCGAGAGATGGCCCGAATCAGGAATTCAAGGCCTCCAAATACAAAAGTGTGTTTAATTCTTAGCTTGATTGGCCCACATGATGGCAATTTCCCACAGATGCCTCGTTCTTTGTTTGCTGCACCTCAGCGTGAGAGGATTAAATGGACATGCTTGGTGTGTTTGTGGCATAAACAAAAATCAAAACAACCAATATGGCCGCCACACATTCTCATATCACAGACTTGCCTCTACCTGATGGACTCCTGGATTATCTACACATTGCTTTGTTCATAATATTGTATGAAGAGTTTGTCCTGATGCATATGGTACAGAAGTTCAGTAACTTTAACAAGCTGAAATTGCAGTTCATTCACTGGCACACTCCTCTGCTGCTCTGTTCACCCCTCAGTGCCTTTTTTCAGCCCCTTTTCTCTTATTCTCTCTCTCGCTTTCACTCACTTCTTACCTCTCTCACTCCTTTTTTCCATCTTTTTTCTTCACTCCCCGCTTCGTCCCTGTGTATTGTCTTACAGAGTGTGTATTTTTTTTTTCTCAGCCATGTAGCTGGGCCAGCAGACACACTGAACGTGTGCAGATGTTAGTTCTCATGTTTACATTCCTTGTTCTGCCTGTTTTATTCATTAACACACATCAAAAGTTTGCTGGAGGGTGATCTGCCACACGCGGCCCATTAGGTTAAAATGAGCTCACAGCTGCAGTCTGCTGCTCTTCAGCCTGCATGAGTGATGAGCTGTGTCTCAGGTAGACACGATGATGTCATCCCTGGCTTAAGAGCATGTGTCTCCAGGGAGACAGGACTTCAGTCAGCTGGCCCATCATCACAATGACCTAACCTCTGCCTCCTACCCTGCAGCGCAGGCTCTCAGTGTCAACATCCTGCTAATGGACACCGCTCTGTAGCTGCATTAAGAAGATCAAACTGTCAAAATGATTTCTTTTTAATTTTTTATGGACTATAATGGTATCAAATGTTGTAGTGTTTAGATGGTGCGTCTCATTCTCTGTCTCTCTCTCTCTCCCTCTCTCCCTCGCTCTCTCTCTCTCTTTAGAAAATGCAGAGAAGGAGAGGAGATGCAGATGAGTTTGGTCCCAAATGCATTCCCAGACCTTTCGCCCTCCGAGTGCTTGTTACCCTGGACCAAAAGCACTGCAACTCAGGTAATAAACTGCCTCATTTCCAAAATTACTCTCCTTTCCTATTCACCCTTTGTGGGCCATCACTGCATGCATGCCTTGATGGGCTGCAAGACCCTAAAATGCCTTATAAAGCTTTTATACACATTATATATACAGTATAAATAAATACAATATTATATTTAGGTTTTATGTATCCTGATTTGAGCTAAGAATGTGTATGCAGAGGTAGCTGGGACAGTGGTAGTAGAATACACTCCTCAAACTGAATCCTGTGCAAACCCTTTTAAAGCCTCTGCTTTAAGCACAAGGTTTCAAATATAATTGATTTGCTTACTTGTTCAATTACAAATATTTGCCTTAGCAATACAATGCTCATGTTTGCTTTTTTGCATAAGCTACCAATGATTGGATTACCATTAATCTCATGGGAAGAGACATACAAACCTCCAGTACTGCAGCACAACCTGTGCCACTGTAAATAAACTAAACCAACAAAAGTTAAAATATAGAGACAGTATAGGTTTGTGGAAAGATGCACCAACATCCTGATCAGAGTTTCTTCTCAACCTACCTCTTACATGCATCACCCTAGGAAGCCAAAATACTGTCAGTGAAAAGTAAATACACTCAGTGTTACAGCATATCACCTTGCAGTTTCTAGTTTAATGCCATGGTAACCATTTAATACAAACATTCTTAATAGTAACTTTATTTTATTTCTGTCATGCAAGATGCACCACTGCATGTGTTGCATTAATGTGCCACAGTGAAAGTTAAATTGTGTCAAGATGAATGCATTTAGTGTTTTATTCTTAACAATAATGTTTAATATCTGCTTTGGGTTAAAACATGAAAACAATGGATAGAGGCAATATTATTACAAAACATATGGAGGCTTTCTATAAATTCACCCTCATATAGTTTGAAGGAAGTACGTATTTTCACCTAATATGTGTATGTTGTTGTGTGTGTGTCAGTGAGGAGAAAGGAGAAACAAATGCAGTGATAGTGTACACTAGAATTTAAGTCAAAGGAACTGATCACAGTTTGATAATTAGGTTTACAAGTCTATTCCACAAAAGCTTCTATAATTTTCAAATACTAATACATGTAATCTTTATGAAATCTGCTTGTGGACACACATTTTGTGGCTTTGGAAAGCTAGTTCGCTGTCTCAGGGGGTATTTCTCATGATGAAGAGAGACGTCTAAGACAGAGGAAAACCCTTGCAGAAAGTGAAGGAGAAAATCACATTGGTGTACTTTTCCTCATAATAGCTGTTGGTGTGCTTGATAATTGATGATGGATTCTGGAGGTGGCAAATAACACCGCGGGTGTCAAGCTGTTTTAAACAATTTCCTGTAAATGATATGCTAATTAATTAGATAAATAGATAAGGGCAAATTTAATTAACATTTCATTGATTGATTATGTAAAAAGGGGAAAAGCATCCATAGATCGCATTCCATGGAGCTGTGAATCTCTGACTTGAAAATATCAATGCTTACCTTAAAACAAACTTATTATATGAACTTCTACAAAAAAACGTGTTTTTATACTCCTCTGAATGCTGAGTCAAGGGCGTCTGAAGTATTTTGTATGTAATGGGGACGCGTGGGGGCAAGGTTTGTGCATGTAGGGGTGGAGTTTAAATTTGCTTGCAAATCTCATCCTTTTAGGGGGTAGGTGGCGTTTGGAAAGCCCTTTAAAATGTTTAATCCTTCCTAAAAGAATAACACACACCACTGGAAATCTTCTTCCGGGTTTTCCTCCAACGCGCCACATGGTAAATGGTCAGTGCAGAGACAGGCTGCTCGAATTTCCAGTGGTGTGTGTTCTTCTACCGGTTTAGTGGAGTGGACTCTTTCGCGAACAGTGATGGGAATAACGGCGCTATAAATAATAGGCGTTACTACTGGTGATACTTTTTTCAGTAACCAGTAAACAAACCAATTACTGTTTCCCCGTTACAACGCCATTACCGTTACTGACAATAAAATGCGCGTTACTATAACTGAGAACACTGAAACGGCTTTCATGCGAGCAGCGTCTCTCTCAGCGATAAGACCACAGTTTCTCTGGAGTGTTTGTGTGTGTTCTGGGCCGGGGTGGGACACATAACTAGTAATGATGATTGGTGTGTCTGTATATGTGGTGTAACTGAGAATGCGATGATTGGCTTAGATTGAGTAAATTTCCATGGTTAGCCAATCAGAGGCAGAGTAGTGAGGGTGTTCACACGCACGGTCAGCCAAAGGTAGACTGGAAGTTTAAGCACTACTTCTCCCTCACTGAGGTGAAAGGCAAAAATGTTTATGTGACGTGTAACTTATGTCCAATAAAAAAGCATCTCTCTGCGTCAAGATTAGTGTACAATGTTTTATATTTATTTTATAGTTATATTAAATGCATTTTTTAAAGTAACACAATAATTACTTTGCCTGGTAATTAGGTACTTTTATAATGATGTAACTCAGTTTCTAACACAGTTACTATTTGTGAGAAGTAACTAGTAACTATAACTAATTACTTTTTAAAGGTACCTGCCCAACATTGTTTGCAAAAAATTCAATTCTCAACAGCGCTGGTGAACTAATTATTTATGTTAAATGTGGGGGGTCCAAACAAATAATTATGAAATGTTGGTTGAGTGCCGATGACACCCATGTACTGAGTACATGGTTGTCACAATTTGTAAGACTTTGGTTTATAAAATGCAATACCTTTTTCAAACAAAAACAATATTTGTATTGTTTTAATATAACATGAAAGTACACTGACACATTTTCACTTTTTTAAATAAATCTGCTCTTAAATAATGCCACAAAACAAACAAATGCATGACCCACTCTCTATCTGGCTGTTGTATTTTGGCAAATAGCACTGGAAAAATCCTCTAGAATGTCTGATCCCACAAGTTTCTAAGCCATTACATTCATCCTCTGTGGCCTGAGGTAGTGTGACTTGTCGGTGACTTGTCGGTGATGTTTGCCATCATAAAACTTCTAATATTAGGAGAAAAAACTTCTAAATTGAATTAAGGAATGATGAATATGGTGGAAACCTCAGAAGGTTCTGGAAGCAAGCCTGAATGACTGCTGCTTGATGAAAACTGACATTGACCCATATTACTGTGCAGCTTATCTGCTATTTTTGGACTTGTGGCTCTCTTGCTTGGGTGAGAGGGCCCCTTGCTTGGGATGGAAGAAAATTGTTGCAAGGAATTTTGAAAGCAAAGGGATTTGTGATGTTTTATGGTCCAAGCATGAAATAATAGTCGATAGGCCCCATATATGCAGATGTTAGCACACGTGGTAACATTACCACCACCATGACTAGAGATATGCTCTGGCATGCTGACCACTGTTGTTTCTTGCATACCGTATACTTATGGCGAGGTTAAACATTTCCTCACACAAAGACAAATTCACAATATACTCTGGAATGCGTAATAAAAAAATACGCTCCTTAACCCTAGTTTACCATAATGACTCCTTACTCTATGTTACTTTTTAATTAATTAGTTTTATCCTATTACTATGCTATGAATACTCATGTGGTCACTATTATTTTCAACATATACTATTCCTCCCAGTAACTCCAGATCTTCTTTCAAATCTTTCCTGTATATACTGTGTATACTGTATGTTTCCTGATATACATCATAGCGAATATGTACTGCAAATGCCTAAAAACAATGTTATATTTTGGATTGTTCATTGAGTGTAATGATAGGGCAGAGGCTCCGGCCACTGTACCTGCATTCATGTCTGAAAGCTTGAGGTTTCAAGGCCACCATGAAATGATGAGTTTGCTGAAAATGTGGTCAATCAGTACAGCTTTTGGAAATCTATTTTTTCAGTGTACAGAAATAATGCATCAATACATGCTTTATAGTTACTTTTTTCACTCTTGTGCTGGTTTATGTCTAGTGGTCCTACTTAGAAGTTGATTGGATGCCCAGCGGAAGTAAAACCAATTCATACTGTAAACTGTTGTGTAGCAAATATGTATAAATTATACTCTCATAGACACATCAGTCTGTATATTTGTAGAAAAGCATGGAAGATACATTTAATTGCTGTTTCTCTGTAGTGTGGTGAAAAGAGTTTTGTGGTCAGAGTAGTGTAACTGATTGATGTAAGCAGGTGTAACCAGATGTACTGATTGATGCATTCAGTTTCTGTCTTAATCTGTTTTTTACCCATTTATGAATTATGTACTTATTATGGAGTATGTGTGCATGTGTACATGCATGTGTGTTTGTATGTGCATGTGTTTGTGTGTGAGTGTGAATAAATGATTAAATGATTGGGTGAATTATTCAATGAATGGATGAATAAACGAAAGAGCAAACATGTCACTGATGAAATGGAAAGTTTGTTCATTGCTATTTGAGTCATCTGTTGAAGGAGACAGTTTTCTAGACTGCAGACATGACTGTGGGGCTGTGTGGAGGTGCTAATTGCCATCAGGTGTTTGTGCGTGTATGAAATAAAGAAGGACCAGATTGACTGATTGCGTGTGTGCATTTTTGAATGTGTAGAAGTGTGTGTGTATGTGTGTGTGTGTGTGTGTGTATAAGAGAGAAAGGCCAGCTCGACAGGCTCTGTGTAAATGTGTGTGTGACTGAATGTGTGTGAGAGAGACAGAAAGGCCAGCTCGGACTTGTGCTAAAGGCTGAAATTACAGCCTGCGCAGCAGCACACAGCAGAGTGGGGGATCTTGGGGCAGTATCAGACCCAGTTGTGCACAGTCTTTCAATGAATCGCATTTAGGGATTATTATTATTCTGTCCGTAGCTCTTGCTAACTGTAAAGTTAGTAATTGTTCGATTCCACATTGGTGCAGTTAACCAGACTGCTATATTTTTCTGCTTCTTGTCTGTTCAAGTCCTTTTTAAAAGAATTCATTATATATATTTTTTTTCTCATCGCTTTTAGAAAAAAAATGCCATGCTAAGACTTTGGTTGCGTCACAAACAAGGCTCTGGTCCCGCATTCGGCTCACACTTGACCCCAGTTTGACATCCGAGTATTACAGAGCGATTGCAATTCTCTTAATGCCTGCTCTACTATTGTGGGAGCCATGTGGGAGGATTGTGCTGGCTTCGCTTTTGTCTTTTGGTGGTTTGAAGGAGGGGAGCTGTGAAGTCGCAGCTATAGAAATGGGATGACACCACTCTGACCTTGTGCTCCTCATTGGTCGCTGTGAATGGTGTCTTTGCGGGAGCACTGTTGCAGGCCTGCATGCTGGCCTGATGGGCCTGACAGGTCTTTCACTGAGCTCCTCAGAGCCGTTGCTGTGGCTGGGACAAAAGGAGCATGTCACCGAGCACAGCTGTTTGCCTGTTCCAACCTTTGAGGCAAGAGGGTTAATATGCTCTCACTGCAGTCCTCCACTCAGCAATGACATCACCCCTACCCCCATCCTGCTGCTGAATAGAGCATGAGAGTTTGACCAGGTTGCAGTGTTGCATCATTGGTAGAGAGTCACAGTGACACTTTTTCTGTTCCAATATTAGTAACAAATATTTGAATACAGCTTGATAGCAAAACTGTTTTTTTTTTTTTGTTGTGGTGCAGTTGTTTGGCTGAAATGTGGTCCGGTTTGAAGGGTTGTGTGAGATCCATTATTTGTTACCATACTATCAAACATGTATTTATGAAAAATATAAATGACATACATTAATTCCATCGTAATACTGTGTTAGTTGGATGTTAATTTTTTAAGTGTTAATTTTCAAATGTGACATCCCTAACTGTACTGAACTCATCTGCAGCGATCTCAGTTGTACAGTCTTCAGCTGTATTTCTCTCTCTCTCTCTATCTATCTCTCTCTCTCTCTCTCTCTCACTCACTCTTTGACTGATATAACTGGAACAATTAGCTTGCATTTCCTTTCATTGTTGATTTGTAACTTTACATATCAATTCAATGCAGGCATTGCCGATTGCAATCAGTTATATTGTTCTCCTTGCTACAGGTTCTAGAGTATAACAGTGATTTTATGCTTCTGTATTATATAAGCAAGCTCTTTAAAATATTAGACCTAATGTGATAATGACATTCAGCACATTCATAAAGTAACCAGTACACCTTTTTATGTCAAGCATCTCTTTAGCTAACCAGGGTTTTTTTTTTTACTAACAGAACAATTTAAAAAATGTAGGATGTCTTTGCAAGCTAATGTGATGTCAGAAGTTCTTCTAACTAACTGAAATCTGTTTTTAGCTTGCACCGCAGTTGCAACAACAGCCAATACTGTACATTCTGTTTAGGTTTAAATACATGTTTAAACTACTCAATAACAGTTCCTTTATCTGGTATATTTTCTACTTATATCATTTCAGTGCCTATTTTTAAACATATATATTTTAAAAGAATTATTTAAATGTATTACTGTCCTTCAGCCCCATCTTATTAATGGCTGGTTTCTACAGCTCAAACAGAACTGAAACTGTTAATGTAAAGTCTGACCTCAATATGCTCCAAAATTTAGCAGTAGTACTGTTCTTGATAGTTCTTGCATTTGTAATGTAAGCTTTAAATATAATAAGCTTTTGTTTCAATTGGATGTCTCCTTCATAACTGCAGCTAACTGCTGTATAGAGAACTGTGATTTTTATTGGTGGTGTCACGGTCATCAACAAGAGGGCACTGTTCTCCCGGTATAAAAGAACACAGAATAACACTTTGCCAGCTACACTGACAGAAATAAGGTTCAAGTACATTTTAAAGGAACAAAGAAAAGAAATGTTGCTTCACAGGTCCAATATGGCCCTAATCCAAATGGACTTTGAATAAGTTTGAATTGGTGAAATATATGGTGACATACTAATAAGTGTTATAGTTCAGTTTGCCTGGAAAAATGGGCATGTTTGTACTTAATTAATCTGTTAATTTTGTTCACTAACTAGAGGTACTGAAGACCCCTGAAGGTACCATGTTTATGAGGTTATGCGGTTTATGCCATAATTGCAAATGCCTGTTTCACATTAATGTTGTTTACATGAATTAGAAACATGAGTGCGAGTTTGAAGAGGACTTTGAGTGACTGGTCAGCGAGTGAGCCGGCGTGCTGCAGATGATAAGTGGACAAGGCCTTGGCTGCTGACATACCATTGTTTTAGCCAGGTTTTTAAGAAGCTATTTCGGTGGTGAGAAAGCGCTTCTCCCAGGCTCCACATTTGCAGTGTCATGCTAGATTTCCATGACAAAGGCGGCGTGGCAGGCCTGCTGTCTCAAAGCTCTTTTGAGTGTGATCATTCGCGTAAGCCTTGCCACTGCCCTCAAACTCCTGCCTTAATCCACTTTCACATTTTAATAAATCCATATGCAGTGAAAGTCCTCTGTTAGAAGAGCATTCTTCATAAATCTGCTTCTCAGCAACATGTATGAATCCTGCATGAAGGCAGCTAGAACAACTTCTTTCTCTGAGAAAATATGAACGATCAGACTTCTTAAGCTTATGGCCACTGTAGACCCTGAACATAGATCATTTGTGAAGGAAGAAGAGATGATCTCTCTCTCATAGACTTTTTTTGTTTTGAATACAGTGCTGCAGCTGTGGTTCCTCTGTTTATGCTCTTCTCAAATAAGCATCTTATCTCAGCCCCATGCTGCTTTGTTTAGTTATGTAAGAGTTCCTATATGTATGGTCTCATTGTAATTATATACATTTTGACTGCAACTGTTGGTTTATTTAAGGAGCAAATTACAACTTTAAACATATTTTCAGCGTCATCCTTTATAGATCAAGGACTCCAGGTTATCCTTCTCCCTCGACACAGACTAAGAACATGCTGCAATATTTCAAGGCTACAGAGAAGGTATTATTAGCCTAAATTCCCTCTCTCTTTTGCTCCCTCTTACTCTCTCTCTCTCTCTCTCTCTCTCTCTCTCTCTCTCTCTCTCAAACCACAGTTTGTCCTTCCTTTATTTGCTGAGCAGGCTAGATTTGTCCTACTAAGACCAAATGCAGTTTTGAGAAGAATCCCTTTCCCCTGAGCCAATCTCCCTAAGGCACGTTCAGTCTTTGTCTGATCGTAGCTGCTCTGTATGAATACTGCATATATAAATAAGAGTGGGGTTCGGATTTTATCTGTACATCTCACATCATAGCAGAGTTTGTCTGTCTGCTGAACAAACCGCCAAAGGTACAAAACTGTATTAATGCAGAGGTATCAGACTGTAGCACTGTTGGAAAACGTAAGATGCTGTAATGAATTACGTTAGAAAGCAAAGGCAAGCTCGTTACTATGCACAAAAATGTGATATTGCAATAAAGAGTGATTACAGTGGCATTAGACTCTTCCTGTATTGTGTGGTGTGTGTGGTTTTATGTGTGTGTGTGGGTGGATGTATGTGTGTGTGTATGGGTGGGTGCATTTCCAAAAATTTCATGCAGCAATGATATTAAAACAAATAAAACCACAGACCCAGATTTACTAACCTGCCTCGTGTGTTCTAGTGTGTCAAGCTCACTCCAGATTTTGTGAAACAATGCTTCTATACATTTCTTATATAGCAAATTCAGCTGAGTGTGCTGCATGTCAGAATATATGACTGATTTTCTGGTGATAGATCTACAGTGAAAAAAAACAACAACATTCTGCTTGAACTTTCTGCTTTTACTGGCAAACAGTCTTTGGAACAATAAAAGTCTTCAGTGTAGTGGTGATGTTTCCCCCGAAACACAAACATGCATTAAACAGTGAAGCAGGAGAGTTTGGGCCTATTTATGGCTGGAAAAAATGGCAACGTGGACTAGGTAAAGAAGCAAAGTTTGCTCTCAGTCACAGAATATCTAGCTGTGGCATTTCAAGGCGATTATATTGATTTTATTTGTTATTGTGACAAATTACATGACATATAGTTCAAGAAAACTGATGAACTGCATGTTTAAATTCAGAGCATAAATAGAAATGTGTCATTCTACACATAGTTTATAATAATATTATTAAAAGGTGACACTACTGATGCTTTTTTTCTTAATTTTGGATCAAAATTTAAAATGCATATCAACAGCACTAAAACTAAAAATTAAACTCTTAAAGAACACCAATATTTCTAACCAATATAACCTAACTATCACGTGGGAAACCACACATTGTCACGTTCACACTAGATGTGTATGGTTTGTGTGTGTGTGTGTGTGTGTGTGTGTACCTAAGTGTGTTGTGAACATAGCATCACTGGTCCCGTCCCGCCTGTGCATGAGGTTCAGTGTGAGATGTATCAGAGGCACTTAGTTGACGAGCTTGTGAAATAAAATCCTGCTGCTCTTTGGATTATGACCTCAGTCCTGCTCACACTGCCCACCCCCAGGGACCCACAAACCCCTACTCCTCACAGCAGCATGTGCAGCTCTCTAAACATGGCCTCACTTCATGGAAAATTAAACGATAATAGGCAGTTAGTTTATTTGTATTATATTGTATGTATACTGTATGTTATTATATTTCCATGACACATTAATTTAGGTTCATTGACAATTGTATTTGGTCAAATTCAGATTGTGTATATACAAATTTCATTATACTTAAAAATATCAATATGATGTTAAAAACACCCATTAGCATTCCTTGGAATATTGGACTGCATCTGCAATGCTTAACTACATTTGGTCAAGGCTTGACTGTAGGCAAGGTTTATCTTGAAAATACTTGGTTAGTATTGCTGAGTCTCCTGATATGGGTGTATTGTGCTTACACAAATCCAAGTTGGTCAGTTTACAAAATTACCTAACTTTTAGATAACAACTCATTTGATCATTTTTCTTTTTTTTGTGTTATAATAATAACCAAACATGTGAATTGTATCAGGGGTCTTTGGCTGACTTGCCATAATCCAGTAGGCAGACAGCATTAATCTGTAAATCGGTTAAGATTAGACCGATTACAGATTACACTCATAACAGGTTTTCTGAATTGCTAAAACACAACTGTTGACAGGTCATCTACATTTCCAAGAAAGCTCAAACGTTGTAATAGCATAAGTTTGCACAAAAGCCGTGGATAAAACTTTCAGTATCGTGTTTGATAAAAATACCACTTTTAGTCCAAACTACAGGGAACCACTGTACATGCTGGACACTTTGCCAGATTGTGTTTCATCTTTATTGAGTGTTAAAGCTTAATATGAATACAATGCTATTAAATATTAGTCATAACAGTTATTATAAATATTACAGTGGTGTGTGGTTGTAAGAAACTAAAGCGCTCAGTACCAGCCCCTTCTCAATGATTCTGGCTGTGTCATGCAATTCATTAGGGTTTACTTTCATCTAACCACATTTATTTTACATTTTTTTACATTTTTTTGCATGTGTGTCACTCTTAGATATTTCAGATTATCAATCAAATTTAAATATTAGACAAAGATAACTCAAGTTAACACAAAATGCTTCAAGTGATGATTTTATTTATTAGGGAAATCTACATGGCCTTTTGTGAAAAAGAGTTGCCCACTAAAACTAATCTCTGATTGTGAAACCCTTAGTAGCAACTACTGCAATTAAGCGATTGCAATAACTGGGAATGAGTCTTTCACATCACTGTGGAGGAATCTTGGCCCACACTTCTTTGCAGAACTATTTTAATTCAGCCATATTTGAAGGTTTATGAGCATGAACCACCTTTGTAATGTCATGCCACAGCATCTAAAATGGAAGTCCGGAGTTGGACTAGGTTCATATTTTTTTTCCTAGATTGAATAGTGTGCATTTAATAATCTACTGTTATTATAGTATTTTATTATTTTCTCTTGTTCTTAATTCTTAATGTTTGCTGCTCTTAACTTGGTTCTGTCCACTTTCTGCCATGACAAAACACATTTCACACTTGAGGGACTAATAAAAGTTTATCTTATTCTATCTTATTACTGTATTTTGTGTATGATAGTGTGATTAATTTTAATTTAAAAAATCACATATATATAATCACACACATAT
>JBBKCR010000002.1:14626335-14643887 GCA_037577295.1 Ladigesia roloffi | reverse complement strand
TGTGGGGGTGTGTGTGGGTGTGTGTGTGTGTGTGTGTGTGTGTGTGTGTGTGTGTGTGTGTGTGTGTGTGTGTGTGTTTATCAAGTGGTTTGGGTTTTATAGGAGAGGTTGAAACACTGCTTCTTTTCTGTAAGGGATTATTTAAGAACTAAACTTAGAGCCGACCCAGCGACTCCGATTTGGCGATAAAATGCACTGCTGCTGCTTTTGGAGTGCATGAGGCTCGGAAATATGCAGCAAGTGAAAGGGAACATTCATGATTGTCTCCCAGTCAGCTGGTTTCACTGCCTTGCTGTCATTCCAAATGAAAGGGCTGTTGAGTTTGTAAGGTGCAAGGTGGAGAGTTTAGTTTGTTAAGCTCCAGCATTGCAACAATCCTCTGATCTCACACAAAAAGGCACATAACTACATGTCATATGTTTTTGATTGGCTGTCTGTACCTGTCAGCCTCATGTCATGAAGGATGTCTTGGTACTTGTTGAATGATTGCTTGTCCTTTCCATCCAAAAACTTTTTTTTCCTGACTGGTGAATGGGTTTTACATGTGGCAGGTGATCAAAGTGTACACCGAGGACAACAGCAGCCGAGCTGTGGAGGTCCCAAGTGACATCACTGCTCGGGATATCTGCCAACTGTTTGTGCTAAAGAACCACTGCATTGATGACCACAGCTGGACATTGTTTGAGCAACTTGCTCATCTGGGCATCGGTAAGCACATCTCTTATCCTCTATGTCCAAAACCTGTTAATCAATATCGAATATGTACAAATTATGTATAATGTATATCATAATTCATGAATCTCGATGTGGTGATGATCATGCATGTAATGTAACATGGGCAGGGTCACTGCCAGTAAAGAGTCTGGTTTCAAAAACACTTTTCATTACATCTAAGATTTTGTAAGATTTGATCTGTGTGAGAGTGAGAGTCTGCATTATAAAGCACTGCAAGCATTCAGTAGGTTTTGAACCTTGTAGGCAGTGTAGGAAGAGAATCTCTGTAATAAAACGCTTCCATCTAGACCTCAGTATGCCTGCAGAACTAGTAGCCAGGAATGCATGAAAATCTTTATGTTAGGAAAGCACTGCCTGTACAATTTCACAAAAAGATCCTGCACTGTGAAGTACATCGTTTCATGCATGTCATGCTGCAGCTCTGGTCAGAATTATCCAAGCATAATCAGTGAAAATCACCTCAGATATTTTGAAACAGCCAGCCAATGTTCATATTGCGAGACGCTACAGAGATGGAAAGATTTCATTGTTTGAATAGATTCATGAGGTAAGAGAGAGTACAGAAAGTCCTGTAGTGTGTGCAAGCCACTAAGTGGTAACATTTGTCCTGAGGGGTTAATGTGCTGTGAGTCTGCTGCAGACACCCAAGAATAAATGTGCTCTGGTGTGAGGAAACAGTTAACTCCACTAGCAGTGACTCCCGCGCCCTGCTGGTGTAGCCTACCCTTCACACAGGAATATTCCTCAGCAGAATTCTTCACACCGTTGCATAATTCAACCATCTGTTCCCTTCTTCCTCTTATTCTCTTGTGCACGCTCTCTTTATTTCTTTCTTCTAATATGTGTCTGTCTCTCATTTAAGCACTTCTGCTGCCTCACAATGATCGCTCACCCCTCCTTTCCCTTTTCTGCTCTTTAGGGTTTATCTTCATAGAGCATATTCATGTAGGAGTCCTGTTTCCAGATCAGTAATGCTGTAAAATGTTTAGTATGTGTTTGAGAGGAAAAATGCTGCCAAAGCAGTGCTCTTATTGAAAACCACTCTAAATGTTAGCATCAGTGAGACGGTAGTTCTTATTTTTGCAAGAAATATCTTCTTGTTTTGAATCACTGATATCCAGGCCTACTGCCACAAGTTAATGTAATTTGCTGCAAACGTATATAGTTAATCCCATAATGCTGACAGACCTAGAGCAGTGAACAAAGTTTCTTTAGACACTTTTATTTGTGAGAGAGACCAACGTAGTTAACTAGACTTAATATGTTTGAACTTAATCAGTTTTTATAACACTTATGTGACGTTGTAAATCAGAGGTAATGCCTGGTGATTTATCTAAACAATAAACCTCCTTGTGAATCTGCAGTGAAGACCCAGTGGGTATGTGCAATCAGATTTAGAGATTCACTCATTAAGAGCTTTAATGGTTCTAGTACAGCAATGCAAGACATACAGTTGTACACACAAAAAATAATCCTGAGCAAACTTTTGATGCTCCTTTTTGGTAAATGTCTGCAACATAGAAGAATGTATTTCTCTTTACAGTTGAAATGTTATTAAATGTTAAATGTTACTGTGATCCTATTAGTCTCCAGTCCTATCTAGATGATTAAAGCCCAGAATAGTAAAAAAAAACTGTATGTAAATGAAAATTACATTCATTCTTTATTATCGATAAAACCTTAAACATAATACCTGTCACAAAGGATCTCACGCCAGAAATGTAATCAACAGTGATTTGGATGGAAAGTCCAGAAGCTGCTTTTTAAATGGTCCATGAGTAAGAAAAACCTAATCAGGTTACGCATCACTGGCTGGTGATTAAAGGTAAAGGACACTGAAGCATGCACAATACGCTCAGTGAACCATGTCGCCTGCTATTAGCCTCTGAGCTTCTAGATTTACCTGATGTGTATTTCAGAGATATCACAGTAGCTAGAATGCTGTCTGCCGCTTAAAGTGTTACGATTCAAAAATATCTGCAGAATGTTAAACAGAGCGGCTAATATCTATGTGGTTTAACGGGCTGTTGTATTATGATTCAGTTAATCAGTTTTAATCAAATCATACCGTATTTATTCTTAGTTTTAGTCCAGCTGTTTTGGATTGCCTCTTCTACATGAACTTTAATGTTTCATATTTGGCACTTTAAGCTCAGGATAAAGCAGAAATGAAGTTCTGTAAGTAACTTAGCCAGCAGTGATTGTGTGTAAGCTCAGCCCCGTGGTTTATTGTCCCAGCTCGGGTAAGCTGAGGAGCACTTTCCTAACTGTGCCTAAAATCTGCTACTGCGTTACTCTTTCTCATTGCTGGAGTCCTCCCTCGCCTGAAGAGTTGCCCCTGGGAGTGCTGAGAGCAGGTTCACACGCAACTCATCAAAAATGCTGTGCAGAATATTTTTCTGCTATGGATGCATGTCTTGCTGTAGTTAAGAGGTACTCCAATACTAACAGTTTTCCCAGCTTGTGAGAGTCTCTGACAAAACCTTTTAAATGACCACATATCAGCCACTAGTAGAATGCCCTCTGCCTCACAGCAGGAAAGCACAGACACCCAGAGAGATGCCAAGTGCTCCGGCACCCCGGATGCCAACGCATTTTGATGAGCCTCTCCAGCCCTGATTGCAGTTATGCTATGGGAATTAATTAGTCTTGAATAACATCGCTCTCACTCTTCCAGATGGCTTCCTCTAAATAGCCGCTTTCCATTCATTCATCAAACATTCATTTGGGGTTCAAGGAACTGAATAATGTTTAATGATAAAGTGAAGCAATGCAGCTGGCTCACCCAGTTTCCCCTGACTCCCTGCACCTCACACTCGTTATTATTGAAGATTACTCATTAATGAAGCATAATTTTTGAAAAATATGTTAATAATTAATTTGTCAGGCCCATGTTGCCAAGGGGGTGTTAAGGCCAAGACTTGTAGAGATTTAAAACTTTAAAACTGCAAGGTTTAATTTAAACAGAGGGCCATTAGTAGAAAACAGACACTTACTGTACTGCGCTTGTTTTTGTGGATGTGTTTATATATTCTCTCTCTCTCTCTCTCTCTCGCTCTCTCACTCTCCTTTTTCCCTTTCTTGTTTCATGTCTCTTTTTACACTTTTAGAGAGAACCATAGAAGACCATGAGTCAGTCCTGGAGGTGCAGTCTAACTGGGGCATGGACTCAGACAGTCGCCTGTATTTCAGGAAGAATTATGCCAAATATGAGTTCTTCAAGAAACCTCTGGTGTGTTTTGTGTATGTGTGTGGTGAGACCGTCCCCCACCCCCCCAGCAAATTCATTGCATTATCACAGGTCATTGGTTCACTGCTTGTCCTACTGTGGACTACTTTGGTTAGGAAATACACACAATGCTTAGCACACAATACCTGCTGTTTCCGAGATGATTTAACCTAATAATCTATCCATCAAAATATGACCCATGTCACAGTCCTATTGCTTAGCCATTTTTCCTGCTTGTAATTAGATAATCAATGTTTTTCTCCCCACCTGTTGGTTTGATGATGAGGCTGACTGGTATGTAATTCATTGGTGAGGTAACAGAGGTGTAATTATGTACAAATAGCTCATTTAATAAAACATGTCATACCCATTTGAAGTGGAAACTGTTATGAATGTAAGTGTATGACCGCACTGAATAGTTAAAATCTTAAAGGCCTTTGTGCCATAGCCTTCACTAAACTGGTGCTTATATCAGTTACTACTATTGTGTGAAGTTTAAAGACTTTATTTGACTTGTGTCTGGTTTTACTCACTCTGCTTATAGAGGATTATTCCATTCCACCTGCGCCAAGAGAAATTATGACTTACATGGGTGACCATTCAGTTAACTTTAAGTGCATACAGGAAACCATGCAGGATCCAAATTTTGGAGTAAAGATTACTTCAAGGTTTCAGCAAATCCTGCTCAGGGGCTGATTTAATAATGATTGATCTTCTCCTCATCACACCAGGATTTTTTCCCAGAGAACATGGTGTCTATATCGAGTGAAGCCAATGGCCTCATGAACCACTCAGAACTCATCCAGGTATCCACTTTCTCCCAGACTAACAAAACACACAAAACCTATTCTCCTGTCTTTTGCATTTAGGGATCATTTAGGATCGTTATATGCAACACTGAAGCCTGTCATTTTTATCTGACAAAAGCTGGGCATTCCTCTGTCCCCTCAGACATTTCTCAACTCCAGCACGTGTCCAGAGATCCATGGCTTCCTTCACACAAAAGAACAAGGCAGGAAGTCATGGAAGAAGTTCTATTTTGTGTTGAGAAGGTCTGGACTATACTTTTCCAATAAGGGCACATCAAAGGTAATGCATAGACAGTAATCCGATATTTTATTGTTTAATGTGTAATCTCTCTCTCTCTCTCTCTCTCTTTCTCTCTCTGTCTCTCTCTGTATCTCTCACAAAATCCACAAGTTTTTAATTTGATAAAACCTGTGGATTCTCTAATGTCTGCTGCCAGTAGTTCCAATCACGCACTGTACCACTTGACTTGCAGATTACCTTCCTCTAGAGACGGGCAACATTACTTACCTAAATAACCCGTAGCTTTCCAATCTAGGACACATATAAGAGACAGACAAAGCTTGGTTTGATAAACCTGCACTGGGTCATTCCCGAACACCCTCATTCAAGCACTAATCTCCCGCAGCACTGTTGCTAGATGTGATGGTTAGATCGAACAGCGCAGCATTGTGGACCTTGGCTGGACAGAACTGGTCGAGCAGGATTTTGTGCGGCGGGAGCTGGGGCTATGCCAGGCTCTGAACCCTTCCCCCCTCACCACAGGTGAAGCTTATACCTGCTCTGTGCCGTGCCAGCCTGCGCTGCCCTCCTCCTTCTTCTTTTTTTTCATTTTTAACAACAAAGACTTGTTGTTAGGTACGTAAGAAGAGATCACTTTCTTCTCGTTAAAACCGCAGCACTACACCCAGAGCGCGCACCCTTGCTCTGAGTCTGTCCCACATCTTCATTTTTTTAGGGTCCGGACATGCACCTTTGCCATAAATAAAATATTAGCACTGGTTCATCTGCACATAGTTCTGTTTTTCTGGCTGTAAGTCAGTCAGTCTGTCTGCCTCTTTGTCTGTCTGCTTGTCTGTCTGTTGGCAGTTGGGGAAATTAGAATAGTGTAGCACATAGAAATGAGACAAAGGCTTGCTTTGTGTTGCTTTGCTTGGGAAAGGCCTTCTTTCTTTCCTCCCTCTCTCTCTCTTTTCTTTCTTTTCACTTGGCTCCCTTTCACTGTTGTTAAGATAAAGTTGTTGGCATTGCAACATGTATTTGGTTCTATCTCCTGTTGTACATATTACACCCTGGTTGTAATTGAGAGGGCAGTCCTGTTTGAAATAGAAGAGATTGCCCTAAGTCTCGTACATTGTGCGAGTATTGCCCTTGATTTTAATCATATGTTGCCGAGTCCTTGAGAATGTTTCCAAACACTGAATGCTAAATCTACACCTTTTAAGTGGAGCTTAGATGAACCATCAGACTAAATCCGCATGATTTTAACTGGTCCAGTAATTTCAATCCCAGTGCTGCAACCTAAGCCATGGTATTATATGCCTAAATGTCCTCCTACGCTTTAAATCCTGTTGCTGCAGTGTCAGTCATAAGTCTTAGAATAACAGTGTTAAACCACAACAAGCTCAGCGGCCCTTGCAGAGCTTCAGCGGCAGTCCTTCACCTTCGGCTTGGCTTCAGCTTTAAACCGGGATTGCACCACACAGACCTGCTTCCTTCACCTTCCACTTATATGGTCAGACTATGGGGTCTGTTAGTGAGAAACATAACTTTCTTATTTTGTCCCTCCCCTCCAACCCTGCCTCTTCAGCAGCACCATGGGCTTTCTAGATCCACGGGCCTTGCATTTTCACACGCACACACATACTTGCTAGGCTTGCCATATTGCAGTACACCCTTCATTTGTGCAGCATGTGTCCTGCAGGCATTCTGGATGCTGCACATAACTCATGTGTTTACATTCATCCCATGACTACGGCAGGCTTAGTGCTGGAACTCAGGGATAGAGGCAGAGGAATGCAGGGCACCTCCACCCTCCAAGCCTCACCGGCTAAGAGCACATTTTTGGGGTTTTTTTTGTGTGAATATCTTTATTTTGCTTACCTTATATAGCTATTAATGTTTAATCCTCCCCCTTCTCTGTCTCTCTGTTTGTCTCTCATTGTAAGGAACCCAGGCATCTGCAGTTTGTAGGAGAGTTTTGTGACAGTGATGTCTACACTTTATCAGCCAGAAAAACGCATGGAGCTCCCACAGACTACGGATTTTGTGTGAAAGTATTCATGCTTTCTTGTTCATAACACTAACACACCCAGCTAAGCACTTAAAGTGCACATTTGCTTGTGCAATATCTAATTACATCACACATGCCAGTTGAAGACAGTTAGCTTTATGATATAATAAGGATAATTAAATGTCCCATTTATCTTGGTCTCATTGTTTAATGGGGGTTATATAAAGCCTTAATCAAACATAGTGTCTGGCTTCTTATCTTACATGACCTTTGCAGTGTAGTGATAGGCCCAAGCTGATCTTGGATCAGAGAGTTATTTGTGAGAATCAGATCATTTCTGAGATTCATATATACTGTATGCATGATACAAATCTTCTCTCAGTATTTAAAATAACATCTGTTTTAGAACATTTATTTTTCACATTCTCATGAACTAGTTCTGAATTAAACTACAGCTACATAACTATGTGATAAAACATGATATAATTAAGAGTTTATCTTGGTGTGCCTGAATCTTGATGCATATCCCATTTAATAGCATCGGATTCGTTAATAATTGCTCTAAAATGATTTTGATGATAATATTCTGGGTGTTGGGGGGAGGTGACTGGACTCGTGGTGGGCACATTTTAGAATTTTCTGGTTGGTAAGGTGTTTTTCTGCATGTGCCTCTATGTGCAGCCGAGTAAGTCAAGCTCAGCACGAGACCTCAAGCTGCTGTGTGCTGATGATGAGCAAACTAGAACCTGCTGGATCACAGCCATGCGCCTCTTCAAGGTGAAACTTACTCGTTTTCTCTCTTCTTTTCATTCCTTCACTCTCTTTATATATACATTCTTCATGTGTGTCTGTGAGAATGAAAAGGGTTTTTTTAAGTAGTTTATCTCCCACACTCACTATCTGTCTAGTCAATCCTTCTACTTATCCTTATAACCAGTCTAACGCGCTGGTGTGTTAATGTGTACAGTTTGGAATGCAGCTGTACCAAAACTTCATCCAGCCTCATCAGAAGCAGAAAAACTCTCCAATGGTAAGTTATTTTGTCCATTTTAATGTCCTTAGTCATTCTCGCTGGGCAGTGGAATACATTGGGGCAGCTGGATGGTCTGGTGGTTCATTCTGGCCCTGCAATCAGAAGGTTGTGGGTTCGAATCCCCAACTGATTGTGTCACTGCTGAGTTGCCCTTGAGCAAGGTGCCATTCCCACACATTGCTCTCTGGACACCCCTCAATTTGGCAGCCCCCTGCTTCACTTGATGCATGGGTTAAATGCAGAGAAAGGATTTGATATTGCTTACACTGTGTCCTGTGCTTTAGTGTTTTCATGCATGACTATAAGCGTTAAGTTACAGCTTCAAACACTAGGAACTAGAAAGAACAGACCCTTGCAAAGTTCAGAATGTGCGCTGTCAGGTCAGCTTGTCCTGAAGTTTGAACTGGGCTGCTGTACAAACCCTCTGGCCTGCAGAGCTCCTCAAAGATGCCATAAATAGGAGCCTGTAGTTTCATTTCAGAGAACAATTTAGGAATTTTGCTTCTAAATGAAAGTATTGTGTGCGTAAGCCCCTGAACTATTTTTGTGTGTGAAACATGCTGGGGGAGCCAGGCTCACTCTAAATATAACTCAGCATCAGCTGCTCGCTGACTTTACAGCTCATCACCTCTGCCTTGTTGTTAGAGGAGCGCACAGTGTGTGTCCTGACCTATACACAGGGGCACACACACATGCACATGCACCATCCCACTCTGGTCACACACACACACACACACACACACACACACTGCCTTAATCTCTGACTTGTTCCCACAAGCCCTTTACCACCCTGTACTTGTGTGTGTATATATGTGCACACTCATGTACTTTTCTTATGTCTGTGCTTAAATAAGCAATGAACCATCAGTTTATAAATATAAAATTATGTATGGGGAAAAATGTGTGGTTCTTCCTGAGAAGTACATTTGAGCCAACTGGTGATATTATAGCGAATTGCAAATTGATTGCAATAATCTCAATTGTTAATCTTCATTTTCACAGCATTTTCTATATTATATTGTCTTTTAATGTGTATCTATGCCTTGTGTCAGTCTAAATATGGTGTAATGTTTTAGAGCATACTGTGCTTCATTTTTCTTTCTTTTGTATGTTTTACTTTAAATATATTGTTTTTACTGTATATGTTCATTGTGTTGAGACAAAAATTCATGGAGTGATTCTCCTTGTTACACAGAGCTCTAAAATGTTGATGTTCTGGATACAAAACAAATTATATTTAGGATGTAAAAACAGGCTTTTTAAATTCCTACCAAAACCCTAAAACTAAAAAACAAATAATGACCCAATAAAAACAAACTAAGTAAGAACACACAACACCAATACAAATTTCAGATCAGATGCCCAAGCATGTTTCTTTTCTCTGGGAAATGACTTGGCATGCTGAAGAGCATCACAGACTGTAAATCAGGAACAGTCTCTCAGTCAGTTTTTGGATTTATGTTGCCCTACATGTACCTACAAGTGTTTTTTTACTTTTTTTGCTGGATAATGCACCAACAAAGTACCATTAGAGAGGCTTAGGGAGAGTGGGTCATTTGTGTGGATTAGAGGGTCTGTATAGATTCACAAAGGGACACATGGATTGGGCATTTGTAAGCATTCACACTCACTAGCTCTACATTCCTTATATTTGCTAAGAAAGAATACATTACACTTTTGTCAAGATTATGAAGCACTTAATAAACTAACATGTTTTCTCACCTTTTAGCTTCCAAGTCACAAAACCCTTAAGCAGTTTCTCAGACAGTTTTTGGATTTCTGTTGCCCTACATGTCAAAGTGTTTTTGTTCTTTTTTTTTTATTTTACTGGAAAACACACCAAAGTACCATCAGTAATTGTTAACAGTCTCTCATAAACCCTCTCCTCCTTTAATAGATCTGTATTCTTTAAAAGGAACATATTATGCAAAACTCACTTTAGTTATAACATTTGCATGGGCTATAAAAAGATGTTCATAAAGTTCTTCCCACAAAATCATTCTCACAGGAAGAGATCTCAACAGCTCTATACTTGAAAGTCTCAGTCTCTTTCAAAATGATTTTTTCTAGGACTTTTCTGCAAATAAGCTGTTACAGGGCGCTATTCAGTCCTATAGGTGTTTTACCCTGAGTCGGATCCGGAGAAAGATAAACACAACACTTCATGTGCGACTTGCCTTTGCCTGTTGCCGTAGTGCTCTGCATGTTATGCATGCTCGTAAAACCAGCAGACAAAAATGTCTTCAGTTATTCTTATTGGAGTGCTGTCCAATTGGCTCATAGAAGCATAAAATTCCTGACGCCAAATTCTTTCAGTTAATTCACAGAAAATTGATGGATGGATTTTTTCATGCTTGGAGTTTCTATAAGAGCAGTAGAGACCCAAGTGGGAGAACAAAAGGATGCAAAAATTGAGTTTTGCAGAATATGTGCCCTTTAAGGTATTCTTATTTTCTAACGTTGACCTAATAAACCAGGGGTCAGCTAATCCAGACGGAGACCAGTTGAACTTTATAGCCTCTCTTGAACTTGAATGTTATGAAAACAAACCCAGATCTTATTCTCTTACCATCTTTAGCAGGGCAAAAGGGTCTTAAGATGGGTAGGAATGTCTATATTCTTAGGAACAACACTGGCCACTTTGTTTAAATGCTCCTTAAGGATTTTCTGACTTGGAAGCTTAAAGGTGAGAAAAAACATGTAATTTTTTTTTTAAGTACTTGATAATCTTGACAAAAGAGTAATTTACTATTTCTTAGCGATTATAAGGGATGTAGAGCTAGTGAATGTGACTGATTATAAATGCCCAATCCATGTGTCCCTTTGTCAATCTATACAGACCCTCTAATCCACACAAATGACCCACTCTCTCTAAGCCTGCTAATACTGCCAATCTGAACAAGTATTACATTATTGTAACATCAGGTGGCAGCATAACAAAGACAAAGGAGCTTAAAATGTTCAGCTTCAATGTTTTCTTTGTGTGTTTAATGAAAAGAGAAGAGTTATTGCAAGCGGTTAAATGTATACAAGTTTATGCTAATGTGTGTGTGTGTGTCTGTGCGTCATGCAGAGAAGCATCTCGGAGAACTCTCTCGTGGCCATGGATTTCTCAGGGCACAGGAGCCGTGTGATTGTGAACCCATCAGAGGCTCTGTCAGTGGCTGTGGAGGAGGGTCTATCGTGGAGGGTGAGGCACAGATCTGGCTCTTATCACAGCAGCACTGCATTAGGTGATCTTCAGCTGGTCAACCGTTTCAAGTGACACCAGTCTACTGACATCTACATGACTTTCTTGGGCTTTAATGCAAGTTTAGTGAAGTATTTTTCAAATGTAATTGATTATATATGAATGACTGCATACATAAAGATGTGCAAGTATTGAAAAACTGATTCTGGTAATCATGTAATTTGGGGTGATAATAAACTCTCTTGCCATTAGAGGAAGAGCTGCCATCGACTGAGCCATGGAAGCTGTTCCCCCTCTCAAAACTCACTCTCCAACATAGGTCAGGCCTATTTCTACTCCATCTCCAGTTCATTTGTCTGGATCTCCTTCTTCGTTTTTCTCATTGTGTTTGCTGAACATGTTCTCCTGGTCTCTAGTAATTCACATGGCTCAGCCATGGTTCCACAGCAAGCTGTCTCGAGATGAGGCCCACAAACTGATTACCCAGCATGGTCTCATTGATGGGTATGTCTTGCTTAGCTTGAATTTTACAGCACTGCTGCTTGGCTGTATTTTATCAGCCCCATAAACTGCAAATGAGTTTCTACCTTGACCTCTTGTTTGTCTGCAGGGTTTTTCTTTTAAGGGACAGCCAAAGCAACCCCAAGACTTTCGTTCTATCACTCTGTCACACACAACGAATCAGACACTTTCAGATTCTGCCTGTGAGTTCTCTTTTAATTGTAACTCTGTTTGTGTATTATTATAAGATCATAATAGTAATAAAAGTATTATGCCTGTGTGTGTGTGTGTGTTAGGTGGAGGATGATGGTGAACTGTTCTACAGTTTGGATGATGGAAACACACGCTTCAGTGATCTGCTGCAGCTGGTGGAGTTCTACCAGTTGAATCGAGGCCTGTTGCCCTGCAAGCTCA
This sequence comes from Ladigesia roloffi, assembly GCA_037577295.1. Classification (NCBI taxonomy): domain Eukaryota; kingdom Metazoa; phylum Chordata; class Actinopteri; order Characiformes; family Alestidae; genus Ladigesia; species Ladigesia roloffi. The sequence continues at coordinate 14,631,745 of JBBKCR010000002.1, read as the reverse complement.
AACACCACTGTGCCCGAACCACCCTGTGAGCCCATGTTCAACACCTTCCCAAATGCCCTGTGCTCCCCAAAGCCCCACATAGGCTCCCTTATCCATGTCCAACAATGCTGTGGGCGCCCCTTTTCTGACCCTAGCTGCTTGAGTGCTCCCTTACTCCATGCCCAAACTTCATGTCAGCCTCTTTCTGTTCCAAGCCCAGTCCCTATCCAAACCCCTTCTCAAGTCCCTCAGTGAACCCTGTCATTTTCCTCTGGTTTTTCTGCGCATTGTCACACAACCACATACAGGGAAACTCTGGACAAATCGCCAGCGCAGCTCGTGCCTTGGACAGGAAACTTGGAGGGAAGCCAGCCAGCCTAAACCACTGACTCCCCCTGCCTTGTTTCTCTGTTCACCCCCGCCCCCTACGTGAGCATTAGGGTCATTTACTGTACGTTGGGGTGCTGGGAGATCAAACAGACTTTAGTGGAGCGGTAGAAAGGACTTGATGAGTGCTGTCAGCTGGACTCAATGTGTGTGACAGTAGTCTGCTTATGTTTTCCAATAAGAGAAGTTTGGTGTGTTTTTGAAATGAAGGGTTTGGTTGATGTACTGTACTGTAAGTTTTAGACATTGCAGCTCTAATGATCTGGATCTGAATTCGAAGCTCACTCTGAAGATGGGAGTGGCTACAGTAGCAAACTGTCGGTCAAAGCTAAGTTCTAATGGCAGACAACCTGTGTCTCCATATCATGTGAACAGAACTGACAGACATGGTACAGCCATAATCACGTGCACAATAAGCTGAACCTGTTGGTTTCTGCCAGCTGGGAGAGGGGGGTTCAGAGGATATGGACACCCTCCCCCTCTGAGCTTTTGGGTAAATGTTTTCTTTTTCACCTTTTTTCTCTTTCTGTTAATCATGTGACAAAATATTCAGGTATTTTATAAAAAATGTGATGTGTAGTTTGTTTGAGAGGTGTGTGGTTAGCTGAAGAGACTCTTAGCTCAGTGCATGTTGTAGGCCACATTCTGTCCAACTGCGATGGTTGTGTTAGCATGAACAAGCAGCCATGGATGCACATGCAGACATAGACGCTCCCCTTCATTCTCTGCTCTAAAAGAGCGTGGAATGTATCGATACACACACACACACACACACACACACACACAGACACACACACACACACACACACGTTCATACCCACCACCAGAGAATGATGCTGGATCATACTGTAAGTGGTTTACAGTCAAGCTAAGACAAAATATGAGACAGACAAAAATGTTATTCAATAGTAATCCAACATTTCAGGATTGTTGTATATCAAAATAAAACTTTTATAAATACTTGACAATATTCGGGTTAACAGAGTTCCATACCTGAACTGATAAATATTTTATAGCAACACGAAGAACGCCACTACAATCATAGTCTGAATATGTACTGTTTCTTCAGGTATCATTTTCACCCATAAACCTTCCCTAAAGAAAACGGGAGCTGATAGGGGTTGCAAATCACAGATGACTAATCTGTTGTACTGTATAAAAAACAAACAAACTATAGAGCAATGTACTTGATAAGAAAGATAAGTATGGCATTTTAATACTGTACAAAGGTAAATGCATTTTGAGGTGAAAGCCAGGAAAAAATATATCTTTTTTCATTCTTTTAATGGAAAAGAGAACCATGCATAAATATCATAGGCTGCAATGTCTCTTTGTAGAAAAGCAAATTTTCTGTCTGTGTGTACTGCTCGAGTCCTGTTTTGTAACCTTTAGTATGCAGAATGAACTGTAATATTAACCCAAGATTATAAATTGTTTTATATCCATGGATAAAAAAATGCATTTTGAAAGGTTTTAATTTGCCATGGTTATTGCACTGTAGTCGAAAACACTGGTAAACTTTTCATTTCCAATGCAGAGGGAGATCTGTGACTGTTAAAGACTTTTGATAATGTTGTAGATTTATAACTTCTGCAATATTCCTGTGCTTCTGCTCAGAAATGCTCTGCTCTTTTGATACAAACCCCAACAGTGTAGTGTATGTGAAATGACACTGTTTATATATGTCTCCTATAAAACTGGCTTTGTTCACCTGCCTCTACACCATCTTCATTTACACTCTAACTGTTTTATAACTGAGAGTGAGGGCATCAAAAGACACATTTACATCCTGGATGTATTATTATGGTAGTGAAAGATATATACAGTATATTTAAGTTATTGATCTACTATGTATGTTCAAATGTATATTACATGGACAAATGTATTGGGATGCTTGACCATTACACCACTGGGAACTTTAATGATTTTAAAAATACTTTTATAAGACTTTAATATGGAGTTGGCAGGGGCGTATCAAGCTTTCCAAAAGTGGGGGTGTTCTGAGATGGGGATGCCAAGTTATAAATACAATTGAATCAATTTCATACAATATAATCTGACAAAAGTTTGTAGGGGGGTGGAATCACATTTTAGCAATATCCTTATATATCCTTCTGACCAGTGGAGAATTCCATTTTATCTGTAGTGCTTTTCTAAGGAGATTATAAAACCTGTAAGTGTACATTTGAGCACCAAAAACTGGTATGTGTACAGTGGGATGCAAGACTGTCTAAATGTGTAGGACTCTTTGAGAATGTAGTATTATCATGATTAATTAATGCACTGCTAAGAGCTAATTGTATGCTTTGGACTAGTTTGTAACCTACTTTTTAGGATTTAAGTCTGATGAAAGCTTCCAGCCAAAAGATCACTTTGATGCTGGGAAAGTCTGAGCTATTTCAGTAGTGAGATCAGAATAAAAGAGAATGCACAAGGCCTCCAAACATAACACCTGGATAATATTACTGTTGATGAGAAAGCCACTGATCTCCAAAAAGAACATTGCAACCCATCCACAATTTGCCAGATAACACATTAGTGAGCCAAAAAATGTTTTGTGGATTAATGAAGCCCAAAACATATTTTTGATTTAAATGAGATGCATCATCTTTTGGATAATGGAAAAAACTTCATTTTAGTAAGAACCTTACCCATCTGTGACACATGGTGGTGGCAGTATTATGGTTGGGTCTGTTTGGCTGCATCTTGTCCAGGACAGCTTGACATCAGTTCTGAATTATAGCAGCAAGTATTATAGTTCAGGACATCTGTGAGCTGAGTTTCAGGAGAAAGTGGATCATGCAGCTCTCCATTAAACAATCATCATTGTGCTAAAATGCTTCAAGTGAACCCAGCCCTGAATATCATCTCATTTTTCATGTTATAGAGCTTTTTCATCTACAACTGCTTTAAGCATTCTGCTAATTAGCTGAATCACTTCATACAGTAATTACATTTGCCTATTTTTGCTCTACAGTGTCACACATTTTGTTTGGTTTCTCCAAAAATTTATAACATTCAGTTTGAGCTAAGGAAAATATAGTTAAAATTAAAAGTAAGTTTTAAGTTACATTAAAATAAGTTAACAAAGTCAGCAGTCATACAGATACACATGGATTTTTGTGCAAATTTTGTTGGTAAAGCAGCTAAAAAAAACAAATCTGTTTTTAGCTTCTTTTTAAAACCAGCAACAGTTGGGGCAGGCCTGACATCCATGGGGAGTAGGTTCCAGCAGAGGACTGCATAATGACTAAATGCCATTTCACCCTGTTTTCATTCTAATCTGGGCACCACTCACTGGCCAGCTCCAGGTTCAACTAGGTCATTCCTTGAGGGGGATATAATGGATCAAATGTTAACTTGGGCGAATGTTAGCTAACTTTGCTGCTCCCTTTTACACTCTGTGACCAATATTAATTAACTTCAGTTATGTCAGATAAGAAGGAGGCTGGTTCCTTAATGAAGAATTAGTAAACATTAACTGCCTGAACATACTTCTAGATAACAAAACAAACTGGCTCTTTATGTCCTTTCCCATGATCCATATTGGCAAAAAGTCAATGCAGTAATGAAGAGAAAGGGTTTTTCCCTGTTCTACTCCATAAACAGCTCTCACACACTACATAAAGGCACTCTCAGAAACCCTGCAGAACTAAAGAGGAGTGCAGAGGAATAGCTAGTCTCACACCTCCCTGGGATTGCTTTTGTGTCTAAATTTAAACTGCATTATTGGGTCTTGCATAAAATACTTAGATATGATTTCCTAGATTACTGATCTATAGATGTTTTGTGTCTCTCTTGTAAGCTGTTTTCACTTACAGTATATGAACAAAATTTTGGTACACATCTCGTAATTATTTGATTCATTATTCCACCACCCCTTTTAGGGTACCAAGGTATTTGGAGTTTGATGTGGATGTACTTGGCTGTCCTGTACAGAGCCCTGAACTCAACCACATCCAACACCTTTGGGATGAACTGGAAAGGAGATAGCAATCCAGACCTTCTCGTTCCAGCATCAGTGCCTGACCGCATGTATGCTCTACAGAATTATTGGATGGAGTGTAAGCCTTATTCATGCACTATGTATTGTCCATATATTGTATGACCTCTTGACAATGTCTAGAGAATCTGGTCAGGACATTGTCCAGACTTGCCCTTTCACACACATAGCACACAACAGGAGACTGTCAAAGTGTTTTTACCTACTGGAAATCCTTTCTTTGGTTTAGGTTAGCTTAGGTAGAGCATACAGTAAGGAGGACATGAGACGAACGGTACAATGTGGAAATGACAGTGTTTACAGCACAATGATGATGGCAGACTAGTCTACTGACTCATCATATGATGAGCACTGTTAGACATTTTCAGTACTGTCATTTTGTAAATAGCCCTTCTTCTTCACCTTCAAATTTTTACATTCTTTGGATTAGACACTGGTGACGTCGTAACATCAATGCATTTAAACGTTGCAAATTTTGCTGTCCCAGAAATCATTCTGAAACTATATCTCATTCTCTGTCCATAAACATGTGCCCAATTTTGGTTTTGTTAAAATTCAACTATATTGAATGAAAATCCACAGGCATTTGATGTTTACATGAAAAATGCAATAGACTTGTCTTGTATAACAAACAAGGAGAAGTTGTGGAAAATGATGTATAGCTGTTTTTTTGTGTGTGTTTAATAATAATAATATTTAGTGTGTCACGGTATGGGGTGTCGTTTGTAAAATCTTCACAAATTTAGATGTGTAATTTCTTCATTTGGCACAATGTCCACACAAATTTCACACATTTAGAGCTAAATTTGTTGGAAAAAAAACAGTGTTAGGTTTTGGTCCATTTTCTTGCTGCGTAATTGTTAATCTTAATGTTAAATCTAAATGTAAATGTAAAATGATAAATGTAAATGTTCAATGTAAATGTTAAATTTAAATCTAAATCTTAAATCTTAAATCTAAACGTTAAATCTAAATGTTAAATGTTCAATCTAAATGTTAAATCTAAATCTAAATGTTAAATGTTAAATCTAAATGTTAAAT
>JBBKCR010000002.1:14592128-14614804 GCA_037577295.1 Ladigesia roloffi | reverse complement strand
TGTGTGTGTGTGTGTGTGTGTGTGTGTGTGTGTGTGTGTGTGTGTGTGTGTGTGTGTGTGTGTGTGTATGTGTGTTATTGGGAGGGTCATCTCTCCCACCTAGAAAGAGCAAAGCCAATTGTGCTCTCTTGAATTCCTTTTCCACCCCTATACAGTCAGTGCTGGTTCAAAACTGGTCCACATTTTGACAGGTGTGAAAGCTGAACTTTACATAGCGGAGGTTTGGGTCATTTCCATGGGAAAACCTCATGGCAGACAGAACACATCTGGTTTACTTTTTATACAATTTAAGTCATAACATCTTACATTTAAATGCTGCAAATGTGTGACGACTGCTTACAGCCTTCATAATCAACAGCGAGTTTTTTCTAGATGACAGGAGTTTATTGGTTTAGTGTTTTTTAGCCAAAAAATTGCATAGAAATTCTAGTGCTTGACTGTTTGATGCATATGATCTCTCTTGTGCAAAAGCAGCAGAAGCTCAATTTAAATTGCATATGTTTTATCAGTCTTGCAGCCACTGACATCGGGGTCTTCTTTATAATAAACTTCACCCCTCATGATCGTCTTTAATATTTCACCTCATGAACTGCAGAACTCAAAGAATCCGAAGTTGCATTCTCACATTAATAGCAAGCTGAAAACTCTCCTGAAGCTCCTTGAATTAGGAAGTTTGTCTCCAAAATAGTTCCCTGAACAAATTTTGTTAATGATTGTATTAATCTTATAATCTATTTTCTTGACACTGATGTCACAGCAATGCTTATTAGAGCAGTGTATGTTAGTCAACACATGTGTGGGACACAGAAGGCTGGACAGGTGATTTGTGCTCAGGCAATGATCCTACCTGCGCTAGGACACCGGTAAACTGAGGAGCCGTCATCTGTGTGTTTACTGATTTTTGAAAAAATCCAAAAAGTCCATGACGAAAAGTAAGTGATGGGGACATGTCCCCAGTGTCCCTAGCATAATTGTTGTTTGTGACAACTGATGTAAGTGGTTTTAAAGTTTTATGGAGCTATGCATCCGTTTTTTTTACTGTAAAATGCATAGATTCAGTGGAAAAATGCCAAGGATGACTAGAGCAGCATTGGGGATAGAGCTCGGGATGAAAAGATGAATGCCTTGTCAGCTGCGCCATTCAGGAGCCCCTAAAAGGTGCTTTTTAATTATTAAATGAATTAAATGAATTAAATTGGCTAATTAATTTATTAATTCGCTTATTTTTAGAGAATGTTTCCTACAGATTGGGTGGAATGCCAAAATTTTTTGTGGTCATGCTGGCACACTCTAGCACATTCCTGTAGATCCTGCAGCCTCTCTGCTGGTGCCTCAGTAATTTGCTACCATTCATGGGGCTTTTTTCTGCTCGCTGTGTTTTCCACTTACTTTTGTTCACCAGAACATGAAGGTCTTACATGCAAAAAACCTGCCAAACATTTTTCTCTCTTAAACTCTATGAATTAAACGCCATGCATTGCACATACTTGTGTGTTAATTAGTTGTTAATTAGTTAATGGGTAAAAACAGCTGTGTTAGATAAGACAAAGAACAAAAATGTACACAGTGTGGGCTCACCAAAAAGTACTGGAAACCCCTTGAATTAGATCATTTCTGATGTTTTATCTATTTACAGTCAATGTCTGTTATTTTATTTCTTTAGTCTGTTCTATTCCATCTGTTCTATTCTAGTCCTTCCGAAGTGCTGTGGTGGGTGTGGATAGGGAAACTTAAGTCTATGAGGTATTAAGATTTAACTTGGCTATTGCTATTATTCTGCATTTTACTTCTGTGTCTCCAAAACATGACAACTGCCAGAACAACAACGCTAATGTATTCGGTGGCAGCAGAGGGAAGGGGAAGGATTGTGAAGTGTGCAGTGAAGTGAAACATGAAAGGTTCCAGACAGGATGTGACATTGTGTCGTTCAGCGCCGTGCAGATAAAAAGCCCTATCCTCACCAAACCCCCTGCAAGTCTTCTCTCCCCTACACCCAGACATCAAACCCCACTGAGGCAGCCCAAAACCAGTCCCAAAAACACTCCCTATTAAACTGTTTGCTTTCTGAAGGTTCCTAAAGCGGTAAAGCAAGGCTGACAGCTTATGTACACATGCAAAGCCTGCTGCTACTGTACTGCCACACATTACTGTATACAACACTCATGAAGACTCACTGTCTTTATCTCTTTGATCCCCCCCCCCTTTCTCTCTCTCTCTCTCTCCCTCTCTCTCTTTCTCTCCTCTCCCTAGCTGGCAGCAGAATGTCCTTCTCTCAGCTGATTTACGGCCCAGGTCTTTGACTGGTTAGATCCATCTGCAATAACACAATATGGGCCCGTCCCCCAATGTCAGTTCTAACGGCCTGCTCGGCTGATGCTTAATTGTTCTTGTCTGCTGTTTTGCCACGCCATTAGAATCGACAGTCTGAAGGCCCCCCTCCTTTAAGTATGCTCCGAATTTGTGTGTGTGTGTGGGGGGGTGTCTCGTTTTTTACGGCGAGAGCGTTTAGCAAACATTTGCCACTGTATTTGTTTACATTGCACTTGCCTTTCGTGCGTGGGCTGAATGAAGGCTAACACCAATCATACCTTTGCTCCTCAGGCTTGTATAGCTAACTCCCTCACTTTGCCCCTTCTTACAGGACGAGTTAATTGAATCCGAGTTCAATTCGTCTGTCCAGATGCTCCTCGGCGCGAGAGCACAAAAGTGCCGGAGCAGGTGTAGCCGTGTTAACGCTTCTTTCCATTAAAGATCTGCTCTGCTCTGGGCAGACTCAGCAGCAGATGCGCAGGGCTTTTTTTTCTCGCAGCTTTGTAAACATTCTCTGTTTTTTTCACCTCTGGATATTATTCTGATCGCCATTGCATTCAAAAGATTTCTTTCTGACCTTGGTACATATCAGTCTATTGATACATCTGAGAGAGGTCCAGGCTACTGTGTGCATGTTCTTCTGTCCAGAGAGAGAGAGAGAGAGAGACAGACAGACAGAGAGATGGAGAGAGAGAGAGAGAGAGAGAGAGAGGGAGAGTGAGAGAGAGAGGAGAGAGGGAGAGGGAGATCTGTGGGTTTCTTCTCTGATGTGGACACAGGCAGAATGGCCGTGACCCCTGCGGCCTGCAGCTTTTAGACAGCAGGGTGAGTAAGCTCCCCCCCACCCTGTTCATTGGTGGATAGGAGAGGCACAAAGCGTGTTTGGCCTGACTACTGCGCTGCGTTCAGCTATGGACATGCTGCATTCATGGCTTTTCTCACAGGGCTAATGGCTGGGCTGTGTGCTGCCTCTGAAATTAGCTTTGTAATTACTGCCCTTAGACACTACACAGGACGCAACAGAGTCGCTTTATGGAGCCACACAGCGTTTTTTTTTTCCCTCTGTAAGGTCTGATGTGGGTTTTAGTAAGGTGTGAGAGACCTGTTGTTGCTTGTCATTACCTGGGCACTTGCAATGTAATTCATTTATGAAAGGAAAGCTCTTAGCTTTATAGACCGGATTCTATATTTCATTCACTGAGTTATTTGCGATTCGTACAGTTGGAATATAAAGTGAATCTGAAAGGGATAAAGTACTTCAAGATCACCTGTGAACAAACAGCATGTTAAAACCCCTTTACAAAATCCCCTGGGAAACAGCTATGTATATTTTGTTCCAGAGTGAATATGCTACAGACTTGAGTGCATTTTTCTTCTTTCCTTTAGACGATATAGTTAAAAAATAAATACTTTGCATTTTTTAGTTTAAATGAAATAACTCACAATACTGTGCAGTGCCAACTAGACCATTAGGCTCCTTCTACAGCTATGAACTTCAAGCCAAGCTACCAGTTTAAATTTAACCTCAATCTCAACACTGACAGGCAGCAGAATTATAGGGTATAAGCGAAAGTATAAATCATTTAAGCTAACTTGTTCATTAGTTTTACAGTCATTTTTTTTTTACTTGGCTTTATTCCACTGCCAGGTAAACCCCACCTGGGTCACACACACACACACACACACACACACACACACACACACACACAGTGCAGAGGGTGATCCATGGCAATGCAGGGAATGGGTCATACCGCTTGCACATTTACCATGTGGTGTGAGTAAGAAGTTTTGTTAAATCGTAAAATATTGAGCCGAACGAGATCAAAATGGCCCTTCATCAATATCAGCGTCCAGCTTCTCTTTTTCCACAGCGATAACCTCTGACCCTGTGAGCACTCGCTCAGTCCTGAGATGATTCGTCAACCAACCGTGTGACAGAAACAGAGCAGTGCAGGGCAGAAGGCGGGAAAGGATGTGTGTGGGGCGTGTGTGTGTGTGTGTGTACGCATTTGTGCTCATCATATGAAGTGTTTGTGGACCACAGATTAATGGAGATGATTTAAATGGTCCCAGATGCTAGTTTATCAAGACATTGTTACAATGATGTTTTTCGTTTTTTGAGAGTGAGCTGTTTGAGGATCACGCATTGTGTGACTGAGCCCCTTCGGTGTATTTACTCCTTTCTATGTCTTCTAGTTAAGAACCAAGAGCTTTCTTATGTAATTATTTTCTTCCTAGGCTCAGCTCTTCCTGCAGATTTAAACCTTGTTCCCAGACTCGCGGGATTAGGCTTAATGAACATAATCTTGTTGCACATACATTTCAGTTAAGATTAATACCACTGATTCCAATAGTATATCTACATGAACGCCCAGACTTTGATTTCTCAATCGGAACCACAATGGATATCCTGCCCTGAGCTCTCTCTATTTGTTAAAGATTTAGAAATTTAGACCCATGAAAATGAGATTGATTTACTTCGCTCTCATTACTCTTTCCTATCCTCAAACAATAGACCACAATGCGCACTATCAATATGCCAAAGCAATACCAGTGAGGAACAAAAAGCTTATTAGGATTTAAATAAGCTTATTCTTACGCATGAATATGATGTTTCCCAATTAGTGCTATAGCAAATGCGCTTTGGCCCTTCAGAGGAAACTGTAAGATGACTCATATCGACTGATCTTTGATCCCTCAGATTAAAGGGGAGAAAGTGTGAGCGGGAGAATGGGCCAACATCAGGGTCAGCAAGCTTAGCGCTGGATGGAGGAGAGGAAAGGATAAGAGTTTAGGATTCACCAACTGATGCTGTAGAGCTGTAGCGGCTCTAGCAGGTCGTGTATTACCGTGTTCTATTAACAGAGCTGTGTGTGTGTTTGTGTGTTTGAGAGAGAGAGTGAGAGAGATAGAGAGAGAAAGAGAGAGAGAGAGAGAGAGAGAGAGAAAGAGCATGTTGCTATGCAGTGATTGGATTGTTAAAGTTTATTGACATGCGTTCTTTCACATTTGCTGTTTTGCACCAGCTACCATAGTAACAGTTACCACAGGTGAGTCACCTCATTCACAAAGACCACCATTACTTTTTTTCTGTCTCAAAATCTACCCATAATATCAGTTAGGCTTACGGTGCATTCAAATGCGCCACACAGAATATTTTGTATATTTTTTAATAGTACCGCCATCTCGTATTTTCGTCTATCCATACCATCTTTTTTGGGTGATTGAACTCACCCTCCGCACACACACACCTCCCAAGCAGTAACCATTTACTCCCACTTCCCCATTTACGTGTGTGTAGTGAATTTGATGCTGGTAGTGAGGCACATTTGCTCTCCTAAGTTTGAAACACTTTGGTTTGAATATGCTGTTTTTCCTGAACACTGAAGTGAGTTGTTATTGAAAGCTTCACACAATGGAGCAGCCCTAGGCCATGTGAAGGACTACTTGAGACAAGGATAGCATTTCAGAGCTATCGACAGAAAACCATTTACCTCCCAAGAGCATGCAGCCTCTTCAGGGGCTTTGCTGTCATCCTAAACACCATAGAGAATCAATTCAGAGCCACGCCAGTGTGTTTTTGTTTTTGTTGATTTATCTCAAGATTCCTCATTTATTTACAGCAGTCCAAAACAATAGAAACTGTAGGAGTTGACAGTTTGTGTGTGTGTGTTGTGTGTGTGTGTATGTTTTTGCCTTGATGTGGGTGTCTCTGCATTATGTTTGGTCTTGGGTTGAGCTCCACTGAATTTAATAGACACATGTGCCTCTGATATGAGTTATTGTGGAACACCATGACTGTCAGTGTAAAACCCTTCCCCACGATTAACACTGTTCACATTCCACAATACACCTCTTTGTAAGGAGCTCCTTTGTATGACTTATTGAGACAAAAGTGTTAAAAAAACATATAGATTTGGAGATACACTTGAATGTGTGCTACAGTATGCTGTGTGAATCTGATTTACTGGGTAAATCACACACTGCAGCGGATGATTGCTTAATTTTGACTAAAGCACAAATAAGACAACTCAAAGAAGTTCAAGCTTCACCCACAGCCTGTTGGCCAGGTTCTGAACAGTGTGACTGCAAGAGTAGACTGAACTCCTGTTGTTACTCCCTTGCAAGCTCAGTCAGTCACTGCCACAGTGGAACAACTGGACAAGCCAAAATGAACTAGTTTCGAAAAGAACACAGGAAAACAAGATGGACTATGGACTGCATTACAGCTGGAAAATGTTCAGATTAAGCTGGCAAGCTGATAAAGCTATGCTGAATTAGATATTAGAGTAGGTTTTATGTTTGTTATAATGAAGAATGTCCCAGTTGTGATTTGTTTAGTGCTGTAGATGTGCTGTAGAACATATCACTTATGTTCTATTACTGTGGGCAAGTATCTTTGGCATTGACAACATGACAATATCTCATGAGGACTATTTATAAAGCATTTTGGAATGTGTTATAGAATGTGTTATTTTTATATCTTTGCACTCGACTGTACCTGATGCATTACTGAATGTACCTGACACAGTTTACCTGATGCAGAACTGAATGTAACTAATGTTGTATCGCATGTACTTTATACCTTATTTGCTCTCATGAAGGAATCTTGATGGCTTTAAATGCTGTATTTATCACATTATTCACACACCTTTTCCACAACATACTCTCTCCGTCGATAGAAAGTTTTCATCTTTCTTTTCGTCCACCAGGCAGTTCTCATTATATACGTCTGTGCACATCCTTGACTCGGAGGGATTTCAAGATACGAGACATAAAAATTCAAAGCGCAGAACCCAAAGTGATAGAAATTCAGCACCACGCAGACAACTGAATAATAACATTAATGAAATTTTTACATTGACTAAAAGTCAGAGTTCCTCCTTCATTAATTTTAAAGTCACTCTTTCAGACTTGGAAATGTGTTCGGACAGGCGGCTCTTTTTTCAGTCTCGCCGTGGCCTCATGGAGAAACCTGCTACCCCATCGCCGCTCTCGCCTTGTCACTCATCATTTTCAAACATGGCAGCCAGGGCTAACCTTCCAGCTTGGGCCACACTTTACTTTTTTTTTTTTTTTTGGTCCCCCACTTCAGCATGATAAACTGTATCACACTTTTCACATTGTATTTTATTTCCACTGTTATGTGGTAGGCGTTTGTCATAATCGCATGCTGATGTGCCCATCAGAGGCGCCTAGCTAAAAAAGCTTCATCCTTAATAGTACTCATTTAGACCTGTTAACTGAGGCTGTTTAATTGCAGCTGTAAAAAAAGAGGTGTGCTAGAAAGATGTGAGCTGAGACCTTATGTTGTGTGGGAGGGCTCCTCCAAAACCCTCCATGATGCAAACATACTGAGGTGAGAAGGTTAATGCAGCAAACGCTTTATGATTCCTCTGCTGAAGGCATGCAAGTGCCATAGACAGATGTATTTATGACCCTTGGAGTAGGCTTTCATATTGTTCAAGGAAAATGTTGAGACGGGCATGTTGATTGACTGTGTGTTGAACTTACTATGCTCATTGATGCCCAAGCACTTCTCTCACCCAGAGCTTGCTGCAATGGAAGGGTCGCGTTTGTTTGGTCTGTTTGAAGAACCTCGTTAGAATGTTGATTTCTTTGTCAGACATGCACTACCAATATAATCTAACAAAGTGAGAACTGTTCTATAATGGTCTTTATTTGCGTGCTGCTGTTATTCTCTGTGGTGTTGTGATATCCATCATTTTACATAATGACTGCTCTGGAAATCTGAGCGATCAGAGGGAGACGAATTTGACTTGGTGCCGAATAAATGGTAGTGACCTGCCTTACTGTGCGATGCAGTTGGAGCTGTATGAAGAAATTAGTGTGTCCTCTCTGTTCTCCCGAAGGGCGGTGTGTAATCGTGACTGCCGCTTGTCTGACATGACCAAATGCAGGTGACCAGAATGCTGGAGAAAGTATCGAAAGGTGAAGCATCAACATTATGCACCTAATGTAATATTTAATCTGTTCATCTAAATCCTAAAAAATCCACCAGGCCATTTGTTGATAAAAGAAAGACTATAAACTGATAGCATAGTTGGTTTTCACATCAAGGACTTTACTCTCTCTCTCTCTCTCTTTAACTCTTGCTTCTGTCTGTCTGTCTCTCCCTCTCTCTCTCTCTTTCTCTCTCTCCTCTCTCTCTCTTTCTCTCTCTGTCCTCTCCCTGTCCTACCACACCAGGCCATCATCCTGATGGAAACTTTCTTGTCTGATCAAGAGTTGCTGTACCACCTGCTTCCAAAGCCTCCTGCAATTATTCCGTTATTCTTCTGAGTATATATCTCTCTGTCCCTCTTTCTCTCGCTTTCTGTCTGTCCCCTCCGAGGGCTGGAGCTCATCCCCGACTCTCTCTTGTTTAAGTAGCTTAGTCTCTTCTCTGCACTGCTGATTTCCTTGTAGGCCTGAGCGTCCTTAAGATGTGATCACCTTCCCGCGATGCCCCCGGGATTAACCAGGCCAGGCCTCCTCTCTCCCCACGCCGCGCCTCTACCTTTGTAGTCAATAAAAGACTAACTAGAAAAGAATGAGATGATGGGGGAATCAATCTAGTGGAAGCCTCCCCACCGTTTTCTCATCATTTCCAGTGTCGTGTGTCATCTCTGACTGTAACTCGAAAAAAGCACAAGCTCAGTATGGGGGATGGTGTTTTTTGTCTTTTTTTTCCCCCTCCCCTGTCAGTGTGTTATTCAGTGGTAAGAAAAGCTTGGATATAGAAAGAGAGGGGGATTTCGATTCAGTGATCGCAAGGATAAGTTGTGTTTTATGCTGTGTACATACACCCAGCAGGGGTGGCTATTATATGTGCTTTTGAGCATTCCCAGTGAGTTAAAGGCCACAGATGATACGCTCTGGTCTCCTTTGCTGATCTAGGACCTGTGCATTGCTCTCTCAGTGTCAGATGAGAGTCTGTCGAGCTGTTTAGTTTCCCAGCTGCTCTGGATCAGACACGGGCGTGTGTGTCTGATTTGTTTTTTGCAGCTGGGTGGAAGTTGTGCTGATTGGCAGTATGCGGACCGAACCCACTCAGCAGTATCGTATTGTGATCGATAGTCACGTTTAGTGCTGACATTCTGAAGACTTGTGTAGCCCACCAGTCACAGTCCATACCATTAGCTTCTTAGTTTAACATATGAGGATGCTCAATATGGTCTCAGAGTACAAATTCATGCCTTGCTGCATTCAGGCTTTCAGCATTATCCTCCTTTTTTGACTGTGACCTTCGTTTTTGTGTTATTGCTAAGTTTGTTACCGGTCTTTGTGAAGCTGCCATTTAAACAGACTTTTACAACTTTAAAATCTTTCTAGGCACGGAACCTCACCCTGGGTAATTGTATCAGAACTTCATTAAGGTGCTTATGTAGGAGCAGGCCTTTTTTGTTTTTCGAGAGAGAGGAAACGCTCTGGCTTGGACGTCATTCTAATTTAAGACTCTAAATGAGAGGTGACTGTGCTGAGCACCAGAAATGTTGAATTGCTATTGAATTGCATTTTAATGAATTTTATCCGTGTATGAAATGCACTGCTCACAAGGACAATCAATTGTATCACATGTACTGGTTCTAGGCGGGCGTGCATGTGTGAGTGAGTGTGTGTGAATTTGTGAACATTTGTGTATACGTGTGTCCTTACGTCTAATCTTTTTTTTTCAGCCCATCATAAATGCAATTTTCATTAAGTCAAAGGTGATTCAGAGTTTGATCTGTGATTTTTCTTTAAAAATATCTATGTCCTTGGAGTATTCTCTTCATAGTTCATCTACAAGTGTGTGAGTCTCAGCGAGTGTATGTGTGTGTTTGTGTGTGTGAGTGTGTGGGTGTGTGTGTGTACTGCCACTTTCATGTCCATCCGTATGTTTTCCTGCACTTGCATGCTGATGAGATGAGCCCTGTCATAGCTGGCTGCCTCTCTGTGGGTTTGTTTCCCAGACCCTTTAAAGCTCTCACGCGACACATCCATAAACAGTTTTGACGGGTTTGAGAGATTTTGTCACAGCAGAGGGAAAAAAGAGAGATGTCCAAAACAAAGACAGAAATTTGGTTGACAGTTACAGTTCAGCTGAATATGTATTGTTCTCAAACAGAGTGAGCAAGGGGTGCGGGTATTTGTTTCTTGAGTCTCTCAGTTTCTCTCTCTCTCTCTCTCTCTCTCTCTCTCTCTCTCTTTCTATTTATTTCTCTCCCTCTGTGTCTCCTTGCCTCTCTCTCTCTCCCTCTCTATCACTCCCTTCGTCTCTGCTAAAAGATATATTTTATACTGCTTTTTCGGACCTCCTAAACGGTCCAATCTAGGCACAGCGAACACCAGGCCCCAATGTACTTTTAATAAGTGAAGCAAATTATTCTATTTAAAAATGGGCCCTTGAAAGCAACAAGATAAATATTGTTCCTTTTAAACGCCTCTTGAATGGGAGATTTCCTGTCCCCGCGGTTACTCCTCAGACCCTCGGGCTTTGAAGGAGGAAAGAGAGATAAAGTCTGGAATGAAATGACTACAACAGACAGCTCTCTCAGGGCCCAACGCATTCCCATAGTATTATTTTTATCTGCCGCTGATTTCTTTTGAAGTTTGATTCAGAGTGCCATGGCCGTAAGATGAAGGCGTAACGTAAATGTGCGGCATGAAAAGATGAAAGTTTACAGACTGGTCATTCATCTGAAAGGAGGAGGGGTACTCACTCTTCTCTTCTTGGCGTGAGTGCGAGTGTGCGGGTGTTCTTCGTGCCGCATCCAAGAGCAGACGTCAAAAGCCCATGCGATGTTTCGGTCTTCTTTTCTTTTCTTTTTTTCTTCTTATCCCTATGACTTTTAGGCACATTTTGATATCACACTCTTTTCATTATAAAGGGAACGTGTGCATAAAAACATGAATAAGGCATTATTTCAGACTCAATTGGCATTAAAGTGCCTTTTTTTCCACCCATCCCCTTTTTTCTGTGTGAACGGTCGGGGCCCCCATTGTGCAGACGCTGGTGTGCATAGCTCTAATGTAGGACTATTCTATATCAGGGGATGAAGCTGTCTGTTCGGGTGATTGACACAAGCCCACATTAAGAGGTGGTTTTGAAAATTAGTCCGTGGAGACCCGGCGGAGGTGTGCGGGAGAAGGAGAGCAGTCTCCGAGAGGAGCCGTGCCTTTTTAACCCCACTCATTGGTATTCCGCTGCGCGAGTGGCGAGCCGCTCTCTAAATGGCTGAGGCATGCGGCTCGCGGAGCCCCTCGACACGCGCACATGCAGACAGAGCCCGTGGAGAGCCGCCAACAATATGCAGCCCAGAATACAGAA
This sequence comes from Ladigesia roloffi, assembly GCA_037577295.1. Taxonomy (NCBI): domain Eukaryota; kingdom Metazoa; phylum Chordata; class Actinopteri; order Characiformes; family Alestidae; genus Ladigesia; species Ladigesia roloffi. The sequence continues at coordinate 14,603,181 of JBBKCR010000002.1, read as the reverse complement.
ATCAAAATGGGCCCAATTAATAATCACATAGTTAGTTCATATTTTATACGCCACACAGAGCCTACATTGAAACAAAGTTCTTTCAAGCAGAAATTTTGGATCTCTCTTTCACACACACTCCCTCTCAGACCCTCTTTCTCTCACTCCTAACACGTTCATTCTCACTCACCTTAACATTTTGAACTTTGCTGGTGTTTTTTCCCTTCACTCTGCATGGGTGAGATGCAGCAGCGGTAATGATGTGCTTGGACATTCTCTCTGCTTCTCCTTTTGTAACAGGCAGCGAGTTGCGTGAAAATGCATAACAAAACCACTAAGGAATGGCCATGAAATTTCAATGGCCTTCCCCCACCTTAATTAGAATACAATGCACGCATATTTCACATTTGAAAAATACATCCATGTATTAGCTATAGAATGGGCATTTCCTCAGCCCCACCCCCTACCCACCCCCCCGTCCCCATTAAAATAAGAATAAAACATTAAGCACTTCAGTAGACAGCATTATTTCACACATAGGGCCTTCGCATAATTCTATGCGCGTTCTGCTTGGCCTTGACCCCGCTACCTCAGCCTCCTCTAAGCATTAAGCTTTACAAAGTGCACAAGCCAGCATTTTTTTACATCTTCATTTAATTAATCAAAAATAATACAGAGTAAATGCCTTTATGTTTAGGAACATAGTTTAATTCACCAGTTGCATTGCAAAAAGCCCACGCATTCTCAAATCTCTTGAAATTAAGTCATATTTGATGTATGTCCTTGAAGCAAAGACCATGTTTCAAAAGATAACATGGTTCTATATGTATGTGCAAGAGTCCCAGTGTGAATATATTTACTTTATTGGTAACCTTCCTTCATCAAATGCAAAGCTGTTAGTAAAATTTGTATGTATGTGTGTGTGTGTATGTGCATGACTTTGTGTATACACTGTGCACCTGAATGTGTGTGTGTAAGAGTGTGTGTGTGTGTGTGTGTGTGTGTGCATACATGTGTGGTCTTTCAATCCCTTCAAAGTCCATGATGAGCGCTTTACTGATTTTGACATATTCATTTAAAGTTGCTAATCAGATGTAAATATGCAGAGCAGGTTCCCCCGAGCTTTCTTTGAAATGCAAATAGAACGTGCAAACAAAGGTGCTGCCGGATGAATCTCCTGTTCTGGAGGAATCAGAGATGTGATAATGCTCATATCTCATTAGGAACCTGAAAAAAAGCCCCCATTAAACTGTTTATTGCCGTTTGTTTCTAATTTATGTGAACAATATCCCCTGCTCATAGCTGTTTGGTGAGAAGTCTATCCAATCAGTCTTTGAGCTCTTAAAAGTGGATCTTTCCCTGAGAGATAGAAGGCCGTAAAAAGTGTGTCGTTAGAAAAATTAGGCAATTTACAAATTATAACCATGCCAGAAACATTACAATGTATAAACAGACCATATTTATACGTGTGGTCTTTATTTTTAGTGCTAATCAAATTATTGCAATTAGTCTAAGTGTTATAAAGAGCTGCCTGCTTTCAGAAACAGTATCTGAATCATTGCCCCGTAAAGACTGGAGGAGATGAAACTGGAATGTTAAGCACTCGGTGAGAGAATTCAATTGTATCTTCTAGCTGACGTCAATTCAGGATTGGACAATTCATAATAAACAAACTAAAAGCACAACTTACACATAAGCCCCTTCTAGAAGTATTGCCCAGTCTGGGATTGCCCAGTCTGTGGTGGCCCAGAAGGTCGGATATATGCTTCTTGACCAAGTGGTCATGGGTTCGAATCCCACCTACCACAAGACACTTAACCACAAGTTGCTGCAGGGAGACTGATGGAAGATGATTGGGATAAAATTATGTGTTAAATGCCATAAATGTCTCAGTCCTAGAACACATGACTAACATCCTGTGAATAATGGGCAATTATGTGTGATGGCAAATGTCACATTATCACTTTTGAACACGATATACGATTGTTTTCCTGTATAACCATTTTCACGTGTGATTACTTTTTACATATTAATCTTTCACTTTTTTGCACTTGATTAATTTTTCATGTGATTCTCATGTGAGCCTGTTTACAACTGTGATCACACTTACTTCTTAAAATGTGAAATTTTCCTATACATGACCATGTATTTTTACATTGAACACTTTTTACATGAACACATTTTCAAATTTTTATATGTGATAACATATATGTGAAAAATAGCGCGAGGTTTGCAAAAACTACATGTGATTATTTACAAATGAATGTTTTTTTCTTTATCAGTGCATGTTCTTCTATTCATGGCATTGGCAGACACTTGTATTCCTGCTCAAATAGTATTGTGGTGTGGATTCCCAGGCAGGGAGTCACATTCCACTTCTGCTGCATAGTGGGTAATGTAGTTATCAACCATACCACACCCACCACCCAAAAAAACCCACCACTATGAAACATATATTTTAGTGTATATAAAATTAACTCTATGTGCTAAGTACAGCAGATAATGACAATCAAGTTGAAAGAATGTGCTTATGACTTTTTGACAAGTCGACTTGTTAAAAATAAGATGATTTTCGCTGTCAGAGTTTAAAATTCTACGCTGTGCTGCACTGGGTACTCCTCCCTTGAAATAGGACATAAGTGCTACCTGTCCTGATTTTTGGATGGAAACTATACAGCTCGCTTGTCATCAGTCAAAGCACATGCTTTCACATGCCACACATGCCTGCAGTGCAGAGGCCCACCAGCACGGCCGGACGATGGGTCAGTGGTGACCGCAATCAGTCCGGACCCCGTCCACTCCCCCCAGCCCTGCATGCCAAGGGCTCTCTGAAAGGAAACCCACTTTACTGGCACCGCGCCTCGCCGTTCCACCATTTCCAATTTCCAGCAGGCAAATTGGGATTCCTGACTGCACTCACAAGTGTCTGAAGCACCATTTTCTGACTCTATGGAGTGGAAAATATGATTCAATTCCTGTTCAACGCCTTTTCATTAACCGACTACTGAATGTCATCCACAGAAAGTGTGTGCTTGTATCCAAGTAGAACAATAATTGTATATTATTATTCATCCCAATTATACTTTTGAGGATTTTGTTGTATTTTTTTATCCTCCTTTTGCAGATTTTGAAATTGAAAATGAGCTGTGAAGGGGCTGCGGGAGATAGTGTGTAGTGCCTATGAGCCTTCACTATCTAGCAGCACTGGTTTTAATGGCTGAAGATGGTAGTTAAAACAGCCAATCCCTCTGGAGAGGGGTTTCAGCCCTCTGTGTGTACAGCCACTTAACCAGACTCAGAGATATTAGCCCTGCCATGACTTAACTGCCAATCCATATCCCACCGCTACTGTACTCCCTATTAAAATTTTACAGGTCAAAAACCTAAAAGGCAGTTAAAGGAATGTTCTTTTTCATTACAAGTGACAAAAAAATGAACAGGGCAGGCCAAGCCATAATGGCACGGTAATTAGGACCTCTCCACTTGATAAAGTGTGACTGTAAATCAATGTTGTACTAATTAATCAATATTTTAATTATTAGACCTTTTAATGAACATTTTCGTCAAATTCCCTCGGACCTCGTGGCCACAGTGGCCTGCTATGTCATCATTAGTTCCAACAAGGAGTTTGAGAGAGCTAGTTTAAAGTGCCATCATTAGAGATGTAGTAGCCATGGCAGCTAATAACACACAACCATAACTTTCCATACCTCTACTCATGTACTATGAACAGCCGGCATAGTGAGTTTAAAGTTACAATAAGGAATTGTTTTTTTTTGTGGTTTGCAGTGAGGTCATGCATTACAGTCTTGTGGCTGATTGTATGATATCATCTCACTCAGGGGAGAAGGAAAATTACTGTAAAATAACGTGACTAATAATATTAATGTTATTAATTGTCTCATTGATGTTTCTGTACTTTTATGAGACATTGTAGGAACAGGAAAGGATGTCTTGTTAACCATTAAAAACGATTCTGCTCTGCAAAACTATGCCTCTAAATACTATAATTAGACACAGGGAGATGTGTTTTATAGTGTGGGGCAAATTGGAAGAACATTAATCAAGCATTTCTCCGTGATATTGCTTTAAACCTTCAGAGTAGAGTTTTGAAAATGTGGGCATTTCAGAGACAACTTTCTTGAGTATTTACATACTATATGCGTGTGACAAGGCTGTTATAGTAATTATATATTTATGTAATTATGCAAATACATACTTATTAGCAGCCTGTGTAATTATCTCTCTGTGAGTTGCTCTGCACTGGCTATAAACCACTTGTGCCTGCGTGTGTACTCGCTGTGTAAAAAAAAAAGGTTTCCTCAGTTCAACCTAAAAATTATTTCATGTGGTAACAAGCAATTTAACTGATTTTATTCAACTCAAATAAACAAGCTGAACGAAATGATCTAGAGCACATTTTCTGTTCTCAATTAACAAAAGCAGGAGTTTGCATTATTTCAAGCCTCAAAAACAACTGTATCCCGCTTCTGTCCTTTGTACAGTGAGTAATGTGTTCAGTATGTGAAAGCCTGGGCACCACTGATCAAGTTCTGTTCAATTTCTGCATAAAGACAAAATGTGATAACATTCGTAATGCAAATTCAGCATTAAAATTTTTGAATTACGAATATTATAAACCAAAATGCAGTATAAAAAAGGTACACACTCTTAGTCATTCAACTAGATAAATATTCCAGATGATAGTTTTAGATCATATTTGATTTATTTGGCCTTAACCCATGTCTGGTATACATGACTCTAGATGTGACAAATAATAAATGATGTGACCATTCAGATCTTTACATTCGAAAGCCTTGCATGTACACTCTGAACCTAAGATAGTATCATGGTCAATATTAGATCAATAGTACATGTTCATTACTTCATATTACTACATATTTATACCAAGCACGTCTGTATGTAGCATTCGGAATTAATGTCAAGCTTTTTTCGACAGATTTTTTTCCTGTAGATTTTATTTAGACTTTACATTATATTGTTGCTCTCTCAGTGTCTCAGCTTGTAGTGGCAGAAGTTTCCTGCAGGATCAATATGGTTTTCTGATTCTGATTCTTATGAAACCTGGACATTTATGCAGCTCCCACTTTACTGCCATTCAGCCAGGGTTGATGCACAAATATCTTCATGAAAGGCTCATCAGAAAGTAACCTTAAGTATGATCTCATCCCAGCAGTCAGAGTCTGAAGTACTGAGCACAGCCTTTAAAGACACCAGATTCTTTTTTTATCAAGTGCTGCAATGTAATTAAATACAGACTGCACTCTTGATCAACACTGACTAATCAAAGGTATGTTACTTGATGGTAATCCTGCGGGTGGGCCTCTTCAGCTTTGGGATGTGGCACCCTTCGGCACGTGAAATGGGAAGGAAGAATTCTATTGATTGCTGTCACTTTCGGAAAGGGTGCCCAAATGCATACATATATCACATATTGTAATCGCCCCGATATGTTTTAACAGAATCATACTACTAGTGTATTAAAATAGAATTAAATGGATTAAATGGATTATTTAATTAGAATTAAATAGATTAAAAGGGTTGCCAAATGGATTAAAAGGGTTGCCATTTGTTTGGAACAAATGCAGCAGAAGCTTGCTCTTACCTAGTGACTTTATTGCAGTATGATCTCATCACATCATTGCTCTAAATTCTTGTTTATTGTAAAGGAAAAGAAACTAAACTATGATGCACAGCTTTAATAGATTCAGCACGCTCCTTATAAATAGTTCACTTTAGCTAAGCGTTTTCATGTCTGTCTTCTGCGGCAGCCAGAACAAAGAAGACTCGCTGTCAACATGATGTCCATCTTAACCATGCAGCCTATGAGAGGAGTGTTTGTTTGGAAAGTCTTGAGACGGGAGGCAGTGGGGCGTGTTGGGAGAGTGAAGGCGAGCGTCGTGTGTGAAAGCGGCTTTGCTTTGCCATACCTGTCGGCTTGAGTTTGTCTGGCTGGCCGGGTGGCCGGGCGTCTGGTGCAGGCAGGCAGCAGACAGCAGGAGTCTGTTTAATGTGCCATAACTGCAGAGCAGACACACGAGCAGAAGACCTGCTCTGCTCCCAACCTGATGGAAGACTGGGAGGGAAAGACCTGACTGACCTGGACGTAGCTTCGCATTCCGTACATCAGAGATGTTCCAGCAGTGGCAGCTGAAGATGTCTTTGATGTTTAATAAGAGCATGTCTTATATGGATTGTGTAAAACAGTTGAAATGCATTTTTATTTTCCACTCCATGCTGTGGAATCCCTTTCGACACTGAATTGATTTCAAATTTAGGATGCTTTACTGGCTGCACAGACCGAGCGCGCCGGAATTCTTGCTCCTTCCACTCACCCTCTCACATTTAAAGAAACTGAAATGGACCTGAAAAATTCCCCTCAGGTTTACACATAATGGGTTTTTCAGTCTGAACATACATTATTATTGTAGCTCTAAATGTCTTCCGCTCCTCTACTGGCTTTTAATGCAGAGTAAGTGCAGTAAACAGTATCACCATACTAGGATCATAACAATTCATTAAATCAGGCAGCTGATAATCAGCTGGTGTATGTGTGTATGAGTGTGTGGTGGAAATATAGTCAGTAATATTTTACTAAATTCTGGCATTTATTGAGTGTGTACACCTATATAAGCATTTTAGGATACTGGTCATAAACATGTGTTAACCTTTACAAAATAAATTAAATCACCAGTGCCACCTTTTAACAAACATGACACCAAACCTTTAGTTTAATAGCTGAATGTGCATTTAACAACATACCTTAAACTAATGAAATTACCTTATTTTAATTAATCGATCTTACGCCAAGATTAAGTCACTTGATGTAGAAGAACAACTGGAAACAACGTGTAAATTGCGTTTCTACAACAAATTCCAGCGACAAATTTATAATGGCAAATTAGTCTGCAGTTAAGAGGCAATGCTTGGAGGCCTTAACAAGCTGTGGGACTTGGCTAATTAAAAGGACATATGACTTCAACATCGGAGTTATCATTTGAAACAATGGAAAGGATTACAAAAGTACCTCCAGAAGGAAAATCACAGAAGATGGTTATTCTTAGTCGGCTGTGTGCAAACTTGGTGCAAGCCTAAATAAATGGGATGGTTATGAAAGGAAAGCATACAAAATGTCAAAGTATCAGGACAGAAAATTCAGTATGCCTTGGAAATAGGAAATGCACATTAAAACAAATGGTAGGATAAAGGGTACAACATTTGTGACAGAGCTGTGATGTAACAGGACTGAATGTAACAGGACTTATAGAAACACCTAGACAGAAGAAATCACTAAAGAGGTGCACTCATGGAATTTTGGTGATTGTACAAAAGTAATATTCAGTTTGGATCTCAATCTAATAAAATATTTATGGTGGAAATTGACAAAAAAAATGAATGACAATATTCAAAACTGATCTGTCTTTTGAGGTAGTCGGAACCAGCCTGATGAAGATTATGAATTTATTTTTTTTATATATATGATTATTTGTTGTTGATTCCATATTTTTTTCTCTACTTGATCAGAAGAAATAGAATTATCTAAAAGAAAGGCCATTTAATTTGTTTGAGGTTTGTTGATTGAACAATTTTTGCCAGCTGTCACAAATCTCAAAAAGTGAGAAAGTGCTGACGACTGACCCAAGGGATGGAATACGACTTCATAAATGTTTCTTTATATTTATGTCAGATGTCACGTCGCCTTACAGACGCTGTCTTGAAAGTAAAGTACACAATTAGATGTAAAAATATGTTGGCCATCGCATTATCTGTACTTTTTTTTTAAAGATCCATCCATAGTGTTTAAGATAATTAATCAAATGAAATCTGTCTTAGTGATGGAAAAAAAAATTATATTCTCCAGAGGGAGGAGCTTTTTTCATTCTACCTATAATCTTATGTGGGTTACCCTGTGAAAGTTCTGTGAAATGAGAAAAGACAATCTGATGGAGGTTAATTACAATGACTGCACTTCAGCGTCTCTGTATTGTTACTATAGTAACCAACTGATGAGTTAATCACCAATGCAGATGGAGTTGTAGACATTTAGCAGTGACTGAACTGTTCCTGCTCAGAAGCCCCACAGATCTTTACAATATCAGGCTCTGAGACGTTTCAAACAAAGGTGAATTAACACAAGCTAACGGTTCGGTTTAAAGATTGCAGGGCTTTGAATGAAAACAGGAAAAAGGGAAATCGCTCTGTGCTGATGTAATGAGTGTGTGGAAGTGGTAAGGATGTTCTGCTCCTGATGTCAGATTGTCCGCTCCGGTGTGTACACACTGTAGCAAATGTGCTGCTGAATTATTGAGACCACACCAGTGTCTCTCGAGAAGAAAAGCCAGAGAGATGGAGCGAGGCCACAAAATAGAATGTGCGATATGGATTTTACAGATATGTGTAGAGTGCGTGTGTGTATGAAATTGCTCTGTAATGGTCTATTTCTGTTTGAAGGACTTCAAGCAAGTCCGTGGCATGAACACTGATAGTTCTAGTATTGACTTGTCTGAGTAGTGGCTCTCACCACAGTGAGGTTTACAAGCTTTGTTTGAGTTAGATCCTGCTTTAAATGACTGCTATAGATCACGAAACCTATATGTGGATATCCTCAAACACTTTTCCTTTCTGCTACTCATAACTGTATCAGAAGTTTTATTCCTTATAGCCAGGCCTCACAGAGTTCAAATTAGTTGCAGAAAAACTGCATATTTGGACAATAATGATAACATAATTAGTGAAATTATTGAGTAAGTGAGTGAGTGAGAGAGAGTAAGGGAGAGAAAGAGAAATATATATAGAGAGAGAGCAAGAGAGAGACTACTCCTGACTGAAAATTCAGAGAGCTTAAGGGTATATGATTAACCAACTTCTCCATTCTGTGAGGAGTCCCAGGAGGGATTGGAAGTCTTATGCGTGTGTGAGGGGGTGTATTAGGAGGGCCATGAAGTGGAAGAACAAGCAAGGTTAATGAGTGAAAGTAAAAAGAGCAGAACTGACATTTGTTAGCAAAAAAAGAGAGAGAGAGCGAGAGCACAAAGCGAGCTCGAGAAAAGCGCTTTTCTCTAGTCCTGTCACATCTGAAACAGATATCGCCCATTCCCTTTGATTCCGTTCCCACATGACAGCTTTAGCCGCCGTCTCCCAACTTTAAGCAACAAAGACTTCAGCGAGATGGTTTCACTACAGATACAATCTCCACTTTTCGACAGCTGAAGTGCTGCAGATGAATCCATATTAATTGTTTTACTTAGATATTGTTGTATCGTTATAAAAAAGAGGTGAGAGTGTCTGTACTGTAGGTTCAATACATTTCATTCATTTATTAATTACCATCTTCCCTTTCCCATCCCTTCACATTAAAGAGTTCCGAGAGGAGTTGGATTCTATCCCAGTTGGCATGATGAGTGTACACAGACACACAGTCTCTCTCTCTCTCTCTCTCTCTCTCCACCTCTCTTCCTCTCTCTCATATCACTTCTCCTTGGACCATGCAAGTCTAAAACTAAAACTCCTTTCATTTCACAATTTAACGTCTATTTTTGTATTGGTGATTTGATAGCAGAACAGTTTCCCCCCCCCTCTTCCTTTAAGCGTGATTATAGAGCACATCTTAGGGCAGCTTGTGTGTCAAACCGCATCTTAACCACGACTGACAGAACATGTGCTGTGCAGCTCATCTCCGCCGGAGCAGAACTAAAATCTGGAAGTAATCAGCTAGCGGGCGAACATGAGAAATTCTCCAGAAAACACTTTAGCGCGGCTGGAGCCCACTGCTTCTCAAGATTGGGTTCAGGTATCTAATCCCAGCCGGCAGCTGCTCCCTCCCCCTTGTCTTTTTCTCCCTCTTTCACTCTCTCTCTCTCTCTCTCTCTCTCTCTCTCCCGTCTCTCTCCACAGCCATGGGGCATTGCAGGGCCGTAGAGAACACAGTGTCTCACACCTGCTGGGCGCCATAAATATAAGGGAGGGGGGGAAATGGCACCAGTGCTGCCATTGTTAGTTTGTGCCTCTTGCTGCTTCTTTGGTGTGTGCTGCATGTTTGTGACACACTACTAGAGACCCCTTCTATCACCATGCTCGCCATCTAAATGCTTACCATTGGCTAAGCCAAAACTGTCAGAAATAAGGAGGGCGCAAAAGAGTGAATGACCTATACCACAACATAAGCTGCTGCTGCTGCTACCACCAGGGTGCTATAAGGCAGGAGTGAGCATATGGCTGCCTGGTAGAAACGCCGCTGTTCCACCAGTCTTCCTGTGGAATTTTTCATCAGTGGACATAAGACCAAATTAAAATGGAATGCAATAATAACATTTCTCATTCTTGAGTTTATCAAGTCGAAATGCTCCAGGTAGTTCAGTCACAGTATTGTGAAATGAGCTCAGCTAGTGATAAAAGATTTACCAGGCTGTAGATCATTTCAAAGCAATGCGGACAAGGCCAAATGCTACAAAAGCCCAGACTATTTCTAAGCACATCAGATTTGTCCGAAGAAGGATTGAGTAGAACCTGGGTAAATGTTAGATTTAGCATTGAGGTATAATGTAAATGTTATTGTTGTCAATGTTGATGTTATTTAAGTATAATTGCACAATTCCTAGTTAATTACATTGTTGCTATCATGTTATGTTAACATTAAACTCACCTTTTGAAGTTCTGGCCATTTCTGGCTGTTAATTGTCTACAAATGAAACTGGCAAACATGTGTTTCTCCTTGTTCCGCTGGTTTTAAATAACTACTATTGGAATTTTTTCATAAATGCAGATTTTAAGGGTACATTTAAGGGACTTAATAGAATGCTGTTATGTGTTGGTGTCCACTGAAATGCTTTATTGTAATACCTGCTAGATTTGTAATAGCTTGGTTAAATTTTTCCTATAAAGTTTCTCATTCACCCTGTAATTATGTTTGTGAGTGATCTCTTACAGTGCTGGAGCCAGTCTGTTTCACAGACTTCACAGGTGATTGATGATTTTATTCCTCTCATTTGCTCTGCTAACAGAAAGATCATTAAATTGACTGTGACAAGTACAACACTCCATATTCCTAAAGGCA
>JBBKCR010000002.1:14547755-14557936 GCA_037577295.1 Ladigesia roloffi | reverse complement strand
TATTTTATTGATTATCTTGATTATATATTAAATATTTGTTTTTATATATAAACATTTAAAATTTATTAATTTAGAGAGGCCTTGAGACAATTAAAATTTGACCATGAGCTTTAGCTCTCCCTGGATCCAGTCTTTGACATTCTTGTTTCAGTATCTTGTCCTCCACTCCAAATCTGACCAGCGTATCCATATGTAGAGTCATAAATTGTGGTCCTTTTTTTCTCTTAAGCACAATCGGACATGGAGTAATGATATGTTCTGTCTTCTTAATGCTCTTTGTCTCTGTTTTCGTGCCAGCACTTAGAAGGAGCGGTTAAAGCCAACATCTCTGCTGGGTAAGTGTGGGCTTATAACGTGAGTGTGTATTGTGAACGGCAGCTCAGTTAGAACTCCCTCTTACTGCTCACTCTCTCAGCACTAAATGTAGATATCCAGACATCCTCAAATGACCAAATACAATTTGACAAATGGTATAGAATGAAATCGAGCGTCCTGTGCTGTCCAATCCTCCTCCAGTGCTCCCCTGAGGTGCCTGGCCTGAGTCTTCCCCGGAGCCGGTGAGTCCAACTCCATCCTAGCGCACATTATGTGTGAGCAGGCCAACTCTATTTGGGAATTGGTAAAGCACGTGGAGAAAGAGAGAGAGAAAGAAGACGTGTGTATGTGTGTGTGTGTGAGAGAGAGAGAGAGAGAGAGAGAGAGAGAGAGAGAAATGAAAACCGAATAGAACAGAGCAGCAAATTCCATTTCACATCTGAAGTGGCAGCGCAGCAGAGAGATCATTTGGTTTGGAGTGAGTAAACACAGAAGAGCCCATCGTCTGCAATGATATGTCTGTGTGTGTGTGTATGGGCGTGTGTGTATGGGCGTGTGAGTGGGCGTGTGTGTGTATGTGAGTGCGTTCGTGTGTGTATTTTTAGAACAAAGGTAAAACCATTTCTTTATTTCCTTTGTTTCACTGAGGTTTATGTTTAGGTTTAGGGTTAGAGATGCAAATGTATTTACTGAAGGCTGACACTTTTATTTTAGTTTTACAGACAAGACATTCGACAGCCAATAACACTGCATTCAGATACAAAGACTTTCATAAGAAGTAGTCCCACTTTGTAAGTGCAATAATAACTTTTTTTCTGTAACAAACTAGATAAAATAGAAATGCCCTGCAGTGGCAAATAGCTTTGGTTATATGTTTGATTTTCTTACATTTATGTTTAAATTGAGATTTATATAAATATTTGAATTGTGTTACTGTGTTCAAGGGAACACTGCTGATAAAAACCTTATATTTGTTTTAAGTGCAATACACACATTTGGAATACGTATTTAATTTTAATCATAATTTAAATATACAAATGTAAAAAAGACCCCGGCGAAAACCATTCGACATGTTGAGCCAATGACATAGAACATGTAATACATGCATAGAATTCGTAATTCCTCACTTTAAAAGCAAACATACTTTAAAAATAAAAGTTATAAAAACCTGTGTTAATGTGAAATGAAATAATTGTTGGTGTTAATGAAATAATGAGTTAACATGGCAATAATGCATTCATCCTGGAAAATATGTCCCAGGGCAGCACTGGACATCACTGCCCCCAGACATGCCACATGATATGAAATAATTTTTCAGTATGTTAAACTCAGTATATAAACATTAATGTGCGTTTCGCAGAAAAACATCATATATAAGGCATGTGCAGAGATGGAGATGATGCTAAATTAAAAGATATATTTTATGTGGGGTGCGCGAACTTTGACAAACAAATGTAAATGTGTGTGTGTGTGTGTGTGTGTGTGTGTGTGTGTGTGTGTGTGTGTGTGTGTGTGTGTGTGTGTGATAGTGAAAGGGAGGAAATTGTGAGCAGGAAGTTACAGGGATTATGTGAGGAAATCCATAGTGCCAAAAAACAGGAGCATGTTCAAATCAAATGGTCACAATTGTTTTTTTGTTTGTCTTTCTGTCTGTCTGATACATTTCATGGTGTAGACACAGGAACCACAAGGCACCTGTAACTTACTTTTCAGCAAAATAAGAATTTTCTTTAAGGGTTTCTGGAACATTTAGCACATGAATACACCCACTCACATGACACACACACACACACACACACACAAACACACACACACACACACACAAACACATGCATCTCAAGCACCTCTAAACTATTCTCCAGATCTATAATGCAAAATACCTGGAGAAGGAGAGGCTGTATTACTTTGTTGTTCTGACATTGAAAAACATATGATTTCTATAGGCCTAGCCTGAGCAGAGCACTCAATATATTGAATGAGAGAACATATATGTAAAAGGTGTATTAGAGGAAGGTCCTACAGGTGAAACTGTCTCTATCTATAGTCCATTTATTCATATGAAACATGCACAAATCAATTGCAAGAAAAGAGCTGGAGGAACAGTTTAGTTCCAATAGTGTCCAGTTTTGAATTGAAGTTTCAGCACTCACCAGTTTACTCAGTTCACTCAGATAAAGGGAGGATGTGTGGAATTATACTGTGTAAATGCTTCAACAGATGGACCAGCGGATGATTAAAGGTTGCTGAATCGAGTTCATGAGGTTCAAACTGAGAAATGTATAAGTACAGAATTTAATAACTTTGTTCTGAGAAATATATAAGCACTAAATAGAATAATTACCATACTGAGCAATGTATAAGCACTAAATTGTCTAACTTTCATTTTAGATATATTGTAAAAATATATTATGATTAGGATGTTTTTAGATTTGTTTACCTTTTAGTAGTGCTGTCACAATTAAAAACATGAATGTAATTAACAACAAGCTTTGGTATTAATTAATCTAAATTATTCACAAATATGGCTGCTGTAAAATATAAAAAAAATGTGAAAAAAGTGAATTTTGCCATTTGTGTGGATGACTAATCAACATTACAGACTTTCAATATCTCTTTTATTTAATAACTAGTTCTACACTGTTCATGTGTAGTAACAGTCGTAGCAACCAAAAATATGACAGAATATGCTGAGTGACCGATTCATGCTGCCTTGTAGGAAAAATCTACCAGACCGGAAATTAAGACTAAAAGTTTATTGATTCATGCTCCCTTAAAGTTCATACAGTTTATGCAGTCCGTTTATAAAGCTGATAATGGTGAGAAATAGGCAAATAATATGCATAGTCTGAGAAAATGTATTTTATTTAAATGAGAAGAGCCTGGATGGATAGATCCTTAGAGGTCCATAGAGCCAGTTTACACAGGCAGGTTCTAACACTGAGAAATGCTATTGTGAAGCAGTTCTGACGATTTATGCTACCACAGCGCAAATTAACAGCAGAGACTATCAATTCATGCTACCCTGTGGAAAATGTTTTACCGCTGCCAATGTCTCAAGGAAGCACGGATTTATGTTGAACCGCACATACACAGATGGGCAAGGTAGCACATCTCGATGGGTTGAATGTTTCGGCAGAACACAGGACCAGGTCAAAGTAACGTGGTGCAATTAATTTTTTTCTCTGTGATTAATTAAGTGAAATGTTTGTGTTAAATCAAAACCCTTACATTTTAGTGTTGGAAATAAGCCTCTGAAAATGCCTTGTTTTGATAATACGTGTCATCTGTTATAGTCCATTGTCAAGCATAAATGACATTTTCCTAGACCAAAGGGCAAACTGTTTTTTGAGTCTAGTGGAGCTACATCATCACCTGATTTTATTTTATAATGTGGTCCATAGAGGGCTACTTGCATTAATTACAGGGAAATATATATTTTATTATTTGAACTAGTTGACCTGTATAAAATGCTCACAGTGATTTTGATACTACATACATTCTGAGAAAAACTAATCTATAAAATATTATTATTGTTTTGAACTAATAACCCAGAATTGTCAACAACTGATGTCAACAAATGTGTCTGTAAAATTCTTTAATAGTAATCTACCAGAAATGTAGCACATACACACACACATACACACAACTCCACATGCCATACTGACTGTGAGAGCAATATGTCTCCAATAATATCATGCTATTAAAACCATAAGTTTTCACAGCTGGAAGACTTGTTGTTGCTCTTGCTGGAACCTGTTATGTAAACAGCTGTAAACAGTTATCTGACCTGCCAATTATCATGAAATGCACACAAATATAGACATTGCAGATGCAGATGTTATTCTTAGCAAACTATTTGCACACGTAATGTATTTGTAGTGTGATCTAATGTAAATCTGTTTTTGATTTACATATTTTTGTTTATTATGAACGCATGAAAATAAAACATTAATATTACTCTATATGTGTTATTATTATAGTAGTAGTAATATATGTTTTTAATTATTTGTAGTTTCATGTGTTTTATTCCATCAGCTGTATAAAAAATAGAGTTTATATTCTAGAATGTAGCACACATGTTTTGTTAGTGTACAGTGAATCTATAAAAAAGGATGTGGAGGCATGGGGGGTGTTCCTTCACTGTGGGCATGGCGCTTTACAATGATGGCAGAGAATCGCTCTCTCAGAAGTGTGCTCCTGCTCCTAACACGGGATGAAAGAGAAAAAGCGTTAATTGAACGGCCTTGGCATGGATGGCTTTACACGAGGAGATCCACTTCAGCGTCGAAAGCAGAGAGAGGAAAGAAAAATTGTGTTTTAGTGGGTATTTTAAAATTTCACGCTTTGTCCATGTCTCCCTGAATGCTGACCAGTGTTGCTGGAAATGACTTTTTCTGGTTAACAGTTGTGACCTTCTTCAGCTGTCCTCCTGGAAAGGTTCAAATATAATGGGCCACAATGAGCATGTCTGAAGCCCACAAAAGAGGGGTGGCTCAGTGTGTCTGCCCAGATGCATTTCATATGACCAAGAGACACTCGTCATTCCACATCAAATGTGGCTACATATTCATACTGCCTGTTCCACGCACCTCGGTGTTCAACAATAAATGTCCTTGCAGGAAAATGTCAAATAAATAAATACATGTACTAATCTGAAACAAATATTTCGCACGGCATGGAGGCATGAGGAGCGACAGGAATCTCTGCACTTTTCCATTGTATGACACTAATTACTCCAAACTCTTCAGCATAGCTTAATGCCTGCACCCTCTCCATGGCTGCTGTTTGTTTTCTCTCTCTCTCTCATTCTCTTTCTCTCTCTCTCTGTCTCTCTCTCTGTCAGCCCATTAAATAAATAATGCCATGCCTGTCTGCATTCCTGGTGTGTGCTTTTCTAGGCACCTCTGGGGGTGTATATCTGCGAGATATAGGATATATATTTTTTCTGAGATTAAGAGATGAGCAGGGGGCAGGGGCAGGGGGAAGAGGGGAGGGAAAGAATAAGAGAGAGAGATGGAGAGAGAGAGAAGAGAGAGAGAGAAAGGAGAGAGAGAGAACGAAAGAGAGGAGGAGAGGGTGAAGGCCTGACTCCTGCTGTCCGACAGAACAGGGCTGAAATGGCAGATCCATCAAAGCAGCAGAGCCTGTCTCACCTGGGGTGGGCTCGTACACACACCACAAAGTGTGCAGCAGAGAGAGAGAGAGAGAGAGAGAGAACTCTTGTTGTGTGAGAGAGATGGTATGTGAGAAAAGACCATATAGCTGAGAGATTGAAGGAGAATGTGAGTGAGAGAGCGAGAGAGAGAGAAGAGGGGGTGCGGTGTGCTGTCCGTTGGCGTGAGGCCAGACTACACTCAACACCATTGTCCTTCACCTTCCCCAGCAGCAGCCTGACGTGCAATTACAATAACTTTACACTGACCACTTAGAAAAGGCCTCAATAACAAGCACTTTTGTGTCGCTTATGAAAGTCTCGGAACTTCCAATGAACTTCACTAGGTTACATCATAAAATGACATGCAGATTTACGTTGCTTCAGCACCCGAAGCTAATTTACAGATATTTGTTTTCCTATTTCCTCTTTCAATACTGTCCAGGCTTAGAAAACTGTAGTAACAAATCAATCCTTGGTTCAATGCATTTCTATATGTTACAATATTTTACATTCATTGCAGCATAGTTAGCCTGAGTATTATGTTAAACTTTAGTTATAATAGGTCTAGAGGCTATACAAAACATGTTCATGAAGATCTTTGCACAAAATGACTCTCGCATAAAGCGCATGATTCCTGAGACCAAAATCCGTCAATTGATTCACAGAAAACAGATGGATTTTTTTCACACTTGGAGTTGTTTTTAGAAGCACTGAACCCCAGTTTGAAATACAAAAGGATGTAAAAAGGGAGTTTTGTATAATATATTTCCATCAAATAAGCTTCTGAAGTGTTGACCTGCTTGTATGTTTGGCCATTAAAAAAATTGTGTGTAAAATCCTATTTTCTTTTTTCAGTGATGGGCAAAACATGTAGCCACTTCAAATAGTTCACTGAGGACATTTCACATGCTTTAAACTGAAAATCCTCTGTAAAATGTTCATGCTGTTAAAACACAAGAAAAAATATGTCCTGCTGTATTTAACATTCATGCTCGATGCTGTGGGAAAGTGACAATTGCTTATCTCCATGGCGATCAATAATGGCTATGGGATCGGGGTGTGGAGAGCATACGACTCTAATGCAGATAGGATGTCATTATTATTTTCTTTCTCCTAATGACGGTCATTATGCACGGCCACTGATTGAATTCCATTTGTTACCTGCATTTGAGCCGGAGTAGAATAATTACCATTTAAGTGTCTCCATTAAAATTCATACACGAATTTCATGGCCAGACCTCCTGTTAAAAATAACTAGAGTATTCTTTGCATGTCAAATGAATTGCATTTCAACCCAAGCCTGATTTAAATACTTGATTAAAGAATAGCTCGTCCACGCCGATTATGATTTCTGAGAAGATGCTTGATGATCAACTGAAAACAACTTGTAGTGCCCATGTCCCCACATTCATATTTAATATTTAATTAAAATGGATCTGCTGGTAAAACATAATCAATATCCAGCTTTCTGTCTAAATTGCATTTCCAACCTCCTGTGCCTCATTCAAAATAAACATTGCTGTTTCATTATAAGCGACATCATCCAGAAGTCTTGTTCTCTTCATGGTCATTGTTTTGTGTTATTTAGATTCAATCATTATCAGAATGTATGATACCTGACAGGAGTGTGGGCTTGGTGTAAAAAAGAGAACTCCTGTGTGTTCAGGCAGGTTCTGCAGGCAAATAGAGAACAGGCCGCTCTGTATGGACATTGAAATGGCTACAGTAAAGGGCCACTGAGGTCTGAAATCTACACTGAAGCGTGAGAGTAATTAAAGAATTCTTGATGAGGTTATGGGGTTTAGGATGCCAATGTTCACATGTATAATGGCTCTTTAATTTATTTTTTCTCCCAAAAAGGTTGCTTTGAAGCCTCAGGAATCATGCAAACGTTGAAAAGAGCACAGTGATATATTGAAAGAATTATGGACGTCTTTGTCGCCATAGTAATGGTTTAAAGTCCTTAATGGCACACTTAACCCTTTAGAATTCCAAATATACTGTATATACTTGAGAATTACAAGGACTACAACGCAAACTGGTATATAGTTAAGCCCTTTTCTTGTCAGCTGTTTTCCCCCTGAGGTGCACTTAAGATGTTTCTGTGGTTTTATGCACTAAAACTGCCTTGGTTAATTCTAAAGTCACCATTCACGTTTTATCTACCACAATTAAACAGGCTGTTTTGTGACTGTGCCTATAAGGATAATATACTTCCTTTTCAGCTGACAGCCATGTATTGTACCTCGTTCAAAAAGAAGTCTGTACCAAAACATTCCTTACAAGTTCAGTGTGAATAGGCAGGGCTAAACCGCTGTAGACTCATTAGGCAGTAAATGGATTGGTTTCCACTACGTTTTCACTACTTGGCTTCACAGTTCTAAACTGTATGGTTTTGCTACTTGAATGGGGATCAATTTTCTTGAAGTATTTATGGGATACATTGTTTCGTTAAAAAAGAACTGGGAAATATGTTTTTCCATGATTTTGCCAGCTAATTATTTGACAAATTATAATTCATAAAAGTTTGTAATATACGGGGTTAATAAATCAAATAAATAATTATTATATAAACAATATTAAAATGACAAGTTCTACAGATTGTCATAACAGGTTCAGACTGTGTCTGGTGTAGCAAACTGTACTTGTTTTATGCATCAGGCACCTTTAGAGTACTAAAGAAGGAATACCTGATCTTATTGAAACCTGACTACAAAAAGAATTCTCTTACCGATAGAAACGTAAACATCCACTGAAGGTTCAAGCTAGAGTTCTTTGAGGGGTTCAGTATAGAATAAGGCCTTCAAATGTTCTACAGATTCTTCAAACATAATTTAGTTGATGAGATGTAAACAAAGTCATTCTTATGTGAAATGGTTCAGTATATAGAGATTTATTTGCAGTGACGTTAATAGAAACCAGGAATGATGAAGTCTAGAATACAAATATATCTATTTAATTCACTGTCCAACTGACCTTGGGTATGTCTCCTTTGGAAAATATTTGTCCTCACAACACCCTACACGTATGCTTCCACACTGAAAGGCTTTTAAATTATATTTCATGGCAAAACTTTATCTAAAACTATTGTAAAATTCAGGCTGTATTCATAAACATTCATAACTTTCTGCAGGGCAGCTTGTAGGGACAGTAAATGTCTCGGATGTCTGGTTCCTATCACCACCACTGTGGACAATTCAATTGGGTGATCTGCTCTGGATACATTTCATGTCAAGTCACTCTGACTGAATCTGTTTACATCTTGAAGATTACATTATACAGAAAATTTTGAACTTTTTAATGTTAGTACAAGCAGGGCTGGTGAGAAAATGATGTCCTGTGTGACCCCGAATTGAGTTCCAGTGGATGACTTTAATGGCTGCTCTGTATTTCTGTGTGTGTGGGCTGAGTAAAAACTTTGGACATTCTTCCTCTCCAGACCTCTCCCAGCTTTATGAATCTATGCTTTATTTCCCATCCCCACACTGGATGTCTTGAGCACCAACAAGAACATGTCACTTCTTGTTTCTCGTTTTATTGGAGCCTGCCGCCGCGTCCGTCCACCCAAGTGGAATTAACTGTGTTTGTGTTGCAGGTAAATAATACAGCCAGGAGCCCAGCTGCGGCCGGCTGCCCAACCCGCCGAGCAAAGCCAGGATGAGAGAGTGGGAGCTATAGTGAGACCTAATCAATCAATGCCAGATTACAGCTAAAGCCACTTCCATACCCATTAAAGGAGGACAAATGCAGAATTGCAACTGAACAACTTCTAGTTTTAAGCCAACAGTGGGACTTCCTGGTTATTTATCAAAGTCATTGCTGGTGAGCCAGGCTGCCTGGCTGCGCGATTGTTGTTCTCAGCAGAGAGAGGCGAGGGGAAGGAGCCGTGCTGAAAGGCCTGTTTATGCCCTCAGCTCTGCCGCTGTCAGCCGCCTGGAATTTACTGTAAATCACATTGCTTTTATTGCAAGATTTAGTAGCTTATCCTCGGTGGGCTCCATTCACTTCGAGCTTGTCCCCATTAGGATGTTAGCCTCAGACTATAAAGGGACTTGGCTACACATCATCATAGAATGTGAAACCAAACCTTTCATTTCTCTCTCTCTCTCTCTGCTTCTTCTCTCAGTGCCCTTCACTCTCTATTTTTCTCTCTCTCTCTCTCTCCTACACTTTCTTTCTTCCTCTCCTCTTTTGTTGCTCGCCTTTTATTCCTCCTTTAAGCCTATTCTTTAGCAATCGCTAAGTCCTACAGCTGGACTCTAAAGGAGCCGTAGCCTCCGCCTTGCGGACTGTCACTGTTGGTGTTTCCTTTATTTCTATTAATGGACCTTGGCTGTTTGCTCCCACATTATTTATACAGATGTGTCAGAACATAACGGCGCTGAAGCTCCCGCATTGTTTTGGGACATAAAATGTTATGACTGTTTTTACCTCTTGGATACGAAGCAGCTATGTCTCCAATTACTGCCTACAAAATCTGAGTGATATAAAACTGGATGTTACCCTGGAGACCAATAGATTAATTTTTTATTTTCAGAATGAGTAACATGAAAATTTGCCTTCCACTGAATAGATACTGAAGGGTAAAAATGAACCAAACAGCAATAAACAAACAAACAAATAAACAAAAATACCACTGGAATACAAACACACTATTTTAATTAATGTGACTTAAGTGGTTGTATATCTTTAAGTATATTGCTGATTTATA